>JAWWLV010000180.1:8404950-8424417 GCA_035041135.1 Platyrinchus mystaceus | reverse complement strand
GACCCGGGATTCGAACCTGCGGTCTTGGCGCTGAGAGACCAGTGTCTTAACCGCTAGGCCACCAGGGGTCCCCATACACAAAATATATACCATATAAACACATAAGTAAATAAATACAAGATTTATAAGGAGCTTAAGCTACCATTCCGTTTAAGTATAGAAATATACACATCATCAGCTCATTTGCTAGACAAAATAATTACTAGGAAAACAAGTTTTCTGTTCTGTCTGGAGCACCATGACCCAGAATCCAGGTTTTCAGACTTGATTTTCTGATTCCATACACAGCTTGACAACTGAGCAAATGCAGTAGACTGAAAACTCATCTGTGTGTAAACAAATTTATTTGATTACACAACTGTAAATACTTAATCTTACCTCATCCTCTACAGGGTATAAATTTTGTTCTGAGCAGGGCATTTTAACATGCTTGTTGTCCCACAAATCTTTGTAGTGAGTTGGAAAAGGTTTGGGTACCTCTCCTTCCCTCAGAAGATCTACCTGCAGCACAGAAGAAGAGGGGGGGAAAAAGCTCAGACTCTACTTTCAAGTTTCTAAATGGAAGAAATAAAAAGCAAGCAAAAAGGTAGTTTAAAAAAGCTCTCATCTACAGCCACCCTTTTTGGAAAGGGGTAAGCTACAAACTGATCACACAATGGATATTCACTTAGAAAAAAATCCACCTGTTAATCTTACATTATACTTGTTAAAATAGAATGTTACCTTATCATTTGACCTCTAGAAACACACTCAAGTAAAGGCAATATATTCAATTACTATATATCCAATTACCAGCTAAAGATTTCCTCATTTATGAATTTAAGTATCTACACAGTTTCATCCAAATATTTTCAAAATATAGTTTCAGATAGTCATGTGCAAAAATAATATTTTTTAACTTAACACTGAAAAGGATGAGAAATCATTATAGATAGAGCAATATTTCAAATATTCTCCACAGAACATCAGAAACATAAAAATAAATAACACTATGTTCTTAAAGACTTAATTTGATATATAGCCCTCAGGCAGAACTGATTGTCTCAGCATGTGTGTTTAAACTCAAGGTGCTTTTGTTTTGGTTGGGATTTATCCACGACCCTACAGGTTTCTGGTCACATTTTATTTCAACAATAATTGGACTAAACACTACTCCAAAGGATTAAAGGCAAACATATCAGATTCAATCTAAAATGAAGTGGTAAAATTGCTAGAAATTCTTCTTCATTCTTTGTCTTTTTCGTATCTTGAACCTTTTGTACATCTTGAACCCAAACCAGAATCATATCAAAATGAAAATACAGAATGAAAATGTAGGAAGCACAAATTTTACTTGCAGATGTACTTAAACTCCCACAGTTTATAAGTCAGACAAGGAAGCACACACATCCCCACGCAAACCAAAAATACTTCTTCCTAACAAGACACAGGCAGTAAAACCATAATTGTGGGGTTTTTGTGGATCTTAAAATCCTAATCCTGTGCATCAGAAAAGTCGATTTTCAGGAAAATCAGCTGCCTGAGTCCACTCGCAAGGAATGGCAAAGAAATAGTATTAGCAGGATGTGGAAATCTAAGACTGACACTTGGCATTTGCCATTGCTGAACAGTTCAGTCAGAAATCTGATTTCAGGGAACACACTGAGCCACCATACCCTGACAGTCACTGTGTGGTTGGCCGAGGGGCGCAGGTGAGGCAGACGGGCCCCACACGTCGGCATCCTCCTCATCTCCTCGAGCGGTGTTCCAAACCACTTCTTGTTACTTGGAAGAGGAGGTGGCACATATTTAGGAATCTTCCTTCCTGGTCTCTGAGGTTTGAACTCACACTTTTCTTTCCTGCTGTCAAAATAAAATACGTTGAAACATTTTATTTCCACTGAAAAACCTGGTAGGCAAATATACAAACTTCCACCCCAGGGTTACAATCATTAACAGAGTCAGTTTATTTGCCAGCCTTTGCTGTGGCTCCAGGACAAAGGTCTATTTGGGGAAAACTCCTGCCACCACCAACCTTCTCCTGCTCCCCAGCTCACAGAAGTACATGATGTCTACCCAAACACTCCTCTCTACAGGCTGCAAACACCTTCATAGAACTGCAGTGGGTTAGCAAGGCAGGGTATTCCTCTGCAGAATCATCCTTCCCAACAGCATCTCTTTATCCGTGGACAGGAGACAGACTCAGCGGTCTGCATCTGTCAGGATACCTTTTACAGCCTTTTCCCAACTGTTAGAAAACAAATGTGTGCATGCACAAATGCACATATTCCTTCCTCAAACTGAAAATTTAAAAAAAAAAGAAAAGAGTGAACAAATTCCTTTAGCACCCTTTCTCCCTGGGGTTGTATTTCTCACATCAGGCATACAATACTTGCAATGGAAGCAGACATTTAAAAGTAATCAAAAAAACACTTGCAACATTCAAATATATGCAAGAACAGATGAACTAATCATCTTTAATGGTCAAAGGTATTTGCATGGATCTGAGATATTTTGGGGAAGAAAAAACCTGAACCTGTTGTACATTTGACATAAGACATTGGGTCCTGGCCCCTGTGCATAACCCTGGCACGGCATTACTGATGTCTGAAACCTGCTTGATACACTGCTGCTTCTTCCCCTGCAAGTTAAGACCTGGGCCAGTCTTATCTGCTGTAGACCTGGTCTAACAAAAACCAGTAGCAAACCTTAAGGATTTTCTAATCACCCTCTTAAGCACTATAGGCAATACCACTATTTTTCTTGGCACTGAGGTTTATAACCTTCATATCATCTTGTTTAGGCCCCAAAAAGAAAAAATCATCTCTTTACAGTCTCATGCTCTACCTTACTGATTATTCTGTAAAGCATTGATAGAATTCCCATCTATCCACAAAAAAAACCACTTCTGCATGAGTTTCCCTTCTCAAACATCAATTTATTGTACCACACAATGCTCTAGCACTGAAAAACACAAGCCTCAACCTCTGCTGCTTTGCTCAACAGCAATTCATTTAAATTAGTAAAACACAACTCCCTAAAGCCATTATTTTAAACTTTAAAACCCCCCTTTCCAGACTTTTTATAGGAAAAATGGATGGATAAAGAATTTGCTAAGAACCACCTTTCTTTTTGTTTTACATGCTCAGCCTATTCCTAAGATTCCTCAAATGCAAGCCCCATTAGCCACCCTCTGTCAGTCTCTCTTCCATTTCCTTGGAAAGTTCCTTGTGCTGCTCCCCACATCCAGAAACTCTATCCCAGTAAAGACCTGAGAAACTACTTCCTTGCCCTAAGGACTCGAGTCTAGTGAGGCATTTGGATGTTCTACCAACACACACAGCCCTTTTGTGTCTGCTCACTTCTTAGCTACTAATTCACTTTCTCAGCTCCCACTGGAATCTCAGCTCTTTGGAGCAGAGATTATCCTTTTGTCCTTACACAACACCTGCAGTTCAGAGTCCTGTCACGCTCATGGTTTCTATGTCCATTGCTGTAGTGTGTAACCATGGGTCCTTCTCTCTAACAAATTATGGATAAAGCCAAACAAAACAAAACAAACAAACAAAAAAAGAAACAGATCTCTGCAACTGCTTTCAAAAGTGAATTTTTTCATATCTAGTTCAATCAAAGCATCAATAGCACTGATGGTTCAACAAAGTAAGAGTCACTACTTTTGACAGGTAAAACTAATAAAAGCAAAAAAATATCAGTTTCTTCGAGTATTCTGAATTAAATAATGAATGCTAAATATACACCCCATAAAGCACTCCTGTACCACCATTCATTTTCAAGCATTAAAAATCCCACGGTTTAAATCACCACTTTGATAAAGAAAATCAACTTCCTACAGTGTCTTAATCCCCAATTTTAACAAATCTCAAATGATTTTAAAAATTGGACTGGACAAACATATCCTTTAAAAAGGCACAAGCAGTCCTATTAAAAATAAGTTCAATCTTACATGAAAGTTATCTTTGTGTCTTAAACTACATTTTGCAAAATCCTTTATACAATCCAGCCTCCAAAGCTCTGTGACCAAAGAGAAAATTTTCAAGCATGAAAACAACAGATGAAGCAGACAGACAGAACACTACCTTTTCTCCTCAACTTTAGGTATCCTCATGAAGTGAGAGGTGATTTTGGAGTCTCTCTTCACACCCTGTTTTGCACCTTTGCATTCTGATGATGGAGCAGGAGAGATTCCAGGTGGTTTTGTATGCAGACCGTCCTCCTTAACAGAATTATCTGTTTCCTCGAAGCTTCCACAGACCTTGGCAGGAAAACGTGACTTTTTAGACTCCAATTCAGCATCCCCATATTGAATTCTAAAAGATTTGTTTATGGATTTTGACATATTATTCTCCTCTCGCTCATCCAGAAATGGACTTGTTTCTTCATCAGCCTCTGACCCATGGCAGCTATTTTTGGAATTATCTACATCCATTGGTGACTCTGGTTCACTCTCTTTCTCAAAAGCAGGTGAGTCCCCCGAACTGCTCTGACATTTGCTCAGTTTCCCAGGACCTCCAAGATCAGGTATAGAGGCATCACAACCAGCATCCGAAAGTGGACTTTCTGGAATTATATCCCCTTCCTGTTTTTCACCCATTAAACAGACAGAATTGCAACTCTTCAGCTTCTGTGAATTGCATGAAGCCACCTGTCCATCTGTGTCACTGTCTTTGGAAAGAGGTTTTGTATTCCCTGTTTTCAAAGACTGGCCTGGTGACAACTTCCTCTGAGTCCAACTCTCACTGCTTTCCTCACAGTCTCTCTGGGCCTGCTTGCCAGTTTTGTGCATCTGATCCATGTTGGCATTTTTAAAGAGGTCTCCACACTGCAGTCCCTTCATAGGATCTGTATCCAAGGCTGCATCTTTGTCCTCAGCCTCCCAGTTACACATGCCACCCGTCTGAGGCAAATTTACAGGCTTTGCACCAACCTCCACAGACATTTTTGTGTAATTTTGCTGACAAGTGCTCTCCAGATTTTTCACATCATGCTCACAAAAGTTCTCTTTTTTAATTGAAGTCATCTTGGGATTTACTTCAGTGTTGTTATTACTTTTGCTGTGGAAGCTGTGGAAGAGAAGTCCGGGAATTCAATGTCTTATTTCCAAACAAAATTACCGTGCATATTTTTTTTAAGGAACAATGACAACAAACAACAAAAAGTACAGATTTTTACTCATTCTAATCTGTAAGTGAACACTACCAGGATCAACAACTTTTACTGCACTGAGGAATGTAGCTCACTAGCAACTTATTTCCATTTAAAGGCTTCAAAGGATGATGAATCAATTGTTCACCTTAGGAATCTATTCATTACCCTCATTTTCATACCCAAACAGTAGGAGGCTGCTACCCTCATACTGTTATAGCTAAATATTTAGCTATTTTCTCCAGATGAAAAAATATTAGAAGTCACGATAAAGTCCTCCATAACTTTCATTTTTATCTGTTAAACACAGTGAGCAAAGAAATGAGTGGGTTTAGGGCCTTTCTCTCAGAGCTACAAATTCATCTTTTAGAAGAGCAGGGCACAGCAGTCCAAAGTCTCAAAAACATCCTATTACTCTCTTACTTTTAAAAACAGCACTGTTCAAAAACAATTACCATTCAAAAGCACAAGCGTAAAATATATTTAGAACTGATAATAAATTTAAAAGATACACTAAATCAGTTAGTTTTTAGGAGAAAAATAACCTGATTTGTCCTTGTGTAAGACAGCGCAGGAAAGAAATGTGTCCTAATGGTTACACACGGAAATTAAGTGAGTTTTGTAAGAGCAGATGAAACTTATCAAGAAGACATAGGAAAAGTCACTTCAAATTTACATATTAATTTGTGTGTCCATGTATTGATACAGAAAATTACTTAGATGGCACATGAATTTTAAAAAAACCCTGATTAGTCTTGGTGAATACATTGCTCTGAACAGTATCTTCTCCTGAACGTATTAACTTTGTATATTACCAATGCAAACCAAACTCTGTGTCTGGTCATTGCCCAGCTTCCCATCTACAGTAAAAAGGAAAATACGCAATTATCACACAATCCTAAATTCAGCAACTGAACATCTTAGTAGATTCCTGAAGGCATTAATTCTCTCCATGAATGATAACAGACCTCTTATAAAAGACCACTCCGGATAAGGAGGGAGCATTCACACCTCTCCCACTACAGAACAAAAAAGAAAAAAGGGGCCTTGAAGCAACAGATGAAAGCTTGGAAAGGATTTTAGAGGCGTTTGTGTTATGATAATTTAATTTCCCATGTCTGCATTTGCTCCTGCAAATTCTGATGAACAGAAATGAAAGTTACGTTATTGGTGCCATCTGAATGACTCTTTAGAGGTACTGACAACATCTGTTGCCAACTTGAGATATCAAATCTTACACAAAGACAGCGTTTAAATTAAAATTGTGATGTTAACTGCAATAGAAAAGCACATGAAATGTTTACATCACTAATCTGATGCTTAAAACTGACTAGGCTGTAATTTGTCGGCAGGGATTGAGGAACACTTCTAAAGGGAATTAAAAAAAAACCAATTCCCTCCTTAAGCATCCTCTTAACAACCTTGATTTACTGCAACCTATGAGCCTGTAACTAGCTCTGCATACTTCTGTATTAATCATTATCATGAGTCTTCCCAGCTACTTTAGCACTGATACGGATTTCAATTTGTATTTATTAGAAAACATCAATGAAAAATAAATCAGGCCATTTACAATGGCAACTATAGAAAAATATTATCTGATATTGTTCTGCACTAGATAGTTAAACTCTTTGGAGTTTATTATAATCATTGCTCCTGACAGCACATTAGCAAAAAGTATCATTCAGCAGCAAAATTTCTGGAACATCTTTCATAAAATAACCTGAAAGCACATTTGAGCACCTGTAAATTCTGGCTGAAACTAAATCCAGCTGCCTGTGTTTACACTACAATCACAGTCCAATGAGACAAACCAAAATGTAAAATAACAACAAAACTGAGAGTTGACCACAGGACTATCAGCCAAAATCTATAACTGTTAGTACCCTACTTTAAACAGAAATGAAAGCAGAGCTGTTGACCAAGGGCATAGTTTGACATTACAGCTAACTTGGACTGCTACTGGAAACAAGTCCCACTTTGCCTTCCTTTGCTGAAGGTTCCCATCTTTTTCTTTTCAGGAACAGCCATATTTTTTCACCTGAACAGTGAGATGCTTCAGGAATCTCTGTCAGGAAGAAGTTTGGGATTGGGGGTTTAGGGGAGAGGGATGGGGGACTAGTTAGCTTTTTGTAGTGAAAGTCTTTCAGTTAGTAATTCAAGAGGATGTGCCAAGGTAAGGAAAGCAGCAGAATTGGAATTGCCTCTATTTATCCAGCTATACTGGCAACCTGCACCTTTATCTCCCCCCAGGCCCACTCACAGAACACAACTTTTGAACAGGTACGCTGTGCATTTTACCTTTTGGACTCTGTTGTCTTGGGTCCTTTATTCTCCAACCAACTGGTAATTGTCTGCTGTTTGCAAACTGAAAAACCACAGTTCACTGGTTACTACATGGAACATGATAAAACTGCAACATAATTGCATATGAATAAGGTAACTCGTACTGGATGAAGACAAAAACACCTCAATTAAGTCCTCATTAGTATCGCTACTGCAGGGAGCATCCAGACACCAGCAGTATTTAATCTGCTGTTGTTTTTGTAATAATCTTTATAGATTCCAGACTTAGTGGGTGGGGTTTTTTTCATCCAACATCATTCTTTTAATATCATTAAAAGGTTAAGAATATACAGTGAATGTCAAGGAAAAAAAAGGGGGGGGGGGGGCAATTTGAACTTTCCAGACTTCATTATTGCCTTTAATCACCACCACACCGAGTCCCAGAACCTTCTGCTGAATTTTGGAACAAAGAGGCAACATGACATAGCTTAAAACAAAGGAAGAATGAACAACTAGACATCTCAGAGGACCCATCCAAGAACCTTATTTGTGTGCAGCATACTGGGAAACATAACCATAGCCCACGCTAGAAAGTGACAAGTGCTCAGAAAAGGAATTTTTCTTTTCCCCTCCATTCATAAACAGTTTGAAAAGCTTTTCAATGCTTACTACCCAAAACCAGCAACAAAACAAATGACAAAATTTTTTCAGATTTACTACCAACAGCACAGTTCAAGTCTTATCTGTATATTTTTGCCACTCAGACAAGCTTTCAATTGAGCTAATTATGCAGAAACTTGGGGGGGATTTCAAAACTGGAACGTAATCTTCATTAGTATAATGAGTTTTTAGTTGTGTTCTGTTGGGTTTTTTAAAAGGTAATTCTGCAAATGTGGCAACTAGCTTCCACTTCCTTGCTTTCCATTTGCCAAGAGAAAGTACCTACCTGCTACTGCTGAATGTGCAAAGTGTTTACTCACTGCTTTCAACTGGGCAGGTAACATTTGTAGTGCCCTTATTGTAACAATAGTTTTGCAGAACTTAAAAACCAGTACAGCAGATCTGGCTCTTCTGATTTAACAGTCACTATGGGACTTTTCTGCAAATGGAGCTTGTGTAACTTGTATCAAAGGCAGCTTAGGCCATGGGTAACTTGAGAGACATTGTTTCATAAACACTTTCCCACAGCTGATTTTCAAATATCATCATCAGAGGATATGAGAATTTCTAGAATGAAAGTAACCTCCAGAAAATGTTTAAATGGTTTTAAGTTCCTCTATATTGGCACAAATAATAGTTCAAAATTGCCATTATGTGACTGTGTGACGAGGGAGCAATGCCAAGCTGTGTGCAGGTTACAAGCACAAGGATACCTGTGCCACAATCAATGTTACAACAAATGCTCAGCATTACCACACTCAGACAAAAAGACACATTTTATGCACTACAGTATTTTTACTTCTGAAGATTCACTAAATTTAAGCCTATTAGTCATTCTGATTACCAAATTTCACCTCCTACATTTGAAGTGTTAACTCAAATTGCCCACAGGTAAGGGAAAAGCAGCAGCCAGAAAAAAAACCAAACCAAAACAAAAAAACAACCCGAAGAGACATGTGAAAACATGGGACAAATAAACCTCTTCACAGGCAGCTAACTCCTGAGTACAAATTTGTGTTGGGGAAGAAATACTTATTCACAGCACAATAAACAGAAATTATGGCAGCAGCATCAGAACAAAATGGCTTTGGCCTGAACTTTAAGAACTGAGTAATCATGTAAGCCCTGCAGCCAACATAACACACATCACTTTCACACTGCCAGCATAGCTTTTTGCTACAGAAAAGGTGGTGAAAACAACAGGCAACAAAAAGGCAACACAAACTTACTTTCAGGGTAAACAACAGAACCAGACTTTGCTGCAATTTTTAAGTGGTGTCTAAATTTCTACTCAAGATTCCCCAAATCATTCCTATAAAACAAATCACTCCGTCTACCTCTGAGAAAAACAACTTAATTTCCAACTCTGTAGAAGCGCACACCTACAATTGTAAACTATTATCTGTTCAAAGTTGCCCTTAGCTGCCGGTCACTGAGGTTTAACTCATCAGCTGTAGATAACAGCAAATCTGTTTGGGGTCTTTTTCCCTTCCCTGCATTCCTCTATTCCTGAAAGAGGCACTTTGTCGTGCATTACAATTTTATTCTGACAGCGTTAGCTCCAAACAAGAAACAAAACTAAGGAAGCCACGTGGGAACTTTTCCGGGCAGCTCCGTGAGGCGGCAAGAGGAGCGGCCACCCCTGCCCGCCCCGCGGGGCCAGCAGCGCCCCGGGCCGGCAGCCACAGCCCGTGTGGGCTCCTGTCGCTGCCCTCGGCTCTCCCTGTGACAGCCCGGCACAACCCCCGCCCAAAGCCATTTTTCCTGCAGCAAGTATTCGCCCTCTTTCCTGAAGAACACGCTCCCTTTGGCGGCTCGCACCTCTCTGGGACGATCTGCACTATCAGTGCAAGTTTGCAAAGGGTCAGGCACAAAATCAAGCTAAAGATCCTTCACCCAGCGCCGTCTCCGAGGGGGAGCAGCACGCACTGACCAGCAGGCTCGGCTCCGCCGGGGTCCGGAGCGAGAGATAATTGCAGCCCAAAGGCAGGGCAGCTTCAGGGAGACTCTGCGCACAGGCGGCCTCGCCGTCCAGGGCTGCCCCGGGCGGCTCAGAGGGGCCCGGGCCCCCGCGGCCCCGCACGGCCACACCGAGCGGCACAAGGGGCGGGGGCCACTCGGACCCCGGGAAGCCCCGTCCCGCCGCCCGCGCAAACCAACCTTTGTTCCCCACGGCGGTGGCGGGGCTGCCCCGGGGCCCGTCCTGCCGCTGTTCCGGGGCGCCGCCGGGGCTGCCGGGGCCGGGCCGGGCTCTCTTGCGCGGCCGTTCCCACCCGCAGCCCGCGCTCATCCTCGGCGGGGCCGCCCTGCCCGCCGGGGCCGGCCGGCACCCGCCCCCCGGGGACGGCGCGTCGCTGCGGCAGCGGCTCGGCCCGTCCGCATCCTCCGCCCCGCACGCCGGGCCGTTCCCGAGGCGCGGCGGGAGCGGGAATGGGAGCGGGATGGAGAAGGAGCCGCGTCCAGGGAGCACTGCCCGCGGCTCGCGGCAAGATGGCGGCGGGCGCGCCTCACCCCGTCGCCATGGTGACCCGCAAAGCAGCGCGGCTCGGCGGCGCTTTGCGGCGCTTTACGGCGTTGCCGGGCGGCAGCGGGCGGTGAGGGCGGCGGGGCGGCCGCCATGGAGGGCGGCGGGAACTCCAAGGGCACCGGGCTCAGCGGCCTCTTCGGCGCCGGCGGCCTCGGGTACTCGCACGCCGACCTCGCCGGGGTGCCGCGTGAGTACCGGGGCGGCCGGCGGGGTAGGGCAGGGGGCGGTGTTTGCGCCCCTCCCGGCAGGGAGGCAGGGCCCGGCCCGGCGGCCGGAGCGGGGCCGATCTTGGGGATCCACACGCGGAACGGGGATCGGCCGTCCCGCCCGCGGGAAGCCGGTCCGTGGCGGGGTGGGGGCGGAGGGGCAGGCCCTGGCCGTGTCGCGACAGGCGCCGGTCACGACACACCGCGTCTGCCCCATCCCGGGGCTCCCGTTCTGCTCCCTGAGAGGCCGGAGCCGCCTTTTAACGAGTTGTGCAACTTCACCGCAGAACCTTCCCCGCTTCCGCGCACGAGGTGCGCCCCCCTTTGCCTCACGGGATGTAGATCGTTACTGGGGAAGTTGGTGTTAAAGTGCTCTATTTATTTATTTTTTTCTTTTCAGTGACTGGAATGAGCCCTTTGTCACCGTATTTAAACTTGGACCCCAAGTATCTAGTACAGGTGAGAAGGCAGTTTGTTTTTATCGTATAGAACTCGATCCCAGTGTTTGCACAACCCCACGTGAACATCCCAGATCTCCTGCAGCGCTTTGCAGGGTGTGCTGAGGTGTTGAGTGGTGAACAGTGGAAAGAAACAATTTTTGAGTATTGTACCTAAAAAAAGCTTCATATGATAACTCCATTGCCACATGCTATGACATCTAGAAGAGACAACCAGTGAGAATACAGAGGATTGGTAAGGTTGTTGTGTCAGTACAAACCTGCTGCTGGGCAGGAGAGGAGGTGTCCCACCCTGCCCTGAGGCTGGCACACCAGAGGCACCCTCACAGCAGTCCTGGCACTGGTCACACCCTGCCCTGAGCCCCCTCAGTCAGTAACAGTAGCCACACTCTCTCCACTCATGGATTAGTTTTCTGAACTGTGAGTTTTCTGATCATCATTACAACTGTGAGAATTCTGGTAAGAACTTCACAGAGTTCTGAACTTTACAGAGGTGTTCAGCTAAACCCCAGACCTGATAACAGGGTTTGTCATCACAGCAGCAGCAAATGTCACACCACTTCCCTTATGTCATTTCCCAGCTGAAGGGGGACCATCATGAAGTGAAACTTCCCAATTTGTTCTACAGAATAATGTGGCTATCACACTTAGCTTAACATTAGTTATTATGAAATGAGGGCACCATAAGGAAAAAAAAGTATCTGATCACCAGTAATGTTTTCCTTTTTCAGCAATATTAACTAGCTGAAAATGTTTCAGTTAATCCAATTAGGATGAATGTCTTAATGATTTTATTTGGATAACATTTTTCTGTATATGTGGCTCATAATATCTGAGAACATTAAATTTTGTAGAATTAGCACAGTTGCATAGGATCTGCGTGCCTTATGTTTGATGGTACACTGTTTATTCTGTAACTGGAAGCTCTAAATGCAGTTCTGGGGGCTGTTCATTATGTTTCTCTTTCAGTAGAAGCTGTTGTAGCCCAGATTACAATGTAATGTTCCCATTATGGCAGAAAACAGGGGATGTGCCTCTGTTTGTGTGTTCACTAGTGGGGCCTGCTGTTGTTGAATGGTCAGAAAAATGCTAAGTGATTATTTAGACCTCTCCCAAAAACACTTTCTAAAGTTGTCTTGTTTCCTTAGTACAGGTTGTCTGAGAACATGTTGGTGTTAAAAGTGGTATAGCAGAGGCTGCAGAACAAAGCCTGTGTATATACCAAGAGATTTTAAAAATAGAAATTTGCTTTAGACTAAAAGGTGTTGGCATCAGTATCATGGGACAGTTCTAAAAATACCTCTTGATGTAACACATAGGCTACAGTCTATGTTGTAACACTTCACTGGCCTTATGTTTAGCACTAGTGTGTTGGAATAAAAGGAAAGTGCATTGAAATAAAAGGGGAATTCCACTTAAATGTGAGAAAGTTTTGTTGTTTTTTTTCCTGAACAAGTTGCCCAGACAAGCTGTGGGGTCTCCATCCTTAGAGAAGCACAAGACCTGGGAATGACTGAGTGCCCAGTGCTACCTGACCCTACTTTTAACAGTGGGGTTTGCACCAAGTAGTCTCCACAGGTCCCTGGGATTCTAAATATTCAAGGAAAAAGAAATAGCTAATGTTTTAGAATACAAGAACTTAAATTATTAGCCTTTAAATTTGAGGTTTCTGTAAAGAAAAGAGAGGTCTCCCATGTTCAAATACCATCTGAATGCAGAGGAAAAGCCTTATTGTTGAGAACCTTACATTTTGATTCTGGCCCTCCCGTAATAACAAATGAGATAATGGTACTCAGTATTTAAAACCCACTTTCTTGGTTGGTCCATTAATGCAGGCACAGAACAAAGTGTTTCCTGCAGTGCTTTGTTGCCTTCAGCGGGTAACATGCATTATAAAATAGTATTTTCTAATGCTATTGGCAGAAGCCCTGAGGATGGACCTCCTTAGTTCTTGTTAGAGAAACTGAAATGTTCCATACAAATAAGGATTGGTTCATCTCAACTGTTGAGGCAGTAGTGAAAACTGTTAGAAACTGCTAACTAGCGTATGCACTTAATTTCTTCAACAGTCTAATTAGAAGATAGAAACCATATTACAGGTTCAGTGTATTAATACAGTATTCACAATTTTAGAAGCTCTATATTTTTCCTGTGTTGCCATCCACATTTATTGTCAAGTATGGGCCAATAAAACACGTTAGAATGCAATTCCTTGAGCTTGCAGTTGTTGCAGTCATGTATCAGTTACAGAGGGGCTGAGTAATACTGTGGCTGGAAAGCACAGAAGCATTAAAGAGATCTTGCTGCTTTAGCACCTCATCAACACATGTGCATCCTGTTCACCTGTAATTGAAAAACTTCTTTGGCCCACCTTAATCTCTATACATGTGCTGGTTTCTCTAGGCTGTTTCTCTACAGCTTCCTAGACCATCCACAAGAACACAAGCCTGTCCCTTGTAAGAGGAAGATGCACAAGTGAAAAACAACTGACCTCACATATTTCATGCCTGATCATTAATTTTCAGTGTATTCCTTCTTTTTTTCACCTCTTCAAAATAGGTCACTTATTTCAGTGCATGGAAACACTTCTTTTGGCACAAAGGCAGTTTTTTTCTTTAGTGTCAGACTAGTGGAAAACCTTAATTAAGGCATTATTGTATCAATATAGGTTGCTCAGTGAGGAAACAGTGCTGCATAATCAGACAACAGGAAGGGTTTTCGAGGGCTTGTTTTGCCTACTGGAAGATGTAATAAATAATTAAGCAAATAATCATTAAAAACAAAAACAACCAACAGCCCATGCACTATGAGTTCCTTGGCTGACTGATCTAATGTGTAAAAATTAAGAGAGCTAGAGGAAAAAAAAGCTTTCAGTTTATCTTTTTAAAGTCCTTTTTCACGCTTAATAAAGTATACACATACTGCATTCCCTCTCTGTGCTAGTGTAGGCAAGAATTTTCCAGAAACACTCATACCCATCTTTAGTTCATTGCATGAATTAAAGAAAAAAGATTACTATGGCCTACATTTTGAAACAGGTACATTTGTTTTTGTTTTCCCCCAGGACACAGATGAGTTTATCTTGCCCACAGGAGCCAGCAAAACTCGAGGCAGATTTGAGCTGGCCTTTTTTACCATTGGAGGATGTTGTATGACAGGTAGGTGGTTGTGTTTTCCTTTTTTCCCAACTGTCCAGGTAACACCTGTGCACTACAGGAATTGATAGGTAGGTAAATGTCTTGTCCTGCAAGGCATCGTTTGTTCTAGTCCTACATTAACAGATATTTGACTTCAATCTATACACTGAAGTCTACTCTCAGTATTTGTTTCTAGTGTTGTTTCAGGGGTTTTTTGTTCCTTTTTCTTCTCAAAAAGTAATAACTGCAATTGTACCAACCAGGGGCAGCGTTTGGTGCACTGAATGGTTTGAGACTCGGCTTGAAGGAGACACAGAACATGCCGTGGTCAAAACCTAGAAACGTACAGTAAGTGTTCCATCTCAAAGAAAAGCACACCTTAGTGACAGAGTTGTTTCTTCCAGCTTGTGCAAGGTCAGATATGAATATGCTGCAAAAATGAATGCCTTTTTTTTTCTTTAGTGGGGACAAATGGCAATCAGTATTTGTCTTCAATAAGTTATCAAATGTTTTTCATTATAATGATGTTCAGTTCAAGCTTTTTGTTTTTCATTTAATCACAGTTGGTGTGTCCTCTGACTTAGCTTAAATACTTGAGAATAAGTTAGTACTTTGATGTTTACTAAAAATCTACTTCAAAGGCAAAACAATGTTTTTATATGCTGAAATACACCCAGAAGCAGCAGAATTTGCTTTGAGCTATTTTTTGCTGTTGTTTTTCTGGGAGTGAGCCTCCCTTCTTTCCCAAGCTTTTCAAAACCAGGAGAAGATTAAAATGGAGAAGCTGGGCCTGCCTGGATTTGCATTAGGGATGACATTGGTGTGTGCTGCTCAGCAAGTGTTGCAAGGTGGAAGTTGTTCTGGATTATGGCATCCATGAGCACCTGTGGCATTGCCATGATTTCACCTTACCTGGTTGTTTGACAGGATGCAGTAAAAAACAGGAACCTTTTTTTTTTAACAGGATGGTTCTGCTAGAATTAATGGTACTTTAGACACAACTATAAGAAAACCTAAGTGAAGGAGCCTTAGGAAATCAGAGTGGAATAACTAGGGGAAAACAATTTTCACTCCCAGAATACTTTCTAACAAGGGTATTTTAGAGGAGGAACTTAATATTTCCTGGTACAGTTTTTACTGGGTCTGCCCCGTTTTAAATTCTATTTCTGCATTCAACCCCTTTATCAAAATATTCACCACTATAATTACAGGTCTTGTCTAGGTGAACAGAACTGTGTTTTATGTATTTGGAATGAGCAGAGTTGGACAAAACCGTGTTGTTAAGCACAGACTTTGGTGGGTCGAGGCCAGGAGGTGGCAGTCAGTGCACACCCTGCTGTTATCCAGGCCCTGCAAGGGAAAGGCCTGCTGAAGGTCATCACCTTCAAACAGTGCAGTACCTTCTGTGTTTTCCTTACCAGATGCAGGGAAGAGACTTGCCTACATTTCCTCCAAATTTATCCTGAATGTACACAGATTTTATTTTTTTATGAATTTGAATCAAATATCTCAATATGTCCTGGTTATGAAAATTACATCAATTTTGAATTGATGAGAAAATTGATAAAGTTAAGAAATGGGGGTGGGGGTTTTAATTAAGGAGAGGTTGTCAGTACCCTAACCTCTTGGATTTTTTCTCTTGCTTCAAAACTAAGTTTTCCATTATTATTTTTCATTGCCCAAGCGTACTCAGTAATGACCTGTGTCCTAATGAAAATTATATAAAAAAAAAAAGGAAAAATAGTAGAAAATTAAATCAGAAAGGACATAGCATGCGACTCTTTCATTGCTTTAAATGATAAACCAAGTTCCAGTGGTAGTCAGCTGTCCAGAGCAATACTGTGCCTGTGATAGTGTTACACTGCTGGGAGATAAAGATCAGCCATTTCTTCTGGCTGCTGTTGTCCCCATTCTGGAGGCAACCGAGGCCAAAAAGAAGTGTCGCTGTGCTTCCCTGAGAGCGCACTAGAGGTTTCCTTTCCCTCTGTAGTGCTAGTCTGGGAGCATACAGACACATCCAGGGTTCTTCACCTTCTCTTGGTGCTACGTTGGACAAATGGAATTGCAAAGGATTGCCTCTCTTCTTCCTGACTTGCTTTAGTTCAGACTTGTTTTTAGTCCCACACCACTTGCTCAGGCATCACCACACTCCCTGACACGTGGAGGTCTTTTACCCAGTTACCTCAGCATAAGTGTACCAGTCATTCTAGTAACTGTGTGTATTCACCACATAAGGAACACCTAAGGTTACAAAGTTATTTGAAGGGAAGAGATTTGAGTCTTGGTGAGGGTTAAGTTTGCCCTGAAAAGGGATAAAGATTATTTTAAGATTTGACAGGACTGAATATTTGCTTTCAGTATTGCCTGCACACTGTCCACGATAGAATTTATGTATTACCAAGCTGTGTGGTTTTCCTTAATGTTTTGTTTTGAAGAGCTTTCAGTTCATTATTCCAGTTTTATTAACCAAATGTGTAGTGTAAACACAGAAGACCTGATGTCACAAACACTGCCTTGATGTAAACACAGAGCACTAAATATTTTCATACCTTTTTAACTCCTTTATAGAATTCTAAATATGGTGACAAGGCAAGGAGCATTATGGGCTAACACTCTGGGATCACTGGGTAAGTAAAGTCATTCTTTTGTAGGGAAAACAATTTAAAGATGTAATTGTTGGGAAAGTGTATTTGTGTATTCTCTAAACAGAAGTTGCCTTAGAAAAACTGGAGAAGATTTCACAAAAGTCAGTGAAATAACTAATGCCCTGGGGAATAAAAGCTCTATGGCCTCCCTCTTACCCCCCAGTCTTCCCCAGTCTTAAAAGACCAAAAGTTGCACAGTACCTTTGAAAAGAGAAATCTGAAACTGATGAAATTATTTTGAAGAAGAAAAGTGATGGAACTTATTGCCCTACAACATCGTAATGAGGGTTGGCAATATTTAAATCAGATTACATCATGTTATAACCCTACATGTATTTGAATTTTGAGAAATGCATCAAAGCACAGGCTAAGTTGCATTTATTACATTTTGTTTCAGTCTTATTTCTAAAGAGTAAATTAGGTCCTATTCAAATCAGACATTGGCTTTTGAGGCATAGTAGGGAAGCCAGTTAGAGATAGGATTCTGAACTACAGCAGGAGTGTCCCTTTTTCATAACAGATGCATTGATTGCCTAGTGAGTTTTATTGTGCCATTTTTTTGTTGGTTGTTTTTTTCTTATTTTTGTTCCAAACCTAATCAAAACATGTCTGAAAACTGAGATGCAGACACGCTGCAGTTCAAGGTTCCAGTTTGAGTGACACATTAACATGTTTTTTCAGCTGTGTTTGAAGAAAGATTACTCAAGAAAATGTTTGTGCATTCCAGTAACAAATTGTTATTTTTCTTACAAAATATATCCTCCAAAAATCAGAGAGTTAAGCTGACCTTTATGTTTGGGGATTTGGTATAGCTCTGTCTTGTCCTAGCTACCAGAGAAGTTCCTTTCAAAGGAGCTGAACTATTTCTGCTTTTGATTTTGCTTGTGCAGCATTTTTGTACCTCAAAGATTCTTTTTGTCACTACTGACAATTTTTGTCATTCTGTTCCTGAATAGGGGCAACATCTGTGTTGAACTGCTTTAAAAAATTATGTTGAATTCAGTTTTTCCTTCCCCCCTCTCGTAATACTACTTGCTGCTAAGACAAGCTAGAATACCATTGCCTGTACTGAAAGGAGAAAGATGCTTCTGTTCAACTCTTCAGCATTATTGTTGTTCAGGAATGATTTACATGCTTTTTAGCAGAAGTAAAGATTTCAAATTGTCAGCATGAAATACAAGCGGGGTTTTTAACGTATTTCATTTCATGCATGAAATAGATGAGGGGTGATGATGGGGGTGCCTTTTCCCTTCATCAGAATGCACAGATGAGAGATGCATCCATACTGAAAAGCCCATACATTTTAGACAACTTTAGACAACTTTCTAGTTGTCTAAAGTTGTCCCAGAGAAAAATGTACTCTAGGGATAAAATTTTCATGCACAGGCAGAGAAGAAGCAGCTGTAAACATCAAATATCAAGCAATCTAATAGTAACTGAAATAGCTATAAAATAGAAAGAGATCTGGGAAAAAATCCACCAAAGATGGGATTTTTCAGAGGATTCCACCCCTTTAAATAAGCAGAAAATCTGTGCTTCAGAAACATAGTCTAAATAGCTACACCAAGTTTGGATTCTAAGCCTTGTGCCTCAAGTAATGGGGGTTTTAACTTGAGTTTTTTAATCTTTTTTTTCCCCTCAGCTTTACTTTACAGTGCATTTGGAGTCATCATTGAAAAAACACGAGGTGCAGAAGATGACCTGAACACCATAGCTGCTGGAACCTTGACAGGAATGCTATACAAAAGCACTGGTAGAGTAGCAAAGTCTTTCTCCTTTTTCTCCTCTTGTGCTTTGTCCTAATTATTAGGATCCTAAATACTGTCCTGCTCTGAAAATCGACAGTATAAAAATGGCTATTAGCTCAAAGTCCCCAACCCACACAATGTTTTTTCACACAACTAAGACTGCTTAAGGAGAACTTGCACTTTAAAAAAAAAAATCCAGCTGAATTAAATTTGATTCTTTCCAACTTGCGCAGGATTGACAATAATCATGAGAGCCAAATTATGACTATTATACCTATGTACTGAAGAAACACTCAAGTATTTACTCAGGTTTATAGTAAGGTTGTATAAAATACATACACATCTCATTCTTAGCCATGTTTTTCAGCAACAGCAGGAATAAAACTAATTGTTTCCCAAGTCCATGAGTGAATGTAGGCAAAGTGATTGAGGGCAGGACTGAAATACACAGAACATAGAGCTTGACTGCACAAACATGAAACTTTCTTCAGGTGATTCACGTGATAGTAATTCATGGGATAGTAGCACCTGGAGCTGCACAAACCCCTACACACATTGAAACTGATGTATTTATGAAGTTATTGGGGACCCCTGGTGGCCTAGCGGTTAAGATGCTGGTCTCTCAGCGCCAAGGCCGCAGGTTCAAATCCCGCTCCTG
>JAWWLV010000180.1:8371567-8395943 GCA_035041135.1 Platyrinchus mystaceus | reverse complement strand
ACAGTTGCTGTTGTAGAACAGCTGCCAGTGGATTATCTTGGGTGCTCCAGTATCTCAGAACTCATTTAGCCAACAGTTAAAAACCAGCAGTATAAATACTCCTCTCATTGCAGGACTTTCAATTAGCACAAAGCTTTTTGCCTGAAATACCATTTGTAAGGTTTTGGCAGAATGAAGACTGTGATGAACCTACACCTTTTCCTGTGTTAAAATTAAACCATGTACCAAGCATCATTTGTGCATAAATTAAACAATAAGATGTTAATTAGTTCAGTAATTAGAGTTACTGTATAACAGCTCATTCCTTCAATGTTTAAAGAATTAAACAGGTAAATTATTAAACAGGTCTGAAGACAGTGTGAAGGCAGGGCCAGGGAAAAACAGGAAACTTCCTGCTTAGCGCACAACTTCAAGCTAAACAAGAGTCTACTTTGAGGTCTCCCTACTGAAACAGTTCTTGATAACTACATTGCACCCGACAAAATAAAGGCAACAAAAAAGCAGTAACAGGAAGGTGGTATCTCTTACCTTCCTCCAAAAAGCAATACGGCTTTTGCTAAGAAGGCTCCTTAGGAGGAAATGGCCACTGAGAGCAGCTTTTTATAGAGCTCCAGATAATGAGCCCTCACAGCTGAACTCACTTAGCTTTGCTTGGATACCAGATCACATTAGATGCTTTATGCCAGCAATGCCTGTTTTTGTTAAGCCTTATGTGTCACAGACTTCAGTGGGCTGTGTATTACTGTTGTGGTGTGAGAGCTGGACTTTCCAGCTGGCATTTTTTGAGGGCTGTACCACCAAAGAAATTGTCCCCTGCTTGCAGGCTGCACAGAGGTGACGTGGGCACTGGCAGCACTGTCACATAGGACATCAGGAAAACGTGTGCTCTTTGTTCTGAGCTGCTTCCTTCCCCATTGGCATCAGTGAGTTCCTCCCCGAAGTTTCTTGGTCACCGTTAATTGGACCTAAGTTCCAGCACTCTCAACCATGAAGGATGAAGGACTGCTCTGGGGGCTGATGGTGGGTGAGGGTTGCTTTTGAAATCAGGAACTTTGCACTGTATCTCTTAGGTTTTCTAGAGACTTTTTTAGGACTAAAATATGACCCAGGAGCTCTCTGCCCTAATTAAATGGGAAAACTCTGAAGCTTAACAAATGTCTTTCCTCCTTTAGGTAGACTAAAGATAATGTAGGACTAAGTCTTTTCAAGTTCAGTTAGCACAACTTTAAGGCAAGGCTGACTCTTGAACAACTTAGCGTGTTATCTGGTCTGCAGTACCCTCAGATCTGGAATTCTTACCTCAGGGGCAGAGCTGAGTGCATTTTCTGAAATAGCTGTGTAACAGCTATTAAAAGCTTTGGTTCATAATTTGTTTGTATATGGAGTGATCCGTAGTTTGAGCTATGAAACAACCAGCATGGAGGCAGCAATGAGGGAAGTGAATTGTGTGTATGGAATACAGAAACATGTTTATGATATTCTGTGTCATGACATACTGTGTTGACAGTTTAATGGCAAACAACATATCAAAAGTATATGCAAGTTCAGTAGGAATAAAAGGAAGTAAAATCAAGTTGCAAACAGGATTTGGCAAGAGAGTTACAGCCCTCCCATGAGGCATTACATAAATGTGAGCATGGGAGACCTCGGCCTTCTTGAAGAGCGGGGTTTTGGTGCCAGTCTGGCATCCAGCTTTGCTGAGAGATCCAAGGCAGCTTTCCCTGCTGGGGCAGCAACTGAGGGAGCCTTGGACAATGGGTGTAATGAAAGATTTTTGAATCTTGTGAGGCTGGGTTTGCTTAGTCTGTGGAACAGAAAGGCAAACTGCTTGCACCATTCCCTGTCAGCGGGTGACTTCTCTTATGGTTGGGGGATTTTTTTGAAAAATCAACATATTTCTACTAGTCGTGGTAGAAATCTCCAGCTTCCCTGAAGCAAGAAGCTGCTTTTGAAAATAGGAGGCAAACGGGAGAAAAATGATCCAGTGTTCATAGCCTGTGTTTCCTGTGACTGCAAAAGAAGGGAAAAATCCTTTTTTATGCTTTAACAGAAGGTTACTCCTGTCCTTAATAAATTCTGGATAGGAAACTGGTATGTTTTAAGTGGAGCTTTGTGTCCTCTGTGAGCGTTGGACTGTGCTGGTGAATGCCAACTCAGTGCAGGGACACCAGAGGGTACCACAACCCTTTTTGGTACTTTCACAGCATTTTTAGTACCAGTCACGTGTCCCCCTTAAGTGTCTCTCCCACCTCTGGCAGCCACACTCTCTCCCTGCCTCTGACAACAGCTGCCCAACTGCACCACAGCTGGTTTATGGCCAAGGAGTGGAGCTGGTGCCCCAGGAACCATGCAAGCACCCTGCTCCAGGGAGGGGTGGGGGAGGGAAGGATGCAGCCCTCAGCACAAGGCATTGATCCCATATCTGAGATTGTTCAAAGAAAGCTCTCCAAAATTTGAGAAGCCACGAACAGCAGTCTCTGCTCCTGCTACTCTGACCTCTTTGTCTTGGGATGACTTAATAGTATCTTTTCCCTGTCTCTGAAAGATGAACATTCAGGATACACCCATGAAATTCAAGGTACCATGGCTGAAAGGGTGCCAGGCCCAGCTGTAAATGTTACTGGTACAAGGCAAGCTGGAGTTCAAAGGAATGGAAAATCCTCAAAGGAGGAACCACTCATGCAGGGAGTCTGATGTTCAAACACCAGGAGAGCCAGAGAGGAACTCAATTCCAACTGCACAGCCAGACCACAGATGTTTTTCAGCCATGGGAGAAGAGCATCAAAAGCTACTAAGATCCATGAATCCTCTTTAAGTAATCAAGAGTGATGAGAAGCAAATGCATCACTTTGCCTAAGTCTGTATTTCTTAGAGCAGCTGAGCAAAGCCCAGGTGATTCAGACACAAAGCTGCGTGTCCAGGGGCTCACACTGCAGGGCAGTAAAAGGCAGGAGTTCCCCACTGGCTGTGTCCCCTGTCCCAGGGATTCCCCCCTTTCCCAGTGGAGCTCTGTGCAGCTCCAGGCAGTGCTGAAATGAACTAAAGCACATGAATCTCATCTGAGGATGGAAGCACAACTGCAGCAGCTCCCAGACAGAGGCCAACCAGGACATGTGCCACAGCATCTTTTGTTAACCATCTTGCAAAGGAGACACAACACACCCTTTGGTTGCAATTATTTTTTAATGGAAAAGACTAATCAATGTTTTACATAAATATCAATTAGTGACAAGTCAGTTGAGTAAGTAAAGGAATACATACCTCCAAGTTGTAAAGGCCCATAATGGATGGACAAAGTAGCACACAATGACAACTACAAGGAATTAATTAGAAGAGGTGGGCTGCACGTCAATCACCTTCATAAAATTCAACTGCTAATCACATCAGGCTATTACTGGAGTAGTCACAGTGCAATCCTCCCATACAGCAACAAGGACACAGTTGAAGGGGACAGTGAACTTCCAAAACACCTTTCTGCCTCCAGCAGAAAGCCCTGGCTATGAAAGTACAAAAGCCTCAAGTGGTTTGCTGATGTTAAGCCCTTTCAGGGTCTGGTTTCAGATGTGCAGTGTCCCCTTCTCAGATTAAAAACTTATTTTTAAACAAATGCACAGGTTCAATCAGACAGGAATGTGTTCACACTGCAAAGTGGTACCAAGGTTGGATCTTGATAATAATTTCTTTTCTACAGGGTTGTGAAGAACTCAGATAACTTCCATTCCCAGGCAGGCTGCAGAAGTGGAGAAGGGGAGGCTATTTTCATAAAGAGCAGTTTGTTAAGTGAATAGAAACTGCCCCAGAAACTACAAAACTTCAGTTTTTCATGATCCATATTTCCCTATAACATCTTTACATTTTTTCCTATGGGCTCAAACTGCTAAATATCTGAAGAGGTGTTGCTCATATTATGTCCACAGCTGTAGGGATGTGAGTTCCTGGACCCCACTTTCACAAGCATAATCACATGGAAATCCACAGATTAAATACCTTTAAGCTGCATCAGTGGGAGCCACACAGTTTGCCAAGTTAGTGTTTCCCAATGAAACAGCATGAGATCAATCTGCTGAAAGGCATCTAATTCCCCAAATATTACCTTTAAATATTATATGTCTAGGATGCCTGCTTTGCAGTGGCTTAGTCAATAAAAATTCATTATGAATTATCTAGAACTAGCAGAAACATACACATTCCCTCTTACAGCTTTTCCAGGGACATTCAAATAGTTATTAAATGCTGGGGACACGGTAGGATCTGATCTCCTGGTGCACAAAAATTAACACCCCCCGTTCTCTGAACAGCTCAAAAATTTGCAAGAGAAGTTTTCATTTAAAAATAAGTTACCAATTCTCCTGTTGCATGCCAGGTCCCATAAATCCATGTCCTTTTCAAAATCTGGACTACACATATGTAGCTGGGAGATGCACCGATATAAGATGCAAATGAAACCTTCGAAGTTGGCAACTGCTCAATAACAGAAATTGCTTCCAAATACAGCCTAAATTACCTTGCAATCCTCATAAGCTGGAATGCAATGCATGACGAAGTTGTAGCAGCTGAAAGGAACAGCAGCACTTCTAAAGTTGCTGCCAAAGGTGGACGTTTCACAGCACCAGGAAGGTTTTGCTTTATACTTGCACTGGCTTCAGCATACTTCAAGTGACAACCCATGAAAGATCCTTGTATCCCCATAACAGACAGGAATTTGCCAACACCTCTATAGCATCAGATTGCTTATGCTCAGTGGGTTTACATTTCAGAATTAATCATAACAAAAAGGCATCTTCTGCACCATAACTCTGTTATATGAGTAATCTTTCTTTCTGTTATAATTTCAGAAGAAAAAGCAGACGGCCGAACACAAAAGACAAGAACTCAGCTGGCTGCAGTCACTCAGCACAATGTGCGACAGAGCAGGAAGGGCGTGGTTCAACACTTCCAGTTCTTCACATCTAAACAAATTAAAAATGAGGTTACTCTCTTCGATAAATAGAAAGCAACATTTTGGCAAAAATAACATGTATAAGATACCCTGGGGAAAAAAAAAATACTAAAATTCCTCCTAGAATGAGTATCTTGCCTTTTAGAGTTTGAAGTACTCCTGCCAAGGACTATTTTCATCAATTTCAAACACAATGACAAAGAGGTATTGTCAGACAGGAAAAACATGATGTCAGTTTTAAATATATTACCCCCTGGAAATCTGCACATTAATTGCACATTCTAGTTCCAACTGAAGTGACCAAGTGTCAGTCAGTTGAGTGATTTACACAAGAACATAAGTCATTCTTTCTCTGGCTTGTTATCAAAAGAGGAGGAATAATGACAAAGGAGAATGGTCCAAGCTATTCAAAAGATCTATTGGGAGGAAATTACAACACTGCTAAGCATTACATTTAAAGAACTGAAGATGACCATTAGCTGCCAGTGTCTGTGTTCTGTACCCCCAAGTCATGTTTAGGCTCAGCTGTTCTAATACACTCTGTGCATCCTACCTGTAAAGGAGATCGATACAGCCACTTTTCGTTATCTCCACTGAGTTTCATACAGGCAAAAAGGTCACAAACTGTAGGAAGGCCAAAGTCCTGAAAGAGAAGTCACCATAATTACTGATCCCCAAACACAAATACATTCTGATGTATCTTCAAATTCTGCTAAGTGTTCAAAAACAAAACCAAAACTGACTTCTGAGTATTTGAGATTAATACTTTCTTCATTTAGTATAATATTGCTTTGTGTTAAGTAACTAATAATCATGAAAATATTAAAAGAGCTAAGAAACGTAAAGCTGTCAGTCAGGATTACCCAGAAGAGCTACGAATTTGAAAGAGAAGGAAGTTGTTAGAGTAAAACAATAAACACAACACATAAGACAGAGCAGTAACAAAAATTTCTGCTCACTTGTGCTTTCTTGCGCAGAAGCCATTTATCTTCCACTGGAGGCGGGTTTGCATTTTCTAGGTCATTTGAAGTCAACACCCAACTGTTTACATTCAAGGGGAGGTGGAATGGAGCCAGGAGGTCTAGGAAAGGACTCTTGAAACTCTTGTCTGCTTTTTCACGACTCGCCTTTTCTTCTGCACTTTCTGCTCTGTGCTCAGCCTTGGCCAGCCAGCTCGTCAGGGGCCTTTCCAGCAATACTTTCAAGGGTTCTGCGATCTCTGCTGAATAATCCACTTTCTCCGCACTCACTGGTTCCCCTGGGAGCTGCTGTGTGGGGTTAAGCCAGGTACTGACAGCAGACTTGGTCTTCTCGTGCTCAGGGTCTGGTGTATCTTTCTGGCTGACTGGAACTCCGTTTTTATCCTTCCAATCCTTCTTCAGAAGCCATTTACAAAGAGCCTCTTTTCCACAGTTTTCATCACACACGCATTCTGAAAAGCTGGCACACAGCTCATTAGCTTTGCACACATCTTCCACTTTAAAGGGGGCCTGGGGATGTTGAAGAAGCCAAGCATTTACAGCAGATGTAGTGGGCGATTTCTTTCCATCAAGATGCTCATTCAGGCACTTCAGATTTCCCAGGTTCTCAATTTCCACATTTTTGATCTGGCTGCCACGACAACTGGTACATGTTTCAGCTTTGAGGAGCCAATCATTCAAATTGCATTCTTCCCTAAAAGGTTTAAACTCACACTTCCATTTCTCATCTGAAGCAGTATTTCCATTTTCTGTGTCAGCAGTAATCAGCCAGTCAGAAAGGTCCATCTCTTCTTGTCCAAGGTATTCCAATTCCTCCACCTTTTCAATAGTGGAAAAGGATGAGCTGGAAGTAGCAGTGGAGTCCTTGCGGCCAGGGGAGTCTGTCTTCCCAGCAACATCACACTGCTGATTCTGCAGGAGCCAGTTCTCCAAATCTTTCAGATTTCCCCAGGCTTGCTCAGAGTAACAAACTTTGGAAGAATCCAAATCCTAGTAAAGACACATGGACATACATCTATTAAGACTAAAAGACGAAGTTCAGTAACTGCATAGTTACAGCTTGGAGCATCCAGATGGTAAATGCCAAAGATTAGTTGAACATGAAGCAGAATAAAGAGAATTACAGAAGGTTTAATTCCCACCATATTCTGCCTGCTATCAGATACTGTTTCCCCTCTGTTAAAAACTAGGTTAAGCACAAAAGGCTTACCTGGCTGGGCTCTGACACACATTTTTGTGTAACCCATTCCTCCAGATTGGTGCTGGGAACATATGGAGCCTGGTGAGCAGGCACGGGTCTGCTTCCCAGTAGCCAGTCTGCAAGCGAGGCACTCACTGTGCCACACAGTGTCTTCTGCTGAGAAACAATGTTGTTGGTCATAAGAATGTCTAATTGCTGAGGCAATCTACGGTGAACATCAACATGCATCAGTGTTTCTGCACCAAAAGAAAAACCAGTCCCTTCTAATTCCAAAAAAAGTAAATCTTCAATTGCCTGTATTACTTGAAGCCACTGCACTGATTGTCTTGTGACCCCAGCTTCTTCAGAGAGCAAATTATAAGAAAGGGAAGTGACAACTTCCAAAAGGCACAGCTCTGAGATGTGTAACCCAGCCATAACCCTGCTCCTGGCCCCAATTCCCATTACTGATTTGCTGCCCTCCTTCACTGACATTGTCTGTGCAGAGCCCAACATAACACTTCCCCATGAATTTCTGCATTAAAAGGAACTGGACAGTTCCAAGTCCTAACCTGACAACATTCATTAAAAAATTCTGACTGACAGTCACACCCCACATACACTTTCATAGTATGCTCTTGCATGTCTGTTCCTGGAGCAGCTACAACATCGGATCACTAATGCTCCCCACAGCCACTGTTACTGGCTACTCAAGCATCTTAAACAAACACAAGGCCTTACTCAAGCTCACATAATGTGCTTGAGTTCTCTTCCCTTTAATGCAATTAAACCCTCACAGACACAGGTTCTAATCTTACCTGCTCACAGTTCATCAGGGCACAATTCTGCCCCGGGAACCAGGGAGAAGCATTCTCTCTCTCTGAGGTTTGCTGAAAGAAAAGTAAAAGTTTATTTCAATCTCCATTTTGTCTAGTTTTGAGGATGAATTCTACAATAAAGCAGAAGTAAAGTGCAGTTACAACTGGTCAGTGCTTTGTGGCTAACCATGTTCTCAGCGTTTACAAACAGAATGAAGAAAGATTTACTAAAGAATACTACCTTCAGTTCACTTCCTTTAAAGAGAATTGTCTCCAATATTACAGGAAATATGCTGCTTACGTAAGAATCCCAAAACACTTTTATCACAGAAAGCCATCTATAATATTTTAACTACTACTATCTAAAGAAAACTGTAACATTAATTTCCAGTTGGTGGAAGAGAGTAAGAATACAGTAGTCATTCCCTCAGCCTCTGCCAAAATATATTAAAATAACATGTACATAAGCAGATAACTCAATGAAACTGAGAACTACATGCAACAGTTAATTATACAGCTAAAACCATATGACTCATACACAGGTTCCATTCAAGCTGTAACTACAAGTAGAACTATCCCTTGGAATTCCTCACACTACTGAATAAAAAAAATCTTTTTTCAAAGCAAGTATTCCAACCCAGGGAAGTCTTGGTGCTTACCATTGTTTTAATTGAACCAAATGAGGTAATAGCCTGGCGAAGGTAAGAGGTGTCAGCCTCAAAATTCAGGATGGAAGACTCTTCTGGTTTAAGTGTAAGACCTGCCAGTCTGAAAGAGTAAGACAACAGTTACAGAAAGAAAAAAAATAACAATTTTCTTCTGCCTAGTTCTGGAAGTCGCTCCATTATTTCATACAAAGGCTTCCTAGTTGACTTGGCACTAATTAGGTTAAAAAAAAATTAATACTTGCATAAAAGAAAGAGATGCCTATCCACAAACCACAGAACAGAATAAATAGCCAGCAAAACACAAGTTTCACCTTCTTACTTCAGTTGCCACCAACAACTAATATTTGAAATAATCTGCACAAATGAGTACCTCCCTGCTGTTATAGTCCTGGCTTTCAATCTAAGATAAAAAACAAACAAACAATAACATGAGAGGAATCATCTCAGACTGCTTTAAAGTATCTTATTTCGAGGAACCATTACAAACGTAGTAACAGTGAATGAAATCTATTATTAGTTCTATTAAACTTTAAAAAAACCCCAGACTAAATTCATAAGTCCAAATAAAGCCAACTGTGTTGGTAAAATATAAAATATAAATAAAATATAAATAAATATATTTACCTCTCCAGGCAAACTGAGATCTGGTTTGCTAGTTCATTGCTATAGGAGCGTTCCAGCTGATGAATAAGGCAATTGAACTGTCCCAAATACTGCATGGAAGACAAAACACACGTTATTGTTTCGGCTTCTAGGATTAAAATTGAGGAAATACTTGCAAGGACAAAGTTTGCTCAAAAATGCCAGTGCCACACGTGACCAAGCAAACCTTACCCAGTAGAGCTGCTGCGCCTGCTGCTGCAAAGCCTCCTCCTTGAGCTGCTGGATGAGATCCACCTGCTCGAACAGCCAGACCTCGCGGCTGCGCAGGCATTCCAGGTGCCGGCTGATGTGACTGTGGATCTTCGCTTTGACCTGCAAGGCAACACCCGCCACTTGTAGAACATGTGAACAAACCAGTGTGAACGAACGTGCTGCGCTGATGGCAAAATGCTGTTTGTCACAGTATTAACAAGTACTGTTGGAGCAACTTATTTCTCAACAACTAACCACAGTCACCCACAGCACCACATAACTCGGGTTAGTAAAAGTTCCAAGGCTACCTTTACAAAAGTTACAAAGAACAGTGTTACTTGCATTATCTCTCAATTCTAATTTTTCAACCAACAGCTTTAGGAAATTCTGCATGCCTAAGCTGTTAATACAGGAATTTATCAAGAGCATGGCCAAATGACTCAGCAACGTGCTTGTAAGTCTCTAGGAAAATTTCTGATCATCAAGACAATAGTAAGTACTCTGGAATAACAAATTGTCATTATAGTAATGTTCGTTATTAACATATTTTTTTAATAGTTTAAAATTACCTCCCGCCAGTTCTCTTTAATCTGCTGTTCAGCTTTGACAATTCCGGATATAGCTGTTTCCAAGTCCTTCTTTGCTTTAAAGCACTTTGCCAGAGTCTCACTGCTGCAGGAATTTCTATTTCTATCTTGTGGTGGACTCATTCTTGAAGTGTTCCTAAAACACAATGGAAAAACAATTTCCTAATAGTTTCTCTTCCTCTTTAACGGAAGAGGAAGGGCATCATATGAAGAGCCATCTGCTCTACTTCACTATAAAGGTGAACAAAAAAAACCCCAAGACCCTGCATGGATAGAATTTTTCCAAACACAGATAAAGCTTTCTCCAGGAGCAACAATGGCCTCTTGAACGCCTTGGCCCATGGAATTTGCACAACTGCAGGAAAACCAACAGATATTTAATAACAGCTTCAACCACAGGATCTTGGGCAATCCTCCCCTGCCAGTCATCTTGCTCTGGCTTTTATGTCTTGCCAGCAAAACCCCAGAGCTGAGGGCTGATTCAGGGAAGGTTCCACAGCAATGCCAGAGCTGGGGGAGAATGGCCCAGGCAGGGGCATGAAATGTTTCAGTCACCCCTTTTTCAGCTGCAGGCAAAGGAACTGACTCCCATAAATCAGAAAATTCCAATACAGCTCCATCAACTGAACACCCTAGTATTGCTCCACAGATCTTTAAAAGCACTTTAAAAGCACAGATCTTTAAAAGCTTAGTAAAGCACTCTTTACTGAGCTGCAAAGGCCAAAACTTAGAGCAGCTCCCCATTATTTTTGTCCTGGTCACAGCAGTGGTAACTTACACAGCTTCAGCACAGCCTCAAGTAAAAGGGGCTCAGATACAAAATTTCTACAGAAGTCAGACTGATAAGGATTCTGCAAGTAAAGGGGAAAAGATAACATGGATTTTTAGTAAAAATGGGTATTTCATTACTGAAGAGTTTCAATTCTCCTCAATCCGAGTCATGGGATTCCTGAAGCACTAATGGAACATTCATAGTAAAGGTTCTATTTCAAACAAGTCCTCAGCAATGACAGCTATGGAAATTCCCAGCAGAATTAACTAAAGCGTACAGGTGGCCATCTAAAATGTCACAGATTTTACCACTCCTCTGGAGGGAACTGAAAGGAGTGTTTTGAATATGATAAGACGACCATGGAACTTGTGTTGAGCAGCTATTTAGTCTGCACTTCTCAAGCCCCATGGTCATATAAACTGCAACCCAAAAATCCTTCTACAGCCAAGACCCACCAGCCAGATATGTGTGTTTCAGAGAGCAGAGGGCTAGGAGTGGCTTGCATACGGAAGCTGACAGAAAAAGCAAGGTTTGCTACGGGGCAGGAGCAGAGGCTGCATCTCCCTTGGTTCCCTCAACACCACAGGCTTCCTGTTTCTTGTGCCCCCAGACATGAGACATGGAGCAGGCACAGGAGCCACCCAAAGACCCTGCACAAAACTCAGTCTCATCCTTACCGTAACATCTCATCTTCTAGGAAGTGCATAGCATAACTACAGAAGAAGCAAACTTGAATGTGTTTTTTAAGCTTATGTTATTCTACATCAAATTAGACAGGGTGCAGAAATCAAAAATACATCATTCCCCATGCTGCACTATAAATTCTGGTTTTGTCCCTGTATTTGCACATTCACAGGTGCAATATACAATTCTGTAAGGTTACAAGATCTTCACCATGCTAGCAGTGTTCAAAAAAAGGTAAGCCTTCTCCTCCCATCAGTCCTTAGACTTTATCTTGCTTGTCAACTTTCATATACAACCTACAGGTAAATGTAAGTGGGAGCCCTGGTTCTCAGATGTAACCTAACAAATGTTAATGCAAAGGCAGCCATACACCCAGCCAAGAAAACAAGGGCATCAGATACATTAAAAGCTATCCTACACTCACAAGTAAACAACAACAAGAAAAATAATATTGTTTATTACTTCATTTATTATGTTCTTACATAACAACCAAGTCAAAGTCTGAAAGGCTAAATATAACTGCCACATTTGCTCACATGGCAGATAATGTACTTACAACTTCTGTGAAAATTATTTTAAGCTCTGTATGTACAAATACCAAGCCCAAAGACTGTGGTGTTACCATTTATGTGTTTTCTGAATTTACACCACAAGGGAATTGGGCTCAATGCCTGAAGAAATGCTACTTTTTCATACTCTGCATTAGCAACTTGATATTGGTACAGTCAAAATTAAGAAGCTTACACATGTTTCTCTAATGATTTCTGAAACTACTGTTTATTGCTTTTCTGTTTTTTCATTTGATTGCAAGAGACTCTCTCCAAAATGTGTACAGAAAGAATGAATGCCACCTTCCTCCAGCCAGCCAACTCCTCTTAAAATGGCTGTTCTCATGTTTTGTCAAAAATGAGGCAGTAAAACTCACATAACAGTTGAGGATGAGAGCCAATCCACCCTTCTTTTCAATTTCCACAAGCCTCTAACAAAACTAAGTGGGGGTAACCACCTATTTCCTCGCTTCCCAATTACCCCCAATAGCACTGCGAGTTAAAGCCGTTTTCAGTTTCCATTCTCACACACCCGGGATCATAGACTTCAGCTCAACAGCAACAAAACACAATTACTTCTGCAAGAAGACACATGGCTGCAACACGGTCACCTTTTTTGGCAATTTCCGTGCCATCTGTTTCCAAGCACACGGGGGTCCCCTCCAGGGGTACGTGACTCACGGGATGCACACCCCCCACCAGCTGAGCTCGCACTTACTGTCCGAGCGCAGGAAGCAATCCCTCAGTGTCCCGTTTATAGCGCCGCTCCCATTCCCAGCCTCCCGCTCCGCAGAGGCACGGTCTCGGGAATGCTCTCGGGCTGTCACGCTCGGCTGCTGCCGCTGCGGATTCCGCTCCAGAGCCCCGCTCGCTGGAGCGCACGGGCCCCGCCCCGGCCCCGAGCCCTTATCGGGGCGGCCCAGCCCGCGCCCCGCCCCGGCCCGGGCACCGCGCCCGCCACAGCCGCACGTCGGCAGCGCCGGGCGGGACCCAACACCGGCCCTGCTCCGCTCATCCAGAACTCCAAGGGCCGCCGAGTGTCCCACCGGCAGCTCAAACCGCGAAACCACAACGTTTTGCAACAAACCCGCTGTTTGTTGCAAGTTCAGCAGTGTGGCAATGTGACACTTTCACACAAGCAACGCAACAAAGCAGAGCCAGTGCGTCTTTCTGCTGCAGCCCCCGAGGCTCAAGGGCTGCGAGCCCGCAAAGTTCAACCCCAGAGCCCAGCAACGAGGCTCCCCATCCAGAGGCTCCCCATCCAGCACTGTGCCTGGGACTGCCAGAAACCCGGACAATAAATCGCTTGGGTGCAGTTAGCTGCTGGAAGGACCAAAATCACACACACACACACACAATTCTTGTCACATCTACTCTTGTGTCCACATTTCCACACAGAGCCGAGGAAAGCACATAGAACAGCCTGGGTTGGAAAGGGCCTTGCAGATCATCCAGTTCCAACCCCTCTGCCATGGGCAGGGACACCTCTCACTGGACCCGGTTGCTCAGCGCCCCATCCAGCCTGGCCTTGAACACTCCCAGGCATGGGCCATGTACATGTACTTGTGGGCACATAATCAGTCAAAATGTTATAGACACAAACCCAAAAGAAGTGCCTGAATGAGGCAGGAAGGTGATATTATTGCTCCTAATCATAAAATAACTACCAGTTCTTGCGGGAAGATTTTTGGCTTGCTAAGAGAGTTGTCACCACAAAGACCCTTCAGCCAAACCCTGGTCACAGTATTACTTCTCCTGGTGTTCTGTGCAATCTCCCTGGCTGCCTGCCCTCCACCCTTGAGCTGTTACTTCCCATATTTGCCTTTTACTTTATTTGTAGGTCAGAAACAGATGGACAAAAATATTTTTGTAGCTTTTAATTAAGTATCCGGTGGCTGAGGAGCAGAGGAGGATGGGAACAACCCTGCCTTGCCTGCACAGTCTGCAAACAGGCCAGCAAGAAACTGGTTTTACCAGCTTTTCACTTTCAGCACCACCTTTCCGCTGCCCTTGGGAAGAGCATTGTTTTCCATTGCAAACGGGTGTGGAATCACCTCAAAAAGATGGCTGTGCAGAGCCTTTGCTGGGGAAAAGCTTCTGAAGGGAACAAATCTGAACAGGCTCTGTCTATAAATGTGGAATGCTTTCTTCCAGTCAGCTGGACAAGGCTGCTCCAAAGCCCTCTCTGACCTGACTTCATGTGGTTTTAAACCCACTGGCTTGTTTGAACTGAAATCCCCACAGATTTCACTCTTACCCCACCAAAAAACAGTAGTTCCTTTTAAGTAACTGTCCCAAATTAGGTACGTGGGAGTTGTGGTCAGGGAGTGAAGTGCTGTAAGTACACGAGCTGAGTCTCAGAAATTTCCATTTACATCCAAGCACAATAAGCATTTGGCACAGTAGAGCATCAGCATCACACACCAGGAGCTGTGTGCAGCTCCTGCTGGGGGGATTCTTTTCCTCCAAAACAAGTATGTACCACCCAATTGTATAAGTTACAAGCCACATGAAGGAAAAAAATGACCTCTGGCAGTTCTGAGAAAGAGAGAAAATGAAACTGATGCCTTAAAGAATAGTAATAAAAGTTTCAGGTAATACATTTTCTAAAATTCAGTTTCTTTTTACCTGTATGATCTGTGCCACAGACCTGAACACCTTTTCAGCCTGTTTTAGCTCCAGAAGAGCACAATCATTGCACAAAGCACTTGTACAGACACCCTCACAAGAGTTGGGTTCTGTAGAGTCACAAGTCACCAGTGCAGCTGAGACAAGAAGTCTGGTCACATTTAATTCCATCTACTGTAAATATATGTTTTATGCAGAGCATATAAGTGAAATTACAAAGTATCTGAAAATGAAGGCCTGAAATCTCTATGCTGTAATTACTGACAATACCAAAAGTATATGTCCCAGAGTGGGAAAGACAAACTGTTATCTTAACACAGATTGCACATTACAACACAACTGTTTTCCAGCCTTTGCATTTAAAACCCTTTAGAAAGCAAGTGACAAATCCTCGGCTATGCCTGAGGCATATGGCCCCAGAGATAGCACTGCCACGCTCTCTGCACATCCATCCCTCCAACGCTGTGCACTCGCAGCGTGGTGAACAGCGGTTTTCACACGACTTCCAGGGAAAAACCCTGCCGTGACTGCACACCTTACCCAAACCCGGCGGAAGGCAACCTTGTTGCTCTGTCTGCTTTTCCCGTTAATGCCGCCCACAAGGACCAAGTTTCAGGCCGAAAGTATGCACAGCAGCGCGCCGGGGGCTCCGGCCCACAGCACCTTCCGGGCACCGAACAGCACAGAGTGACGATCTGTCAGGGCCCGGCCATTCCGGACACTCCTGCTTATGTAACCTCGGGAGCGCGGCCGCTGACAAAAGATTTTGGCTTCGCGACGAGAGAGGCGACTTTAGGAGCGCCCGCAGCACACCCTCCCAGAAGCACGAAGGGAAAGCGAGATCAGCACAAAAGCCCCGCGTCTTTCGTGTCCCACGTCCGCCCTCCGCCCATTTCCCGACCGACCGGCCCGCGCCAGGCCGGCCCGACCGCGCGCTTCCCGCTGCGCGGCACGGGATCCCGCACGGGACTCCCCGCTAGATCCCTCGCGGCATTCCCCTCGGGATTCCCGGCGGAATCCCGCACGGACACCCCCTCCCTCCCCCGCCCCGACCCCCGTCCGCCCCTCACCGCGGCCCGCGCGCCGCTCCCTCACCAGCGCCGCCCGTCCTCCGCCGGCACGCGACACCGCCGCGCGCTCTCGCGAGAGCGCCGCCCCCACCGCGCGCCAGCGCCGCCTGCCGGCCCGGCGGAGCGGCCACGGGGAGGGCGGGGAGGGGTCGCTCCTCACGGCAGCCAAACACCGGGAACGGCATCCAAAACACCGGGAATGCCATCCGACCCGGCACGGCAGGTCCCCCAAGGACACAATGGGTCTGGCTCTTTCTCGTGGGCGCTGGGTTGTTTTTGGTTTGGCCGCACCCAGCACAGTTTGGGTTTCCCTGTCCCCCATAGTGTGAAGCACAGCAGGGCGCTTCCCAGCACTGCCAGCGCGGTTTGCAGCTGGGAGAAGCACCCAGTTACTGCCCGGGCAGGGAGCACTGCTGCTGCCCCTGCTCTGTGGCCGCTCGGAGGGAGCGGATCGCCGCCTTCAGGGGACGCCCCGGCAGCGCCCGGAGCGCGATCGCCTTGTGTGGGTGTTTGCACAGCGCTGAGAGCTCGACAGAGAATGCACGGGGGCTTCAAAAGGAAAAGGCTTCAATTGGAAAGGGCTTCAGATGGAAATCTGAGTGTCTGTGCAGCTCTGAGTACATGTGGTACCCGAGTCACCATTTCCCACACATTTCCTCCCCTGGGGCACGGACCAAGGAGCCCGTTCTCTTGAACAGGACCTTACGTTACCAGTACAAGTAATTCAGTGCTGACCTAAGAGAAAGTAGAAGTCAGGCGCTCAGTCCCAGATGTGCTGTTACCCTAGGAACCTGCGTTTCAGGTATTTGGCTTCCTTGTCTAAACACGAAGGAGACACAGGATGTGTTATATAATCCTTCTCTGTTTGGATTTGAGAGGAAAAATAATACCAACCCTGCCTGACCTTGGAAAACCAGCAGTGCTCATACACCTGTTGTGTACACCATCCAGTCACACAGCAAGACTGTCCTGAGGAAAGAGAGCAGCCTCTCCTGTGTAGGCAGGCACAGCAGACAAAGTGGTTTGCTGGCATGCCTTCCATGGGCTTGACTGAGGCCATCCCATAATCTGGGTGGTTTGAGTGCTTTTTGTGGAACCACTCCACAGCTGCTTCACATGGTACACTCTGTGTGGATTCATTGTGGTTAAGGTTATGCTTTCCTAGGAGGATTTGCCTGTTGGATACATCTTGCATCTCGCCCTTAAACGAATGTCTAGAGTAAGGAACCATATGCATATTTTAATGGTCTCTTTCCTCCCACCATTGATGGATGTACATGCTGTTCCTCCCTGAGCCATACCCTGTGCCAAAACAGATGTGCCTTTTTACCCAAAGCTGCATAGCATAATCATCATAAAAAGAAATTTAAAATTACATTAGCCTGAGCAAAGAACAAATTGGTGGTCTGTTAAAACAGAGCCAAAGGGTTGGGTAAGGGTTTTAGTTTTATGGGGAAATAAACAAGATGATCTGCTCATGTTCAAACAGCATTGAAGATGGAGATGTATGGGGCAGTTCCTCAGCACTGTGTGTCAGTGTTGGCAATGAGCTTCCAAGCAGAGTATGAAGAGAAACATTTTGAATGCATAAAAGGGATCTACATACACATCAGAAATAGTTAATGAGGATAAAAGCCTGCAGCTTTTCCCATCAGAAGTATATGACACTGTGTGATGCACTCCTGTACCCAAAATTCAGTGCTATTTCTTGCCAAATGGGAATCCTGCCTGTAGTCCTGCAGTGTAAAGCCCATCTTTCCTTGATTCTGCAAAAGTGCTTAATGACCCCCTTTGCACACTCCGAGTTCTTCCTTGCTCGGCTGCAGTGTGAGAATGAAGTGCAGGGAGAGATTCATCCCTCCACACCCCCGGGAAACAGGATCCTTGATAGAGAAGTCCAAGCTTTTCCTGCAGTCCTTTGGCCTGCCAAGCTGTACTACTGTGCACCACCCAAACCACAAGGAACTTGAAGAATGTTCTCTGGTTCGATGATTTTAGAGGAATTTTTATGGGGTTTAGAGAATGTTTCTGGTTTCTATTTAGACTGTTCCTCTTTCAGTAACTGCAGTAATTTAGTTGAAGAGAATTAGCTGTGTTAACTTCTCTGTTTAATGGCCCATAATGTAATTTCCCTGTTCTGCAATGCTACCACACAGTTCAGTAGTCCATCCCTGCCTCGTGAAGGGGAAATAAAGAAGTGCAGCACAGGGACAGGGGCACAGCAAGAACGGCACAGCTGGAGGTGAAGCCAAATGACAAGGCAGACTAACAAACTGACGGCTGCTCCTGTCAGGAGCAGCAACAGCCGCGAGCTGGACTATGAAATTCTAGAAGAGTCGTCATTGCAGGCGTCAGGGAACCTCAGACAGCTCCCAGTGGAATCGCCAGTTTCCTCCAAGCTCTGCTGCTGGAAGGGAGCTGTTTTCCCTTTGTCCCTGCCAGCCCGGGTGCACGGCCCTGCCTCCCACGCATCCTCGCTGACGTCTGTCCTTGGTCCTCTTCCAGGCAGGCTGTGACTTGGCACTCAGTCCCACAGCTGAGCGCCAGATCCGTCTCCAGCCTTCCCCCGGAGCTCATCCTGCCCGTGGCCGCAGCCCGACCCCGCGGCCGCCGGCCCGCCCGAGGAGCCGCTCGGAGCCATCTGCTGTGCTGAGGGCCGAGGCTTCACTGCCCTGCAGGGGACTTGCAAAGCTCTCTGATGTATTTACTCACCTTGAATTTTTTTTTTTTTATGTCGAGCTACCTCAGTACCAGAGAGAAACAAAATGTTTTTGAACTTCCAAACAACAGGTTTCATACATACACTGTAAACAGATGTTTTAATAGCCATTTCCTGCACACCACACACAGCCTTTTTCCTTTCTTTAGGGGTTTCTCATTTCTGCAAACTTTTTAATTACTATCTATTCATCTGTCCCACTTCACACCAAACAGAAGTACAGACTACACCTAACTCCACACTTTTCATTTAAAGAGGTTCTCAGAAAGGTTTTCTGTAGCTTCTCCAGGCAGTCAAACCAAAGGCAGAACTTACTTTTGGAAACAATGAGTGCCAGTGAGCACTCAGTGTTTGTGAATTAGTGTCCTGCCACAGATGTGAACAAATCTCTCACTTGCTGTGGCCCAAACCTATCAATGCAAAAAATAACAGAAGTTTTAACCAAATAAGTGTAATTCCTGAGCAAAGGAACAGAGAAATGGAGCAGATTAACTTGTGATAACAGAAATGATTTTTCTCATGCAAGAGCAGTTACTAGCAGTTGTAGAGGGAAATACCCTTATTTATGTACTACTTTATCATGTATGCCATTACGACTCCATACCCTATACACAGACATGTTGGTAAGCACATACCCAAACATCCAGATGTTTGCCAGCACAGCATCTTTTGTGTGATAGATATCTATGCAAGGAGGTTTTCCTAGGAATCTCACGTCCTTGGAAACAAAGCTATATGTATGGCCATTTTATTGCTCACCCGTTTTTTTCTGCTCCTTTTGTTATTAACTTTTCCCTCCAGAAACCCTCCAAAGTTTCAGCTGGTGGATGCATCTGAAACAGCAACCACTACATTTACACATATCCTTTTGCAGAAACAGGAGATTCTTTGACGGCCAGAAATTAAATGTCTTCCCACCTATGAAAGGGAAGGCACACTCGGTTCGGGTATGAGGAATAGGTACTGCAACTCACATGTGCTTTGCAAATGAGAGGAATGCCAATATGTGCTTTCCAGGTTACAATAGGCCCCATCATATCTTCAATAACAGCAGGAATGGCTCAACAGCTATGCAAAAATGTGGAAGCACAAAGTGTTATTTGTCAACAAGTGTGTTACTGACTTCATCAGCAACCTCTGTCACGCCAGTGATGTTCATGTCACTGAAAAACAGTCTTAAAGATGGTGCATACCTTTAATGAGACTTGTCAAGGCCAGGAGTGGGGCTTTGCTTCAGTACCTGATGTAACTCTCCCTGTGGTGGTTGCTGGCCAGTCTCCAATACACAGAGAAATACATTCAAAAAGCAAAGTCACATCTCAACAGTCGTTCATCGATCCTAGACTTGGTGGCTCCTACAACTTGAAATATTGAGGAAGGAGATAAGTATTAAACACAGATCCTTAGTCATGTTCCACATACACCACATGGTCAATTCTTGAATTACTGCCTGGCACACTTGGAGTATTAAAAATTCTGTAAATTTAAGAAATCAAAACATAGTGGAAAAGTTTGCCATGCAAGTGTAGAGCTCACTGCAAAAAATTTCAGGGTTGAGGGGATGAGCTTAAACTAGGAGAGATTATTACAAGCCACCTTCAGCAAAAGACAGTTGGCTTCTGAGATGCTTGAAAGGTGGGAAAGCAGTACAGGAAAGAGCTGCTGTATGACACAAGGCGGGAACCTCCAAATTTAGCATCACAATAGAGGAAAGTACTTTATTTCATATAAAGGCATATAATACCCAGATATTCCATTTTTATATGGCAAAAGTAAAAAAAATGTTAATAATAAATTAATGAGAAGAAAATGCATGGGGAAGGCACAGGCCTGGTGACTCAGGTGAGGTGCTGGCTCCACAACAAACACCTGTATTTGAACACGAGGGAAGGGAGGTGAAAGCAGAGGAGGTGCACTTCCCCACTTTCTGCAGCCCCAGGCGAGGTCGCAGCATCAGTGGTCAGGCACAGCACCAAAGGGCTTACACTAGAAGGAAGGAAGCATGTGCACAGTGTATAAACAATTTTAACTAACCTAAAACCATTTTTACAAAGCTTCGACCTACTTCAGAAAACTTTTCCTATCACAAACATAGACTGAGCCTTTAGTGAAACAGCAGCGTGATTTTGGCCACTAAACATTTTGAACCCCCCCCCATATATATATGGGCACAGATATTTCTGTCAAAATTGGAGCAGGAAGGGACTCAGTGCAGGCTTAAAGTATGAGGGCTGTGTTACAGCTCCAGGGATTACTCTCATCTAAGTGCAGAAGTAGATTGTTGAACAACACAATCAAAACAGGTCTCTGCTTCCTCAGAAACACTTGTCTCATCTTTTCCCAAGATCCTTTTTAAGGAAGCAGCTACAGCAGCATGGCATTAAATTAACCCGTAATTCTACTGTTAGAGTGAGGTTGGTGCTGAAAAAAGTGTGAAATTTAGCAAATGCAGATCACTACAAAAACAAGAAAGAAATTACAATATAACCCGTCACACCATGAATTCAAATTAACAGGCAGGCTTTCCTAAAGTTGGATTCTCTGAGACAATGGCATTTGTAGGATTTTCCAGACAATGTGAACACAAAACAGCATTTAACTTACCTACATGCAGGAACTTCTGCTCAGTCCCTGTCAGGGGCAAAGCACATTGCCCTACAACCAGCACCAGAGGCGGGGTAAGCAGATTACCTACAACCATTGCAAAAAGGCACCAGAGGAGGTGAAAGGCCTGACTTTTTCTGCATGTGTGGTCACTGAGGGTGTTGTGCCTGTGTCAGGGGAAGGACCAGAAACTCCAGCTCCAGCAGCTGCTGCTGCCAGGGCAGTACAGTGCAGGTCGGGTAAAGGCGCCCAGGCCTGGATAGCTGTCTGCTTCCTGCACTACGAAGAGCTGCCTGTCAGCAGGTGTGTGTTGGAAAGCACAAACAAAAGGGTGTTCGGGCAAGGTTCACTGCCCCCCAAGCTGGGACCCCATCTCTGCTTTACATTAAAATTGTAGGAGGTGAGCAGGGACCAGAAGATGCAGGGGAGGAAGAGTGGGTGTGTCCTGCCAGGCTGTGAGCCAGGTGGAGCTCAGAGATGTAATCCTGGCCAGCAGGAGTTCCCCAGGGCACCTGACCCAGATTCCTTATGTTCCACTACCTTGAACACTACAGGGGACAAAATCCCCTTCACCACAGTTGTGACACTGTTGTTGCTGGAGGTGTCTTTTGTGTCCAGAGGCGAGCAAGAGGTGGCTAGAACAGGATGGGTGGAAGCTTGCAGCATCGTTTCTTTACTTGTGTTTCTCCCCTTTATTTTCTAAGCTTCCTTCCCATCATCTGAGTGGCATAGCCTGTAGTATACTGAAAGCCTGATAATAAGACAGATGACATCTGTTTAGGTCACATCTTAGAAAGGATTAATGCTTCTAAGGACTTACAAGCTACAGCTTAGCACTCTGCTATTTGAACACATGGGCCTTGGTACATGTGATCGCTGTCAGCTCAAGACTCAGCACTTCTACAGCTCAAGAAACATGGAAGCTGGACATCCAAATGACCATGGCAAAGGATATGCACCATTCCCTTCACTGATGCAGACTGGTAGTGAAAGCCACAAGAGACTGCGTGCTTAGTCTGATGAAGGAGCTCTAGGAGGAAAACCAACTCCATAGCACTGGTTTTGCCTGGGGTAGGGGTGGTGCCTCACAGAAAATGACAGGCTCATTCCGGCTGGCAGAGGTAGGATGTGGAGCACACCCACTTTTATACTGAGCTACCCCCTGTAGAGGGGCAGGGGAGTGGGATGACCCGGACTGTAGCATCAGCAGAAAGCACCACAGCTCTCTCCCTCAGCAGGCAGGAAGTACTTGTGGACACGAAGTACTTGCAGGCTCAAGCAGCCCAAGGCTCTGTGCACAGGCTCACAGGCTTTAGATTCCTCTTTTTTTTTTTTTGCAGAGGGCCAGCTGGATCTTGTGACCTGCGTAAATAACAAGGTTTGGAAAGAAGCTCAATAGGCACATTGTGTTCTTCATTTCAGATCCATAGTTCAGAATGGAGGAAAAAGAAATAAAACTTAGAAATCATCTTAGAGCCCTAAAGTCCCATGGAAGGGAAAGATGACTGGCTGACACAGCAAGTTCCACTGAAGTTATATAACTGGTACTGTGGGAGTTGATTAGAATTATTTATTTCCAACTCATAAACCCACATGCTGCCTCTTTCTCTCTTGCCAATTAACAGTATTACTTAGCACTAATAGACTGCTTTCATTTTCAAGGGGCTTAGGAAGACAAATTAATCACCTCAACATGTCTGAAAGGAACAGATGGCAATGAAGTATTAACATTGCAATTTCACAGTTGGAAAAGCTCCTGAGAGAGGGGGCAGTAGGAGTGTTTGGAGGGCACCTGGCCCTGATCCCTGTGTGGAGCTGGGGTTCCTCAGTCTTGTTTCTACTCTGAGTTTCTGCTCTAACCCAACCTCACCACACATTACTTTTCCTGAGTTTTTACAGTTTTTCTTAATCCATCTTTAACAGGGGTAACATCCCTCCAGAAGGCCTCTTACCTCAGCACATCTCCGGATAGGCCATTACTGCTTTGGATTTAAAAGACTAAATGTCTATCCAATAATGCAATTAGTCCAGCCTGTCATTATTTCTTATTGGCTATAAGCAGAGAAGTGATCAGGAAGAAATACATTCCCCTGTCCGTACAGAGGGGATGCTCTTTTTCCCTGGAACATCTTGGCTACATTTGGGTACAGAACAGCTGACTGCTTTTGCCTCCTCCCACTTGCCCTGACTCAGAGGACCGTGGGCATGGAGCAGTGTCGCTCCATGGGGCCTTTTGGCTCAGCCGTACAACACACACTTCTTTAAGCTAAGGAAGGAAGATAAGCTTTCTCTAGAGCAGGGGTTCCCACAGAAAACTCGTGTCTAAAGCGGGGGATCTGTGGCCATCCTTAAGAGAACCAGCTCAGGATCCAGGCCTCTTCCTGCAGCAGGAGCCCATATGCAAGGTCTGCAGACACCACAGGGTGAACTGAGAGTGTCACAGGCTGCCAGCTTCAGAGAGCCCCTCAGCAGCACATCCCCACCCAGCTGCTGCCTCCTCATCGCCCCAGGGGCAGCAGGAATCACTGAGGAGTTTGTTATGGGGCCGCCAATGTTACTGGGTCTGCAGTGAATTTGGTTAGGTGGCCTTTCCTTTGGATTCTCAGACATTAAGCAACCTGTCACACACACAAATCTAGAAAGCTGTTCCTCAGAAAAAACTGACATTTTCAGGAGAGGACCAAAAAAATAAGTACAGTGATTTTAAAAGTGACTGATATGACAATGACAAAGCAACTTTTTAGTGGTTTGTTGTTTTTTAAAAATTGATTTAACTATGGAAGGTTTTTATTTAAAACATTAAGAGAATATCCTCTATTTCAGTATTTAACCCCCCAGTCAAAGATTATCTCAAATAGCAACTGTGCAATGATAATAGTGTCAAATGTCTGGTAGGTTTTGGTCTCTCCTCTAGGAATGATAATAGAAAATAATAATTCACAGTGAAATTATTCTAAAGCCTTTTCAGAGCCCTTTCTTCAGCATACTGATATTGGTATCAATACCCTTCAATCTGTGCTGAGCCACTGAGCTAAGCATCTCAGCCCACTATCAATCTCTCAGCCTCAAGTATCATATACAATGAAATCCTTCTAGAGCAGGGGTCTTCAAACTTTTTAAACAAGGGGCCAGTTCACTGTCCCTCAGACACTGTTGGGGGCCGGACTATAGTTTGGAAAAAAATGAACGAATTGCTGTGCAAACTGCACATATTTTATTTGTGGTAGTGCACAAAAAACAGGAAAAAGAATGCACGTGCTTCCCAGTGGTGCTGGCTTGCTTGTTCTGCCTGGGAGCTGGAGGGAGGGAGGGAGGGAGAGACAG
>JAWWLV010000180.1:8319328-8371467 GCA_035041135.1 Platyrinchus mystaceus | reverse complement strand
TGCTGGCTTGCTTGTCCTGTCTGGGAGCTGGAGGGAGGGAGGGAGAGACAGGGGAGCCGCCCACCTCGCTGATGCCGACGCCCCCCTCCTCAGCCCGGCCGCGCAGTCCGGAGGGGGGGGCCAGAAGGGACTGAAGGGACTCTGCCACACTGGGGCTCTGGCGATTCACCCGAGCTGGTGGGGGAGGGGGGGGGTTCTGTAAATACCAGCGGGCCGGATTGAGGACCCTGGGGGGCCGTATCCGGCCCAAGGGCCATAGTTTGAGGACCCCTGTTCTAGAGACATTAGTCAGTGTGTAGGGACAACATAATGTATCCAAAACCCTGCATTGGCTGTGGCTGTTCCCATATGCTAAGGGAAAGAAGGAGCACTGAGGCAAAACAGTTAAGCTCCCGGTGTGTCAGTGCAGCCCTCACTGAGGATTCCAAGGAAAGGCAACCCCAATTTCCTCAGCTGTAACTGGTACCTGAGCATTCAGGCTGGGGAGCAGAGGCAACATGATGCAGTGCCAGCTGGTTTTCAAATGGGCTCAAGAAAATAATACACCCTGATTTCACCTTGGCTCGACAAGCATCTGTGTTCAGCATTGACCCTCTCAGTTATAAATCTAGTATCAGCTTTTCTGCTACTTTATTCATATTTGAAAGCAGAATCTAATGGATTTGGATTTTCCTAAGTTAGAAAACATTAAAAAACAGAATCAGAGTTCTCACATTTATAAGAGTAACACTTAAACAGAGAATACTTAATACACAATATGGCTGCATTTAATTTTTTTAAAAAATTGAACCCAAATGCAAAGTGAATCCAAATTGCCTTTTTTTGAGGCACCCATCATACAAGAGAAAAGACTTATTTTATCCATGCAGCTAATATTCAGATTAGTGGTTTTTCTTGTTTTGTTTTGTTGCTTTTTTTTCCCTTAGATCTCAATTAATATACCTTGTACTTTAAACCTTTGCAAAAGCACAGGAAATCCTCAAACATAAACACTATTTTTATAAACAACAGCAACTTCCATTATCATCCTAAAGACTATTAAGTGAGTATATGTTTTTTTGGACTTGCAATTCATTGGTATCCTTTCTCCTTACTTTTCTCATCCAGGAACGATAGTCAGTGTTTAGGACTGTGGCAGCAAGTCCAATGCACAAAGCACAAGTAAGTGCCACCAGAGCTGTATGAAATCCAAGAGTTGTTCCAGCTTTCACAGTACAACAGCCAAAGGATTCAAGGGACTTGGTCATATTGTTCCAGTCCCTTCTGCAAACTATCTCTTTCTGACAAGTTTGATACTGGTCCCATTTTATCACCTTCCTATTAACCCTCCCCCCCGCCCTGAGGGACTTTATTCTATAGGGGTTCTTGGATTGGCAGGGATGGAAAAGATAATACAGATTATTCCACATGTCAAATAGCTTAAAAGTATGGATTATGATGGGCATGGGAGCAAGGTACACTTTCTGTTTCAAAGGTTTAGTTTGACTCTTCAAATCTTTAATTCTCCTGCACACCCAACAACAAGCTAACAGGCAACACAAGGTTTTAGACCATCATAGTGCTTGAAATTGTCAAACTATAATATTTGAAGAATTCAGGGAGAAATCAGTGTTTGATACTCTGGGCCATAAAATGAGTTTGTATAGAAATTGTTTAGCTAAACTCTAAATAACAGCAGAGTGATTTTATTTAGCTACTCATTACTTCTTTACTTCTATTAAAGCTTTAAGAAAAGGAATTTTAACATCCAGGATCATTATCAAAACTTGGATGCTCAGAGCTACAGAAGCATCCTGAGTAAGGCATCATATCCCAGTGGTTTCAGACTTGGCTTGTATAAAACTCATTTTGAGCTCAGACTTCACTGAGGCCAAAGTCCCAGGGCCTGAATGAAGCCTGAACTCAAAGTGCAGCCAGCTCTGCTTAATTCCACTTTGTCCAGGAGTGAAAATTTGATCTTCAGCCACTCTATATTATTAAATTAATGCATCATAGCTCATTGACCAAAGGCCACGTATGAGACTGGGAATAGTACTCTCAGCTTCCTTGACAAACCTTTCACTTCAAGCAGGCCCTGCACTATGGCTGCATTACACTGTCATAAAAGGTGTCTTGCTGAGAAATTGTTTGCAAAGTTGTTTTTAGGAGGAAATAAATCTTTAAGCTGCCCAAATGACCAAGGCACTCAGAACAAATAACCTGTACTTCGGGGAAGACACAAGGTCTCACTTTCAGCAGGCGCCTGACGTCAGACCAGAGAGGAAACACAAGACGAGCAAAGGTTAAGTGCAAACTGTCCCCTGTGGCTTATGCAACAGCCAAATAACCACTGATCAGGATAGATGCACATAAAAAGAACTGACTGGAAATTACTTTTAATATAAGCAAAACAAAACTGCTTATGAGTTGTAGGGTATGATGTGTGACAGACTGATCTGAACACCTTTTGTTTTATGTCTCTAAAACAAGCATTCAGTAAGTAATTCACATTACATGAGTCATCTTTGGTAATACTGTACATTTGTGTCAATCGCTTGGTAAACATCAGTTCTGGATACTTAAAGTGTAATTCATTGTAACTACAAACTAATTGGAAAGTTGGAGGAGCATCCAACGTATGTGAGCTTGCAGAGGGAAGAGTTCAAACTAGTAATACTGAAATTACTTCACAGTTATGTAGAAAAAGTTACAATTCTTTGTCATAGAGCATTACACTATTTTGTCATTCTACAGTTAAAGTGGGCTTACAGTCAGCATTATTATAAATTAACAGCAAAAGCTCCCAAAACAATTTAAGGGGGTAGGATTGAAAGCTAAGAATTTTGATTAAAGCATAATTTTCTAACTTTGTTTTCTAGCCCTAAATTATTAAAATACAGAAAAAGTCATAATTATTTTAAAAAGATGCATCATATAGAAAAGAAGTTTCATTCCTTACAATATGGTTCAAAACTAACATAGAAGAAAACAGTGCTACATTACATACAGTCAAGAGCATTTGGATGACATGATGTAGATATTCAATGATCACCAAACTTCTCCCACTTACCCAGATGTGGACTGTCCACATGTACTGTTATCAATTAAGAGTTGGCATTTATTTACAATTTAAAAGCAGCACAGCTATCCTGCATCCTACAGCCATGCTCACTCCACTGCAGTACTGGAACGAGCACAACAGCTTGGATATCTCAGGGAATGCATCATTGTTCTGAAATGCCTTTTTTTCGCCGGTTTTTCAGGAGGTGGCTCCTCATTACTTTTCTCATCTGCCTCAGCAGGCTCTGTCTGGAATTGTTCTATTTGAAACTCGAGATGTTTTTGAATGGCTACCCCGAGAACTTCTGGATCCACAGATGCCCCGTACACTTCCCATGTCATTCCTTCATCATCCCATCTCACTTCACGTACTGGAGATTTGGGGGCCTCCAAGTCTTGCTCCAGGTTCACCTCTGGGAACACATGTGGGTGACCTTCTGCTGCAGCTGCTGGGCTTGTAGCCACAGATTTGCATTCCATGGTCGGAAGAGTTTGTACCTCGGCATCTCTACACTCAAGAGGTGGTTTCAGTCCTCTGGTTAAATCATTCATGGAGGTCATAGTCCACATATCCTTAGTTGTCACTACCATGTCAGCACCTTGCTGGCTGCTGAGGGCAATGCAGGCAGCCTTGGTTTCTGGAGGACCTCTCTCCTGGTGAGCACAGTGCTGAGCGTGCTGCAGTTGTTCTCCAGGAACATTACAGCACTTCAGGACTTTCTTGGCATCCAGGCCCGATTCACTTACTGAAGACACCAGCTTAGGATAGGTCAGAATGTCTGAAGCAGAAAAGGAATGAAAATAGCCAGGTGCTGCCGGCTCTCTTCCTGTCTCACTAACGGAGCACACCAACCGCGGAACGAGCTGTATGGATGGGATGGGCAGGGAGTGGCAGTAGGCAGGGATGGTGGCATCTGCCTTCAAGGCATCCTGCCTTATACTGCAGGGCCCTGCAGAGTTGTTGTGAACTGCCATCACCATGGGGGAGTATGCAGAGTTCGGAATATTACCATAAGTCAGACCACCATGAATAATCCCAGTGGCTTGATTGAACATTGTCCTGTTTGGGAAACCATTTCCAGGCATGTGGTGTCCTAGAACAGCAGCATGAAATGTTCCAGGATCTGTGTAAACAGTAGTGTTACGTGGAATAGTGCCACTGTCAAAGGTGTTTGTGGGTACTTGTTGGTCTCTAGGCAGGACTGGAAGATGAGTCACAAGGTTTTGATAGTGAGACGTGTTTTCATTTGTTTCTGATCCAAACCTCTGTGTTGGGAAGGACATCCTAGCCCCTGGTGGACCATGCCTGCAGCTAGGAGAGCTTAGGCTGGACTGGGTGGCACTGGTTTCTGTGTGAGTGACATAAGTCTGCTGTTTGCAGCTGCAGGTTAGGTCTGAGTGGCTTCTCTGAAGGGCAGTTCTTGATTCGTGCATTTCACACATGCTTTGTTGGTGAGCACCACAGGCTGAAGAAACATTTTCAACGGTGCTGCTTTTTACACACATCTTAGCATCCCTCACTTCCCAGGATGCTGAGGGCTGTTCAGTGATAAGGAAATGATTTGTAGTCTTAGTTCTGCTCTCTGAATGGTCATTGGATGACTGGTCACTTATGGTTTGGACCTCTGATTCAAGTCCCATCCTCCCAGGCTGCGAGGAGGACCATCCAGAACTCTGCCCGCTCCTTGCATCACTCTTGTTTTCCAGGGTATGGCAAATGGTGCTACTGTAGCTTTTCTTCAGCTCCTGTTTGTTGTTTAGCCTTTCCTCTAGACTTGATTGCCCAATACAGGTCAGATTTGAGGAGCTCTTGGACAGGGGGTGACTGTTGACGTTCAAGAGTCTGTGACTTAGTGAGTCCTGGTAGGAATGAGTGTGGAGCTGGTGGCTGTCAGCTGACATGGCAAAAAAGAGAGATCTGCAGGAAATGGTGGAGAAGAAAAAGAAGCAATTTAAGAAGGAAATAAATGTACCAGAAACTATAATCTCTGTTGCCCTCTGCCTGAGCTTCTTGCTATTCACTGTTCACAAATACTTTTGAAAAAGCACAGTGTTCTAGTCTATGTGTACTCAGGCCAGTCAGTTTCCATTTTCAGTTTCCACAAGGGTTTTTCCCTAAATTAGATTCAGGTTTTATTGAAATTCTGGTGTGGTTTGTTTGTTTGGTTGTTTTGGTTTTGGTTTGGGGGGGTTTTGTTTGTTTGTTTGTTTTAATTTCACAAAACACAAAGGGAAAAAATTTTCTTGGTTTCTACCTTTTAACAAAAGCAATGCCAACATTACCAACTATAATCTCCCCTGAATTCACAGGAGCCATTTTTGAGACATGCAGAGATGTCATGTAACTTAAAGCAAAGACAGAAGTATTTTCAAACCAGATAACTCTTTGCCACAGTGCTCATTAAGCCAACAATGTTAACTGATTGACAAAACAAAGAAATGTTCATTTTTAGTCTCTTGACATTATAATTTCAGAACATCTCCAGTCATTGCTGGAGCTTTCAAACATTAACAAAGCCATTAACCACTGAACAAGTTCTCCTTTTTCCCCATACTCAAGCTTCTTCATATTTTGTTTCACAAGAAGATCACTATTTTAGTCAACTGTTTTGACTCCACACAAGTGAACTGTAGGTATGGATAAAACTGTTTTGGCTACCTGTGGCAGAGGAGATGTGACATGAAACCCAAAGAGATGAGCTCTCCCAGGCCAGTGTGGAGTCAGTGCCAGTATTCCCAGAACAAATAGTGCTGGGCAGTACAGGGCACAGACACCCAACTAGATCGTGACAGCTCAGGGGGCTTTCCAGCTTGTGCTCACCACTGCACCATAGGAGGTGGGAGCAAAGAGGGATTCAGTGAAAGGCTGGAGGTGAAACTCCTCTAGGAACCATAGAGGCCCAAGGAGAGTCTGCATCTCAGCACAGACTCTGTTAAGGGTACATGCTTTGGGCTGCTTGGGCTGATCACCTTTGGGAATCCACAAGTTCATGGTGGCTGTGGAAGCTGCACACTCACTGCACCAAAAGCAGGGTAAAAACAAACAAGAAAATCTTTAACCAAAGTGCTGTGGTTCTTCTGTCCTTTTTTCAGTCAATTCCTGTTTGTACTGGTGGGTGTAGCATCCTATATATTGTTAACACTTACGTTAGCCCCGCCACATGTAAGAAAAGTTGTGATTGAAGATTTTGAATCTAACCAGATTTAGTGATTCATTTTTGCTGATTCAATCAGATCTTCCACTGATTGACTATGCTCATTTCCTTGGTGTCACAGAGGTGTTGCAATATTTGTATAACTAGGATATTTTAATGTGCTCATGTATCTATATCTATGCACACACACAGGTGTATTTCTTTTCTACAAGAACTCATTCTGTTGAACAGGAAAATCTAGAGCATTTGTGCATTTCTTCCAGGTCAAGTACTATTTTGTTGTGCAGATGTATAGTGGAAGCCACAATTTGTCATTTAAAACAACTTTCCCCCAGATGTTCTCTATACACTCTGCCTCCCTAGCAGGCCTCCTACAGAAACCTGCACAATTGTGCACTGTATCACTGAAATAAAAATGAATGTGTGGAACAAAACCGTTACATACCCGTGGTGAACAAAAGCATTCTGCAAAGGAAAGTTCACTCATTACACCAAGGACTTGGTGGCTGCAAGGGCTCACATTTGACCCTCTCAGTGAGAAGCTTCCAATACGTGATCCTTCTATAATGTGATATTTACAGGCTCAAAGAATCATCTACCAGCATAACTGATAAAGAGCACGCCTTTTGCTCCATCCACAAACCAAGAGCTCTACTGCTGATCCAGGCAGCTATCAGTGCTTGTAATTCCATTTTTACTGGTAACTTTGGCAGGCTAACAGGTTGCAATTTTCCCATCACCTGAAATCCAGTTGTGTTGCCCGTTTTCCATAATGAAATTAAATTGAGCATGACAACGTTAAAAAATAATAATATTTGCAATCACTTCCTTGGGAAGCTTCTAATTGCTGGCTGTGTAGCAGGGACTTGTGATTGGCAACAATTTGGTCTAGCAAAGGGCTTGCTCAAATTTGGACTGTATGCAGAAAAAAGGCAGTTTCCTGTCCCTCATACGTGCTTCACCTCCTCCAGCACGTTATCTGTCCTGCAGCCACTTACACACATGGGGATAGTCTGCCACACAGAGTTCAGAGGAGTCCACAGGATTAAACACCAGAGTATAGCTGTCTGCAAGGTGAAAACCTTACATTTAATCTCTTTAACAGATAACACCTGCAAAGGCTATCACATACACTGGGATGAAACAACACTTACTAATGGGAACCCTCAGCCACAAATATTGAGACTCAGGAGAAGGGAAGGCTCAGACATATCCTGTTCCAGATGATACACGGCTCTGTGAACTTTGAAGGGTTCTCTTACAAAGTTTACAAGGTTCAAATATGTAAGTATACACAAAGACCAAGGCCTCTATTTGCTTTCTTTGTATAGCATTGCTGCAGAAACCTCTATAACTGAAAGAAATGATGCAATTTGAAACTGATTCATCACCTCGCAAAACAGATTCAGACAAATGAAACAGTCCAAATATAGTGACATTACTGAAAACAACATCCAGTGTGATGCTGGCAATGAAACCTCCAAGAGAACTCTGAAGAAATTTATTTTTGCCCCACTGCAGGTGAAATCAAGACCAAATGTGGGCCAATGCAACATATATTACACACGTACATATACACGTACAACATTATAACCAGCAACTACCAGCACCATTTGAACATCCTTGCACAGACAGACCAGTGTTCCAGGCTAGCAAAACTGTAACAATTATCCAATGATTTTTGAGCCTTGAAAACAACAGGAGTGATTAGCAGTTAACTAAAACAACATCTCACCTTCTCACCTGAGAGTTTATGACACAGCTGAGGACAGGGAAAAAAAAATCGGTAAAAAAGGAAACAAAGCCCCATTCAAGCAAAATGAAACAGCTTCCTTGAGAATAATGCACTTTCCTGTCAGGTTGAAATCTGAAGTTACTTTTCCCAGACAGCCTGAACATTTCTCCTTTTATAGGCCACCTACTGCTTTCCCCCTCCATTCCCTGCTCTTCTGCCCCACTCTGGAGATCTTACACAACCAGCACACTGTGTCCACCTGGCAGAGGCAGGGCCTTGAGCCAGACTTGTGCACGTGGAGCTCTGCACAGACAGTAATAGCTACAGAACAGACCTGTGGTAGCCCCAGCTTTTCCTCACCTCTGCTACAGCCAAATGTTGCCTCAGCATTTCACAGCAGCGTAAGTGAGCGTGCAGGTCTGCCACAAACAACACCAGCTTGCTGATCCTGATGACTTTTTTTTTTTTTGAAGTGGCTTAGCTCTCATTACATCAATTCATCAATCCAACCACACCAATCACTAACGTCAGCACAGGGAGGAAAAAGAAGACCAACCCCCCTTTGGAGAAACACAAACCCACACATGGCACAAACCCAGAGCAAACCTGTACGTGCAGCACCCTTCTTCCCAAGCCTTTGGAAATGGCATGTAATCCCATACCCTACTTCCCAAAGTACATTTCACACGTGCAGTGCTGGCACTGACTGCTCAGGGTGCACAGAAATTCCTCCATGTAGGTCCACACCCCCACAGAAGGGTCCCAACGCCGCACGTCCGCACACTGAGTGCGGCACATCCCACGTGGGCCTGGGCGGCTCATCCAGCTGGTGACCGTGGAGGAGCAGGAAGGAAGCAGAAGTGTCTGGATGGTCACACTGACACACCTACCAGCAAGGGGCTGGGCCAGGCACCGAGAACTGTGTGACAAACTTTTTAAAAAACAACAACAACAACAACAAAAAAGTCCAACTCAAAACATGGACCTCTCTAATGTCACAGTCATACAACACCACTGCATTCTGTGAACCAGCTAATTAAAAATGGATTAGCAGGTGAAACATGCTAATAGAGACACAGCTGATTTAGTGGGTACTTAGAGACCCAAACCAACTGAGTAGAGAAGATTGCTTTGCTTAACTTTGCTTCTTAAAGAGTAAATATATAATTTATAGGAAAGGAATTTCATTCAAAAATACCTATGGTAGGTTCTGAGTTTGTCTGAAAGATTCTAATTTGGAAGTTCAAAGGAAATCCATACCTGAATAGACAAACAAGAAAGCAGTAACTTTGAGGCAGATACCCTGCTATGAATATATAGAAAATTGTTAGACAAGCAGAGAAAGGATTAGGATAGAAATGGAATTAACATCCACTATTTTTGGCTTAGCTTCAGATAGCTTATGAGAGGATCTAGGCTGCTTTCACTAATTCCACTGAACCACTTTAAAGCAACAAATGTGTATTTTGCTATGACTTATGATTAAAGTTGTGACCTATTTAATGCACCAGTAAATTTAGTCTCAAAATATTAAATATAATGTATGTTATCAATTGAAAGACATACATGGTAAATTAACGATGATTCTAAAATTCTTCAGTATCTTTATGTTCCACGCATGTCAATATATAAAGCAAGATTTCATGTAAAATAATAATACCACATGTATTTCAGTATGAACATATTTAGCCCCTGTATTATGTATCTGTTAGTGATGGCTTTCTTCCCTGCATTGGCAGGCTTCAAAAGAGTGATATGAAAAATGAGACATCCACAAAACAGACCACAGTTTTCATAAAGAGGATAGTAACATGGGATACTGACATGAGATGATGTGTTAATAACAAAAGAAATCCAGCCATGCTTGCATTTCTTCCAAAAAGCGAAGAGAGAAACTACAAAATGCCATAAAAGTAACTCAGCTGCTGGATCCTTTTAGGATGCTTGATTTTGAGAACTGTCTCAAGAAAAAAATCTACACTGCAACTTGGCAAGATACATGACTTGGCAAGAGCAACTATGCTCTTTCATAGAATCATCACAGAATGGTTTGGTTTGGAAGGGACCTTAAAGATTACCTAGTTCCAATTCCCTGCCATGGCAGAAATGCCACTCATTGGATCAGGTTGTTCAGGGCTCCATCCAACCTGGCCTTGAACACTTCTAGGGATGGGGCATCCATAACTTCACTGGGCAACCTGTTCCAGTGCTTCATCATTCTCAAAGTAAAGAATTTCTTCCTAAAATCTAATTTAAATCTCCCACCTCTTAGTTTAAAATCTTTCCACCTTGTCCTATCACTATCTGCCCATGTAAAACATCATTTTCCCTCTTTTTTATAAACCCCTGCTTAGTACTCTGTTAACAATAGTAACAACAGACAGTGAGGCAGTATGAATCACCTAACACATTAAACAACACAAGTTAGTTGCAGAATTTGGGAAGAGTCAGAGAAATTTAATGTTATTTACTAGAAACAGGCATGCAGTGCCAGAGACTTATTTCTCTAAGACTTCCACAGTTTATTTTTGCTTTATGTAACTGTGATGGTCAACCCACAAGTCAACCACACTTGTAATAGTGACTGCAGGCTGTATCACCCATCTGCACTTTGCTGATCCTACAGTTGAAAAAACCAAATTTCTTCACAACATTTCATTTTATGCTTTCAAAACCAGACTGCAAAATAAGTGATAAAATCAGAGCCAGTTTCAGAAGTGAGAGCAATAATATAGAAATGTGGAATTTGGAAAAACATTTGGCAATTTGATCCATACCAATATTTTTGGATGACAACTGTAAATTTTGGGTCCTTGACGTGAATTTGCTCCTTTATTTGCATCATTCTGGCCTCACTGTGCATCAGTAACCTGTGCAATCATCAGCTTCATAAGGCAAACTCAGAATTTCTGCAATAGGACCAAACTCCAAGACAAACAAGGAGAGTAGTGTGATTTTAATTAACTTATGAGATTTACTTGCTATATGTAGGTTCTTAACTCTATTTAATCTTTTACAAACACCATGGTTATACATTTGAAAAGGCAAGAGTAGTTTTAAAATGACAGAACTTTAACTACAACGTAAGGGGCAGCTGTCACTTAGCCATAAACACTGCTGACATAGCCATAAAACCTACCAGGGACACAAGACAACACACACAGGAAAACCTAAATTTCTGCCTGAACAGCCAAATTACCTCAGGTACCAGAAGCAGTACAGCATATTTACACTGTGTTCTCTTCAGGCCTGGTATTTAAGCAATGTGTCTGCCTTATTGGAACCTACGATGGAACTTCTAAGATACATGTTTACTGCTGTAAAATGACATAAAAAGGAACATCATCTAATATCACATTTATTTCTTTTAGAGCAGTACTAATTTTGAAGAGACTTATACCACTAAAATAAAAAAAAATAAGAGCAAGGTTATGTCTAAAAATGTGTCCCTGCTTGCCCACATTGGGAATTACCAGTAATTTCCACAAGATAAGAAAGATCTGTTTTGCACTTAGAAAAAGAGTGGCATGCCAGTATGATGAGTTCTGATGGCCTCTGCCTAACTACTACTACTGAAATAAACAGTTCATTAACAGCAATCACTAACATTTATGTTGGGTGGGGGGAGTCAAACCACTTGAAAGGCACTGGAGAAACAGGATTAGCCTTGGTAAAAAGCTTAGAGATTCAAGTGTCTGGGATTAGGAGTTCTGTTGTTGTTTTTAATTGTTATTTTCTTTTGGTGAATTATAAGCGAAAGGAAGAAATAGAGGAGTTACAACAGGGTAAAAGGTATCACTCGTCACGGAACATAAAAGCATTTCTCTAAATTCTGTCAGTACAACTATTTCAATGCAACTAGATTAATAAAGACTTAGGTTGAGACCCCAATCACTTAACCTTTAATCCATCATCTTCCTGTAGGCTTTGCATTTTGGAATAGCATTATAAATGTACTATGACTTATTCAGTTCAATCTGCTAATGTCCTTTTGTAAATATTTTAGGTCATCTTAAATATTTTCAAGTATCAGACAGATCCACAGAACAGACTGGTCTGGGCACCTACAAATACCATCAGATGGACACAACAGACAAGTGCACACTGATGGGAATGAATGGGATAGTTTTTCTGTTCTGCACCATGAGAACACTAGTGACAGTGGTTCATGTCACTGGGACCATAATTCACCTCCAGAAAGAGCAGTACATTTGACAGGCTAGAAAATATGACAGCAGAAGAGTTATGACCCTCAGTGGACAGAAATCTCTCTGCATTGACTGGTAACAAGATGAGAAAGAAAGAGTCCCCTTTTTCCTGAGTCTCCTTTTTCCATCTCCATACTAAGGAGTGAAGCAGAGACCTCTTCCCCCAAATGCTGAAGGGACCATGGATAGTCTGGTTACCAGTGACCTCAACAGGGGATAATAAGTGAGTTGCCACATCAGGAAATGAATAGATTCCAACGTTTTCCAATACATTCACCTCAGTACAGAAGGACACGGCCATTGTGTCCACAGTTACTCCAACAGTGTTAGAAAAGCTATGCAAGAGGGTGAACATTCTCTTTTAAGAACCAGGGACAGCCCACAGCCCCAGTATAGTCTGAGCCAGGAAAGCAGAGATGGGAATTCTGAATTCTAAGAATGAGAAAGGCTAAAGTGAGAGTGCCACGAGAGAGGAGCCTGATATGGATGAACCCAAGGGGACTATTTCAGTGACATCTTTAACTGAATTCACAGGCGGAACAATTCACATGGGGCTGTAAAAAAATCATTGGGAAACCAGAGAGAGGCACATTCTATCACAAGGGAAGCACGTGTTGGGATGTAGTCCTGACACCACCACATGATCACTGTGTAACTATGCATCCTCTTCACCACCTTTTTTTATTGAATCATCTGTCCCAGAAACAATTTCAAAAATCTCTTGGATTTTGACCTTTTTTTAGAAGAATTTTATAAGCAAAACATTACTCCCACTCAATGTGCACATAGATCTGCCTCAGCATACAATTACCCTACAATATACCAAACAGAGCTAAAACATGAGATATTCTACAGTCATACTGGATGCTCACTGTTAGTGTTTGACAGCTCACTTCTTTTAAGCTCAGCTCTTTAGTCAGAAGATTTAAAATGTTTTAATTACAACTGAAATATGCTGATATGCTCATGTAATCAGCTGTTTTCAGCAGCTGGGGCTTTAAAAAAATTAAATATTACGACAGCAGGCAACACTGACCTAGAATCATGCTTACAGTGAATAGTGTGTGCCTACAGAAGTGGTATATTAATATAATTGTCTTTCTGGTTTAAGCAGATCAGAATTAAGCAAAATGAAACTGTCAATTTAGCTGCCAGGTTTATGCTGTGAAGAACTGCCAGCTACTGATATCCACCGGCAGTGCAGAAGTCCTGTGAGAAAAACATTTCACAATTTCTTTAGGAATTAATCTTTAATGCAGAAAATGTGCAATGATCTATGAACATTTGGATGTATTTCAGAGCAACAGACACTAGTGAACCTTTTCCTCTTCACAGCAGAGGATCAAATAGTATTCCATCACACATACCAACTTGGGAGGGGACAGGATCAATCTGGTATAGAAAGACTTGTGCTCCTCAAAGCTCCCTTTCTGTGAGTACTCCTCAATCCTGAGCAGACTACCTCCAAAGCAAACCCACTGGTCTGGAACTCTGGAAAAACACACAGCCATTGCTTGCTCAGCAAGCCTCTGCCTGTCAGACACCCAAGCATGCAAACTGTGTGAATCACAGCTGCCCGTGAAGCAGCATGAACTTAGAAATTGAGCAGAAAACCAGCAGCTCATTTACAGCCTGCTTCCAATCTCAGAGCAAGGGAATACAGCTGGATATTAATGCAGCCTTTACAAGAGGCTGGCAGTTTGCATGTCCAACAAACTCCACCCAACCTGGCTAAGTGATTAGAATATCTACTTGTAAATTCATGTGTTTTAGTAGAAAATGTTCAAATAATCATTTTTTGCTATTTGCTTGAAAGCTTAACAGCAACAGTTAGAGGGAAGATGTGAACTCGGCCAAGCCACCTTGCCCTATGGCTCTAACAGCAGGACTCAGCATGGTAGTTAGTTACCTTTGAACATGAGGGCAATGAAATACTCTGCCTTGACAAGTGAACACACCTCTGACACCTAAAGCTCTGTTACAGAGCCTGTGTGAGCGGATGGACAGTCACGGTGTGTGTGCTCTGTGCTGGCTGAAAGGCGGTGGCCAAAAGCACAGAGCTGAGCCTCTGTCTAACATGCCCAGCCCTTCCAAAAAGCTCACTCACTTGGTCCAGTGTTGTGCCAACAGAGATAAAAGCTTTATAACTAGTTACCAGCTCAAATCTGCCTTAAAGATACTGCCTGGATATAGCCTCAGGTACAGTGGCTTTTCATGTTCACATATCACCCTTAATGGAAGGACAGCGGTTCCTACAGCAGCATCAAACAGGAATAATGGGGACATAAACAAAAGTAATAGTAATAGTAAAAACATCTCCATTAGGATAAAGGAAAACAGTATTTTAGATTGAAAGATGCCCCACCAAAACAACCAAAGACTGTTCATTCTTCTTCAACAATGTAATAGTTGAATCTCTTTCCTACCTAGAAAAACCTGACAACTCATCTAGCAAGACCCAGTAATTTATCTTCATTTCTTGTTCCCTTGTTTTTACCTGTGATTGAACACTACATAAAGGGCTTCAAAAGCCCCTTCAATTCTTTATTTAAATGAGTGTTAGTGAACTGTACACAAAACCTTGGAGAAAAAAAAGATTCCAAACAACAATCTATCTACCTTCAGACGCTGCTCTCAGCGGTGGTAGGGACTTACTTTCACATTGTAGACTGACAGAAAACTGACTTCCAGGTTATAAATAACAATTGCTTGGTAATTAGAAAGAGGAAACAATTGCCTTCTAATTCTGTCTGTGCCCACTGACATACTGTATGACCTTGAGCAAGTCATTCCCTTTGTGACTCAGTTTACTCACTGTGACTCAGGGATTAGATTCACAAGTCCCTGATGTAGGCATTTAAAGGCTTAATTCATGATTGCAGAACACTCTCAAACCCCAGAACGAAAGATATTAAATATAAGACATTGAAAATAATGTATTCTGGCCCTTCTTTTGTAAGACTTGGTTTGAAAGAAATAAACAGGGCATCTCTAGAGGAAATTTTTGTTGTACTTGCAGAAAACTCACCTTACCAGTAAAGTTGAGACACTAACCAAGCCTCAGAAGCACATCTCCACCCCCCCAGCTTTCAAGCATCAAATGAGGATGAGTTATCTTAAGGATTTCAAATACACAAACCCAGTATTACCAGAGTTTCTCAAATCAGGTGTTGTATGTATATACTCACTATATAATATGCACAGTATATTAAATAGCAATGTGTTATTATAGGCAGCTTCATTAAACATTTATAAGCAAAGCTGCCACAATCGCAGACCACGTTGTCCTGCAGTGTCACATTCACTTGCAAGCTTTTATTTACTATGATGAACTTCTCATGAAAAAGAGATTTTCTCAGAAATTTAAGCTGTCTATTCACACTGCAAGCTGTCTTTCGTATATCCTTAAGCTGGAAAAGAACTGGCAATCTCTATCCAAAGGGATAAGTGAGTATTGAAAAGGACTAAAAAGAGGACTATCTAATCGTATTTCATAGCATTGCTAAAACCTGCCATTGTACTATGAGCTGGCTTTGAAATCTATAAACAAAGAACATGGGAGGAACTAGGAAGAAGAAGTTTTCATTTCAAATTTGGTATTTTGTCATAAGAAAACATTATTATGTCAAAGTGCAATCTCTGCCTCTCAAAAAAGCAACTGTCCCAATTTCTGCGTGGTCTACTCAGTCCTATGTGGGAAACTATTACCTCTATTTTTCAGAAAACACCTGAAAGGGATGAAAGGGAGCATCTCTCTACTCTCTCAGGACTTCTCAGGAGAGAAGAAAAACATTGGAGCTCGGCTAGAGGAAAGCCCATGCTATCCAAGGCTTATTTACCACCAGAGACCTTGAGGAGAGAAAAACCAAGACATAGTAAAGTAGCAGACCAAAGTAGCAGACTAAAGCTTGCAAATATTTGTCAAATACAAGTGTGTGAAGAACTTCCTCTAGAACTTTTACACCCTGCTCTATGTAAATAAGCAAATTTCCCCTCCTCTTTGGTTAATCACAAAATGAGCTGCAGAAATCTCTACTTCCTTATTAATATTTAATAATGTCAGGAACACAAAATTTTGAGGTATAAATTCGGAACAACTCAAAAGCTGCAAGACAATTCAGCTCCTGTCATCACTCGGATAGAGGAGGATCCTGAGGACAGCTAGAGGATAACTCTTTAAGCATCTGGTGTTAACAAGATATTGCTTATAATGAATAAAGTCCCTGTTACAGGAATTCTTTGCTTTTTCAAACATTGGTTTGACCATATTCAAGGCCCAAGCAGACACAACCCTAAGAAATCTGATCTGATCTCATAGCTGTCTCTGCTTTGAGCAGGAGATTGTAATAGATGAGTTCCTAAGGTCCCTTCAAAAATGAGCAATACAATGGTATTTTTTTATTGTTTTCATAATTTTGTGCTTTTATCTGTCCTTGCCAATCAGAAGTTTTCACGTAGCTTCTCATCCTGAGCCTCAAGAGAAGCTGAAACGTGCAGCCATTTTGCAATATTAAACCATCTTTAAATTGATTAGTGGAACCTGCACCTTTTACTGAAACGAGTTAAAAAAGGAATGACTTTGGAAAGGATCACAAAAGTGATCCCTGTATTCTATAGGCCAGGGGATACATATGAAGGAGGCAGTGACTCCCAAAGTTTTCCAATCCGTTAGCACCTCTCATGTTACTGTAGGAACAAAAATACTCCACCCCTTCCACAGTTTAGAGGACATTGAGAACAAAATAATGTTATAAGTCTAAAAAAAACCCCAAAACAAATGAAACAGGGCAGCTTTGTGCATTCATCATGTCTCCAATTTCCATGTCAGGTTTTGCCTAGTTTGAGCTGAAAAGGAAGTTGGATCTTCCAATTCAGCTCTGATGAACTGAGTTCTCTCAGTTTTATGCACTGTTGACCACAGTAAAGCTCTGCAAGTCAAATGAAGGTCTTACAACTGCTCAATCCCATTAACCTTCATTTGCACACTCAGGTGTGCCCTTGCTAAAGCTTAATTAGCACATGGAGATGGAGAAATACTCCTGCTCCTTTCCCTGTTTTGTATTAAATCCACACTGCGCAAGAGTTAAGCCATAATTTTGTAAGACGTAGAACTTTAAAGATGCACACAGGGACAGGTCAGTTTAAAGGTGATCTTTCTTATGATGGGGGGTTTTTTTGTGCAGAATGATGCTTGGCTATAACTCACATGCTTAATGCTCACCCTCATCACCAAGCCAGCAAAGACCTGGCTGATGTCAACTTCATTTAGCTGGCCTGACCCAATTGCCATGCTCTGAATATACACCTAAGCAGCAATTTCTCTGAGTGGAACTCTATTCTGAAAACTTTAACAGTTTTTCTAAATGGAACAGACCATCTTCTTGCCCACTAAGGAATCAGAGGATACTTCTTAAAGGACAGCTCTTAAGATATATATGAACTAACAGCTGCATAGCTATAGATTAATTCAACAGTTATAAGGCATCCATAAGAAATATTCCATCAAATTATCTTAACCATAGAATAGCTCATGCAGTATTTTTCAGTTCACTACCTTCTCATTGTATCCCTTGTGCAGATATTCCTGACCACTGTACTCCAATTTATTTTCATTCTCCCGCTCATTTTGCTTTTACAGAAAAGGTTTCTCTCACATCACTGAAACACCCCTCACTCTCCCTCCAAGAAAAAAAAAAAACAAACGACTATTCAGAGTTTGGATAATTCAGATCTTCCAGAATTTTAACAGCCCAGAGAGAAGCATTTTCACGTATGATACAGCTTTACAGTTTACACCACTTAAAAACCTCTTACTTCTGTGCAATGAAACTGCAAGAATTAACCAAAGGGCCCTATGGTGTGGCTCATTGCTATGGGAAATGACAAAAACAAACAAACAAACCTCCCAAACACAAACTAACAAACCAAAAACACCAACAAAACCCCCAAAGAGCTCATGGCTGACAAGGACAGTAAAGTGCAACATCATTTGTGACCTATGATTCTTGCTGTACTATTGCTCTTGGGCCAGAATGATTTGGGGCTACAAGCAAAGAAATATCACACACACCTGCCAAAGATACAAACCTTAGTTTCCTTTAGGAAGTAAGAGAATAGCCCAATGACTTGAGGGCCACTTGCAACAGTAAAACTATGGCATACAGTAACAAAAATATTTTTCCTAATTAACTGGAAAAAGTACTTATACAAAAAATACCATTAACAGCTCTCTGTCTAGTCCTTAGCCTTTGATAGCATCATTCCTAGGCTTCATTCTCCTGCAAATTGGATAACAGCTTGCAATATCCAAATACAAAGGACCAGTGAAGTACACTCCATCCTCATTTAAAAACATTAACTCTAGGGGAAAGCAATGAACAGTTCAGGCTCTTTAATCTCCAGAAGAGCTGCTGAAAAAGAAACAGGATTTTATTGCTGTTCTGCTCAGAACTAACCCATCTGCACTCAGATGTAACATTATCTCACTGTTTCAGCAAATTCCTCTGCTCCTGGAGTGTTTTAATACTACCTCCAATTTACCCTTTGTTACAGAAAGAAAATTACCCTTAACAGAAAGAAAAAATTACCCTTAAAAATTACCTTTAACAGAAAGAAAACTAAACTTCAGAAATATAATGATTATCAATAACAGCTGTCATCTATTCTACCCTCCCTCAGACTCTTTGACTTTTCAAGTGCAAAGTGAATATGCATAGTTTACTACGGCAGGAAAAATATGGATTTGACATGGTTATCTTATGGGAATTTATGATATTTGGCATTATAAACCAGCTTAGACACCATAAGGCCATATGCAGTTTACTGCTCTTGTTTATGCAGTCTTAGATAACTGTCAGAGCAATTAAATTGCAATTGCAGCTATCTCTAGAGTACAGTTAAGATAAAAGGTCTAGATTGTAAAAATCAACAAAACCCTACTTTACAGAGTAACTGAGTCACAACATGAAAACATAAACTCCTCATCTAACCCACTCTCATTAATGAAACCTTCCCTAAACATAATTCATTTACACAGAGACTCCATGCAGAGGTATTTGAACTCGGATCTTACTATAATCTACATCCTGCAAGCATTCAGACATATGCTTGGCCTTAAACATGCAAACAGCTACCTGCAAGCTTTAATCCATGTCTTGGTGCAAGGAAATCACTGATATTTTTGTACATTGTGATGACTTTGAAGCTTGAGTCAATGGAAGAGAGGTAGATTTTGATCTCTATGTGGTCCATTTTATTTATGCACAAGATCAACATCTTACAAAATGTATTTTATCTCATGTGTCTTTCCAGTCACCTTTCATGCTTTGAGTTCTCTAAACAGAAATAACTGCTTGCTCCCCCTCCCTTTTAAACACTTTGCCCTAAAAACCAGAAGTGCATCAGCATAGATTTTTGCTTTTAATCATACGAGGTTGTAAACCACAACATACACACAAAACACCCTTCTGCTAAGGATTCTGATTTAAAACATTTACTCTAGTGACAGTAAAAAGCCAAACCAAATCAAATCTTTCACATTGGAAGAGACATGTTTTGGTTCAGGAGAAAAATTTTCTTTGTCATTCTAAATAGCAGTTGATCATTTATCTAGGAAGGAAGACTGTAAAACAAAGCTGATATGCAGAAAGCACTGAAATATTTCCCAGGTTTTCTCTAGTGTTGCATATTAACTTCTTAGGAACTAAAAAAAGCATGTGGTACACATGGTATAAAAAAACAAGGTAAACAATTCTCTGGCAGGTTAGTACTAAAAGGTAGTAATTTTAAATAGTACAATTTACTCTTTTCTCTTATTTTTAGTATCAAAACCCTAACATACACACAAAGGATAATCAAACAGCATCTTCGTAAACTTGGAGATGTGCAGAGGAATAAGATGAACAACATCATGGGGGTTTTTCTCCTCCAAAGAAACAGTGACAAGAATATTCTAGAAACACTTACTAAAAGACAAACACATACACATGTAAGTGAAAGACACCAGCACAAAAACCCCCCACCTTCTGCAGAAATATATTAAATTCAATTAAACGGCAGAGCCATAGCTCTCATCATTTTAGAAAAAGAGAAAACTACCATTTCCTGGGCTCTTCAGTCCAGCTATCAACCCCCTGCTGCCAACACAACACTTACAGAAGCCTGGCTCTGTCTCTGTGCAGCTCCTCTCCCTTCCCCTCATCTGCTTTGTTACTCTCAAAGACCTGCTGGCAAAACAGGGAGGACTCGGTGTCCTTAGAGGAGACAAGAGAACGGGCAATACATGACTTCTGTGGTCCTTACCTTCCCCCTACTCAGAGATTGCACATCCAGCTTCCCTGTCCAAGTTACTTGGAGGGTATTTAAAAATAGATGCTCAGAAATCTGAGGAGAACAAAAGCCAAAAGAGTTCAGATTTCCTTTCCTTGATCCGCCTGATGCTGTTGACACTAAGGTGAGCATATGATAAGGGGAAGGAGGTGGGATTGTTAGGGAGCATTAAAGGCAGGAGACTGAGAGATGGGATTCCCTCTGCCTAGACGTGGCATCCCTTCCTGGCTCCCCCCTTGGCTGGAGAGGAAATAAAATGGAGCCTAGAAGGGAGGGAGAGAGATAATCCTGCTGCTTCATCTGATTAGAGAAACTGGGCCTGTGCAGAGCCGGCAATGCCGCCAGGGAAGCACAGGGAGGGGAGGCAAAAAGGGGCAGGAAGAGGAGGAGCAGAGGGGGAGGAATAAAATTAGAAGGGTTAAAGGAAAATTATAAAAGATATACAAAGGAACTGACTCCAGGGCCAAGGCATCCTGTACGCCTACAATTTCTACTTTCAAGTAAAGGTGAAATCACCAGTGGGAAGCACCCACTGCTTCTGGTAATATGGAGCAATTGGAAAAAAAACTAAATCAAACCCCAGGCCCAGAATGCATCAGTCGTGTAGGCATGGACTGGGAACAAGGATGTACCAATGGACTGAAAAGAGTGAGATTATTTGTGCTGAGCAGGGGGAAATGGAAAAAAACAGTATGCTACAGAGAGTTATCTAGTTTGTCATGCACAGGATACAATTTAGAACACATATTCTATTGCAAGTCATTTTCCAGAACCTGTATCCACTTACTAAAACAAATCTTAGTTGAACCAAAGTGACTTTTTAACAAAGTATGTGTCAGCACACACACCAGGGTGTTTGCAGCTGTGCCCTTGGCTGCCCTCCCACAAGCCTCCTGCCTTGGCAGCTGCGCTCCCAGTCGTGCCCTCCCTCCTTCCCTGCCTGGTGCAGGAATTTCTGGGCTCACAGCTGCCCATCTATGGCCACCTGCACCACTAGTGCAGTGTGCTAGTGCAGCCCACTGGGGATCCCCAGCCTACAGGAGCCTGTGGTCAGTCTGGCCCTCCCTGCACACAAATGTGAAGGCAGCACCTTGTCCTCACACTCGGCCTGACACAGGGGCTCATTCCAGGGCACTGGCAGGATCCCCAGGGTGCTGCTATGGGGCACCCCCTGGCCCATCCTGCCCCCGCAGGAATATCCTGCCTCAAGGACACAGGCACTCAGGTCCCTCCAAGCTGACAGGTGTGGCCTGTGATGCATCAGGGAACATCAAGGACAGATGTGACCAGAGGAGTCTTGTCCCCAGCCACAGTGGCCTGTTTTTGTAGACAATCTCCTCTTTCTCTCACTTTTACAAAATGCTACACTCAATCCTTTCCCAAGCACCACTCCTTGTCTCTGCATTGCGAGCTGCTTTGATTTTTTTCTGGCCTATTCCCCTCCATTTAAAGCTTCACACAAGGCAGGATGGTTGGATCTCTAATGGGTTAAGGAGGACGCCAAAATATCAGAAAATAACCCTTTCAAGTCCTCTTTCTTTCTGTTCAGGAAGGAGTCAATACCTTTCTTGTAAACCACTTACAGCAGTTTTCACTTTGTTCCTAAGTCTTCACCCAGTACCCTCCTATCAGGCATAGCTCAGCTGAGATGGGTATTAAGATCCCCTCTCTGATGCTTTTAGGAATGTAAGATTATTCCCTGAGTCTTCAGAATGGGCTGCAAAAACAGTAATTTCCTATGTGCTTCCAGGCTTTGTTCCTAAGATGCACATCCCCACAGACTCACTGAGCAATTACTCCCTCGGGCTACAGGTCAGGAAACGTTTCAGGGGTTAAGAGCCATGCACGGGTCAGCAGCAGCTCTGTGGCTGCCATGTTTACTACAGCAATGAAACACAGTGGGCACTACAAGTCAGTTTGTGCTGACCTTGACATCCTTCCTGCCAGGCCGGAAACAGAAGTTCCTTGAACTTGTCCCTTCCGGCACATTTTTATCAGCATTCCTGGTGGTCCAGGATCATGAAGAGGCAACTCTCCCCACCCCATGGCCTAGGACTGCAGTGGTGCTGCAGAGAGGGCACAACTCTACAGCATTTCCTTCCTTTCTTATTCCAGCAAAAGGCCTTTGGCTGGCATGATGAGACTGGCACTTGTAGCTACTTCAGCATTGTTCTATGGGTGCCTGTGGCCAGCTGTGGAACAACTCAGTATGACCCTTCCACTCAAATTCATCTCCCAAACTTGTCTCAAGTTGCCCAAATGATGTCCCAAGCAGATATAAAAGGTACAATGCAAGAATAATAATTGCACTTAGCTTTTCCTCTAAACCCTCTGCAGGAGGAATTTGCACAGCTCTCATACCTTGGTATGTCCAGCAAGGTTGACTATTTTCATTAAAAGCATCAAAATGTGCTTACTGAAAGGTACTGGTGACCAACTTTTACATCAATAGGCTATTTACACATCTCGGCATCCATAATGATGCAATTGGCATACAGCTTTTTCATTCTACATTTGATGAGAAAAGTTGTAAAAAACACCTCAAATTCAAATTTTGAGAATTTACTCTCTTTATTACAAAAAAAAAAAAAAAAAGACAGTTAAACAAAACTGAGAAGTTAGGAGCCTGTAGATCCATTAGGCTAAATCCAGACGATGCTGATGAATTTCTTTGGGGAAAAAGGAAAACACAGTTTTTAAAGAGGATGTTAGCAGAAGAGTTCTGCCACTGTGGCTCAGCCTGACTAGCACTCATGTTTCCCTGAGAACGCCACCCAGGGTTTAGACATGTGAGAATGTGTTTAAGTGTATGAAATAAAGTCCTATGCCCAGGCATGGAAAAGAGCTTTCAAAACTACTATTTACTGGTTTGGGTGCTTGAAGACTGGCAGGAAGCAAGCCACCAGCCTCATGACTTTGAGTCACCTCATGCTAGGAATGGCAGTCAGCTCTGCTTGCCTCCTGAAGAAGGGCACCACTGGGCAGAGCTGTCAGACCTGCAGGCCAGCTTTTGTCACCCCAGACTCCACCCAGGCAACCAGGGCTTCCACATTCAAGCCTAGTCCTAATCCAGAAGCCCTTCGTCTAACCTCAAATTCACTAACCACACTTTGGCCAGATACCCCTCTTCAGAACAGGATATGGGGCAGGAAAACCATCCTCATTGCTTGGTTCCTCCATATGAGACCTAAAAACTCGTACTGAAGCCCTTCTCTCACCCCTTCCCACTTATAACCCCGCAGTCTTTTCTTACACTGTCTGATCTGCTGTCATTTGTAGCAACTTTTCCATGTCAGGTGGGTGATTGCGACCTGCCCAGACTGTGCTTGCTGAATTCCTGCATCAGCCCTGAACCTCCTGAGCTCTGCTCCTGGCAGAACTCTCTTTGGGGAGGCAGTTCAAGTGCCTGGAGTGGCAGAGTGTCCTGCTGGAAGTGCCCTTCTAAGCTGAAGCTCACACAAACACTGCTTGCAATTTGTTTGTATCTCTCTCCGGGGGCTCTGCAAGAAAACCCTGGAAGGCTGATATTTGTTGTCTATTGATTCAAAGCCACTTAAACCAGCGAAACTGCACCTGCAACCCAACAGATTTTAGCTTAATGCTCTTCTGGAATATGCTCTAGTCTACAACAATAACAGCCCTCCAGGACTAATATGCTGTCTTGTGGGTAACACTGCTCATTTGCCTGAATGTCATCTGCCACAGCCAATTTGGATCAGGTCTTGGATATCTCCATTGTAAAGTATTTTTGAGTGTTTCTGAAGAATAACAGCCCTTTAGCAGAATCTGAGAGAGCCTTCAAGATAATAACTAATGCACCATAGGCAAATTTAACTTTTACTATGCCTATAACCACTCAGAAGCTCACCACTCCAGATATTGCTTGCCCCCTATTGAAATTGGCATTCTGTTTGCAATGCCAGGTTTTCAGGTTTTGCTCATGCTTTGGATACCTAAAGTATCAGTCCAGTACAGGAGCTGGCATAGCAAATGTTTTCACATACCACTTGAGGCAAATGAAATGCATCTGAGACTGTTCAGAAACATAAAACTGACCAACACCTTTCATTTGACATAAAAAGCACAATTATTTCTAACAGAATTTTATAAAGAAAGCAATTCTGTCAGATAAGCAATATCACAATCACTTCACATTCAAATTTTAGATAAACACATAAGAGCACGTAATTCAAAGATAACTTACAGATAGAATCCATTTCATCACATGTCAATGCTCTACTTAAGAAAGCAATGCCACATATATAAATGCTGAACTTCTTAAAAATATCTGCAACTCTAGGTTATCTTCCCCTGTAAAGGAGTTATTTTAGAAAACTAGCTCTTCTCAAATTCTCAGACTTCCCAGTACACTTCCCAGAGTGAAAACCTTACACTGCAGGGTTACATGAGCACTAGTGTCAAGGCAGAGTGTGAATATGTGAGAGGTTGTGTGTGTGTTGCCCTCTGTGCCTTGGGCAGTGTGGCTTGAGCACTTTCAGTGGAGACTGAGGCAAAAAGGTCATAGAGTGCCTCACCCTACCCCATATCCTAGATAATATCCTGTATATCTGTAATATTCTAGATATCCATACCCTGAGTAACCAGGTCTCCCATTTCCTCCTGAAGAGGGTCCATATTTTTCCTAATCTTTTATAGCTGATGTACCTTTATAACCTTTCCTTGTTGCACTTGACATCCCTGGCCAGGCTGAATTCTATCAGGGCTCTAGCTTTCCTAACCTTATCCCTGGATGGTTGGATAATTTCCTCTCAGGATAACTGTAGGCTTCCTTTTTGTGTTTGAGTTTGTCCAGGATCTCTTTGTTCATATATGTGGGCCTCCTGGCATTTTTGTCCAACTTCCTCTTTGTTGGGATGCATCACTTCTGAACTTGGAGGAGGTGACCCTTGAATATTAACCAGCTTTCTTCCCTGCAGGGCCCTATCCCATGGCACTCTACCAAGCAGATCCCTGACCAGGCCAAAGTCTGCTCTCCTGAAGTCCGGGGTAGTGAGTTTGCTGTGCACCCTTTTCACTGCCCTGAGGATCTTGAACTCCACCATTTCATGGTCACTGCAGCCGAGGCTGCCCTGGAGCTACATGTTCCTCAACAGCTCCTCCTTGTAGGTGAGGACAAGGTCCAGCATGGCACCTCTCCTCAATGACTCCTCTATCACTTGGAGACTAAAGTTACCATCAACACATGAACCAGGAACCCTCTGGATTGTTTATGCCCCCCTGTGGTCTCCCTTCAACAGATATTGAGGTGGTTTAAGTACCCATGAGGAGCAAAGATTGTGAATATGAGGCTGCTCCTACCTGTCTGTAGTCAGGAAAATATCCACCCATACCATCTACATCAAGCCCAGGTCTCACACTTTCAAACACATCCCAATTAATCACCACCACCTTTTCTGTCTTTTGATATATACACAAATATCATTCCCTCAGGTTATGGGCTATACCTCTAACATGTCTGTTGACTTAATTTGTCTATAAACACTCTCTCTCTATAGATCTATATAAACACTATGTAGAATGTTTATATAGATCAGAATATTATATATTCTGGTTAGACAGCCCAATTACAGCAGGTGAGGTCTATGAATAAGCCTCTATTCTGCAATTCTATTTTTCTGTGAAAAGGAAAATGAGTTTATGGATTCATCTCATAAAGTCATCATGAAATTTGCCGGGTCATCTGCATTTATTTTCATTGGGAATAATGTTGGAATACTACTGACATGACTTTTTGCAAGGAGCAACATAGATGTAGTACTCTTTTTTGCAGAATTAATCTTTTTGAAAGCTGTCAGAATTTTTAGACCTGTGAAAACTGGTCCTTTGAGCTCTGTCATCTCCTTTCTTTTTTATCTTGGATTTAAGAGAAGCTTTCTCAACAAAGCAGACCAGTTCTTTTGCCTTTATTTTGCCTTGGCACTTAGTGAGGCAGCCCAGTGATATAAACAATCTCATATATTTCAAAGACTTAGCAAATCTCTTTACAGCACTATTTTTTTTTCTGTTATCAAACAAATAGTACAAAAGCTGATTATGGAGAATACAAACAAGCTCCCTTTTTTAAGTATGCTTTGTTATAAGCCAAAGATGTCATTGGATGAAATCTTACATCTCATCTTAAATCAAGGGACTATCAATGGACACTCTGCTCTCATTTCTCCTTTTCCCTGATGTCACTTCCTCCCATGCACAAGCACCACAATGACTCCTCTGATCTCTACAATTGATTATATCCATCAGCAAAAAGCAATAAATAATTGCACAACCCCCCCAACCTTTCAAGCTAGTTTTGGGGTAGCTTTAAGCTGCCTTTTATGCAATAAGGGCTTTGGCCTTTTTGAGAATTTAATCACATGTTTAGCTTCGCCCTGAATTTGATTGCTATTCTTCCATCTGTTCTGTTACTGTCAACTGGAAAGGAGGCAAGCCAGGATCACATAAGCAGGGAGGACTTCCAGGGCCTGCTCCCAGAAAAAAACCACTACAAAAACCACACTTTGAGAACTCACCAATAATCCTCTCCTACGTGACTTCTCCACCAAGTCACTCTTGCAAATTTGGACCTGACCTCTCTTCAAAACTACCTTCATGTATATACTAAACCTCTTCAGTTTAGTTTTGCCAATGATGTAATTTGGAAAAATTATTGGGTTTTTGGACAACAAAGTGTCACAGTCTATTCTACAAGTTAACTGTGCCCAGGGCTTAGGGCTATGAACAAAGCCTCTGTAGAGACAAGTTTGCTCTACTTAATGGGAGCTAAGCATCTAAATAAAGACTTGAACTTTGATGCCTCAGTTCCCTGACGTAAAATGAGGAGATGGTATCACCGAGAACCTGGGGAAAGCACTGCACAAAAGTACTGCAGCCTGGGAACATGATTTCTGACCCTGATGCACTTTGAAAAAACATAGCTCTGCAGCACCAAGAAAGGCTTTGTTTTCCCATATGACCTGCAACATTCCCAAACAATTTAGACCACAGTCATCATAATGTAGCTGTTGGCCTCATGGCCTGTGGATCAACTCCAGTCCACTCAACATTCCTAATCCAGCCTCCCTTTCCCTGGTCAAAAGGCCTGGGCAGCAAACTCATCCCCATTTCTGCCCCAAGCAGCAGAAGCCTGCCTATACTGGTCTCCCTGACTTCATCCAGGATATGCTGGGGAGCCAGTATGATGGGAGGAAGAGAGATGAAGGACAGAGGCTTCAGGAAAGTTGGGGGAACTTGAAGGGGATTTGGATCTGGTCCCTGTGGCTGCCTACATTAGACTAGTCTCATAAGAGGCATGATCCTTGGTGAGCAATGCACTGTACATTAAATAATGCTTGCACAAGTAAAACCTATAAAGTAGTGCACACAGATTTCAGAGCAGCCCCACAGCAAGAGAACAATGCTATTACAAATGTATCCAGTGCCAGAGGCATTCCAGAGAGATGGACTGTAACCCAGGCCAGCTCTGCCTGCAATAATCTGCAGGGTTGACTCTGTGACAGATTGAAACACAGTAACAGTGTTTATGCAACTAAATCTTGTTCTAATCTATTAGTTTATGTAACCTTTGCTCATGGATATACTGACTCATAGGTCTCAGGAATCTAAAGAAAATCTCCTTTAACTCTCTCCCACCCTCCAACCCCCAGTTGTCCCATAAATAAATGGATTGTCAGAGATCTTGCTCATTCTCTTTGAGAAAGAATTATGTTGCCAGCAGGAAAAAAGGTATAACTGAAGTTCTCAGAACCAGTGTACTATTCCATACAACCCAAGTTATATAAGCTGGCTAATGGCAGGCAGGTGTCCTTCAGGTTAGCATTTCCAAACACAGAATGTACCATTTGAACACCAGGTTGGAGAAGGCACAGAAATTGTTTACTTAGCTCATAGGGAGAAAAAATACTTTCTAGCATTCAGACTTTTTTCCTAAGTAAAGCAAGGCAACCATATCTGTGGGAATGACACTGATGCTTCCTAGCTTGAAAGGTGTACTTTCATCCTTCTTACATTGCTTGCATTTCCTCGAACATTTTCACATATATTTTGAGTGAGGAGCTGACAACAGGAACAGAGTGAAGAATTCTTGCTGCAGCAGTCACAACTCTAATGATTACCACACAAAACATGCCCACATCAGCTTATTTTGTCTCTTCCTGGCTAGGCTCTAACCTAGATTTGTGAAAGGATTTGAGTTAGAATGAACCCTTTTTTGAATTCTTGGAGTGGTGGGTTTCATATTTATTTTTTTTGGTGTGTTTTTGTGTTTGGTTGGGGGGGTGAGGGTGGGTTTTTTTGCTTTGTTTTGGTTTGGTTGGTTGGTTTGGGTTTTTTTGCTGCCACTGCAATAGTCCACAGAGCTACTGCAATGCTGCCCATGTAACTACACTATACCTGATTTAATTTCTAACCCTTTGTATTGAGGATTCATACACTGGTCAAAGCTGACTGATATCAGTTGTAATTAAAAAGTATTTGAATCCAAATCTCACTGTATTTGGTGTATTTAGGAGAGATCATTATGCATTTTTGATACATACTAGACACTATCAGTACGAGATAGATATTCTGTAAATGGATCAGTCATTCCTTATTATTTGTAGCACAAGCAGTGGAAGAACAGGCAGAGTGCCTTTTTCCATTAAGTTCCTTTACATATTGGATGGTGTCCTAGAGGATTCTTGATCACACTGAACTGTCTATTCTGCAGAGCCAGAAGCTGTCTCAAAGAGAGGTGGGTCAGGATTGAGCACTGCTCTCTGCAGCAGTTTTTCCAAGGAAAGCCAGCAGAGACAGCCCCAGGATGGCGCCCGCCAGTCACCTCCCTGCACCGGGCAAAGAGAAAGGCATCCCTTGCCCACATGAAATAAGGCCTTAATTACATGAAAAGTTTATTCTTTTTAACTACACTCAGGATTTTAATTTTTATTTTTTGACCTTTAAGATCTCACTACAGTCTTGCCCAGGTTTTTGAGCAACCTTTTTTGAAAAACAAAAATGTATGGGATGGCATCCATAAATCTGTTGTGGCAGTTTTAGGTGCATGTGCCTACAGAAACACACCTGTAAGTGACACTAAACAAGCCTTCACTTTTCACTCTCTGATTCCAAAACCAAACATCACATTTTCCTCTCAGTTAAGAGTTTGCACCCCATAAGGCTGTATCAATTACACCATTATATATGGTGTCATTTCCATGCCATATATATAATTTTGTGCTGGATTACTGCCTATGGATTCATCTACTTGCTCAGCAATCGCTCCCCATTTGTTTTAGAGTACATATCTTATTTACATTATGTCTGGCCTAAATTCATTATCCCTCACTCAGATGGAGTGAGACTAAAATAAAAATTAGTCTTGCCTTAGAGCAATATCTTTGTTCATCACTACAGCTGTGTGAACAGTTCATTTTTCATGTGTACATAGGTAATCCTGCAAGGCCTTGCCACAGTTACAAAGTTTAGATTACTATTACCAAGGCTATGTGGTGCACGAGACTAGAACAAAAAGCCAGATATTACCCCCAAAAACCTTTAAATCCACACAATTCAGAGCTTCACAAGTAGTTTTCACTGCAAAAGTCTCTACAGGATTTGTGCATATAATCTGTGAATTTGGAGTTTATTAATAAAGAAATTTTAAAAGGAACGTTTTGTACTGTTGTTTTTTTTTTTCTTAAAACAGCAACAGCTGTTAACTTTCTGATGTAAATTATATTATCAAAAAACCCCCTGCAGCCAAGAAGACCTGGTATTTCTGAAATTCCTACTGTATAACACAGGAAGGAAAAGTCATTTGAAAGGAATGAAAGTTCACATTTTTTCCATTTTGTTTCATACATTAAGAAGTCACCTTTAAGGGAACTCTTTGGTTTGCTCTATCACTCACACCAACGCCCAGTTTTGGACAGGAGGTGGTGCTATAGCTTGCAAAAATTTTATTACTAGGCAACACCAACAGTTAAAACACTAGAAGAAAAAGGAAAGGGTAGAAAAAAAAGAGAAACATTCTGAATCCTGTAGAAGTGCTGGTATGCAGACTTTACCTACAGAAGCTTTCATAGCAGTAGGTGTATTATAACAGTGCTGAAAAGTTTAGTAAGAAGGCCCCGAAGTATTCATGTCTGTCTGGGATTTCAAATACCCAGCAAAAGATGAATATCAAAGCATGGGAAAAAAACTTGTATTGCACAGCATGTTCTGTGCCAGCTGTAACAGTTTTTCATGTGGCCAAGGCTCTGCTGACCAGCTCTGTGCCATGAGGAAACTGATGGGACAAATACACTCAGGTGGAAAGTTTTTGCAGGTCCAGAGAGTATTCTACCTCCCTCTGCCTGCAGAATGTCAAGGTCAGCTCCAGAGCCTGGAGTTTTACTGGGATAAGATGAAAGACCAAAGTAGGAATCAAACCCCCTCAACTCGGTTAAAGCTTCCTTCCCCCTCTTTTATTCTTTTGCTGCCTTTCTCCTCAGGTCCTTCTACAAGCACCAAACATGGCAGCATTTGAAGATTTTTTTTCCTGTTGTCCACATTGCCCTGTCTCTATCCCCATTTCATACCTGTAATTTTACTGGGAGGGCTGGACTGTAGCCTGCTTAAAGGCAACCACCACCAACAGCAAAGCTGAGAGAAAACACTTCTGGAAGACTCGTTCCCGTCTGGATGCATTCACTCTCCCATTCTCATCTTTTCTTTAGAAAGGACACTACCAAATGGCTCCCAGAATGAATCCAAAGGATATTTTGTAACAGAGTAAGTCTCTTTCACATATTCTTTTCTGAAACACTCAATTATCCGTAGCCTGCTAAAGCTAAGAACTAGGTGTTAATCCAAGGCCAACAGCGGACTGTGGGAGAACTTCTTATCTCAGTTACACAAGTGTAGATCTGGAGGAACTCCAGTTATCGAACAATCTATAAAATAAGGATAATAATAACTATTATTTCAAAAAGGGTTTGTGATGGTTAACTACCAGTAATTAATGCTGGTGCAGAGCTCAGGATGCTGGAAATGAAAGGCACTATAGAAATTCTAAGAACTCATTATTTCTGCCATTTACAATTACACTTCTCAATGTAATCTATTTATTGTAGTCAGGGAGCCCATCAATGCTCCCTGCAGATCTAATCTATTAAGTCCCTGAGTGATTCACCAGTTTCACATTTTAATTGGCAGAAAAAGTTTACCTCTTTCTAGATGCCATTGTAGCTGAATGTACCACCGTTTTGAAAGTCAAAATTCACAAATGCAGGGAAGCAGATGCAAAGGCAGAACAACTTGAACACATTTCACTTGAAATGGCTGGATTTAAAGATCATTCTAGGGCTGAAAAATAGGATTTAAAAAAGAAAAATTAAAAATCATTTTATTGAAAGGGATCTGTTGACACTTTAAGATTATTAATAAAAATTACAGTAGGGGTTGGACTTTAGAGTAAAATTGTCAGCTAAGTTGTGCTATAATTACTGATCACTAGAAGGATCTACTGATGCTTGTGATTCTACAGCTATATCTTCTTTAAATACCTCTTTATCTTCTACCATGGGATTTTCCTAACAAACAGCTTTAAGTAATTTCATGCAGTCAACTTGACTGTAAACAGAATGGTATAAAAGGTGCTGAGCAAATACTTCAGATTTTTCAAAAATATCCAATTTTAAAAATACAGGCATTGAATTTCACCAGTCAAGTGGGAATTACAAGAATATCATATGGTAAACGATGCAAACTTGTTACTTATGTCTCTCACGAGCAATGCGACATCACTGTTTTTAAATTAACATTCTTTAGAAAACTGCTTTGTGACAGAATATTCTTTAGTTTCAGTGTTCTGACTGTTTAAATCAATTCCTTTAGAAATTATAATCTATTTCCAACTTCTCTATTTTTCAGAAGGTTTGAAAACAACATTAGAGCAGATTTTCAGGCTCACCTTTTCTACACATCTCTTCCAGTGACCACATTTGACTTTTCAGCATTAGTTCCAGCTTTGCCAAAGCAAGAAGAAAGCCTCCACCTGAGCAACCATAAAAATGGTGTCATCATTTCAGCATTCAAAACAGGACTAACTAACTAGCACCAAAGCAAGGAAATCACCTATAAGCAAAGTACTGTCAGACATACACAGTAACAACTAGAGTATTTGGTACCTACCCTGATGATGAGCTATGCAACTTCATAAGAGTGTATTTTTTCAAGAATGTGACAGGAATGTGCCTCCAGAGTTTAAAAGAAACAACAAACGAAAACATGAAGAAAAACATACTTCATAAATATGTATTACTATTTGGGGCCTGCCTCCTTACTTTTGTTACTTTTTTTTGCTAATACTAAAAAAAACCCCAACAAAAAAAGAAAATTAATCATTAAAAACTGGGGAGAATGTAGCATCCCTTGCCCTGCACTCTAAACTAGGATTTCTTGGCAGTGATTATCCTGAAGTATAATAAATATTATTTTATATTTGCATGTGGAATTAAGTGGTGTTTTAAAGCTCAAGGTTTTACTGTAAGATGCAAGATCTGGATACGCAGACTGAAAAAACGGACACATTCTAAAATGTGCACCAGAAACTTAGAATATTTATAGTACAATATCTAGGTCCACAAAATATTAAACTCTAAGCTTGTTCTCAGCTGTTCCAGAGATTTAGGCTAGGAAGGAGGCGAGTAATCAGAGATAAAGCAGAGTATAACTGTTTCACATCCTGCATTTATTCTGATTTCCAACTGGTGCAAGAAGTCAGCACAGAAAGACTAGAGAACAGGAATTTTGTCATGCAGCAAAGAATCAAAATTAAAGCTCCCTGCTTAACAACTTTGCCATCAACTCCCTCCACAGGGACTTGGAGAGGGTGAGATCTGCTCCTCCAAGCTGATGCTGTCCCATCCACCAGGTCACTGAAACAAGAGCTCAATCAGCAGGTGGTTATTGGTTATGGCTTCCCAGACATACAGCTTCACACACCTCCTCACAAGCACCACAACCTGTATGGGAGACAGTGCATCTGGCACAGATCATTTTAACCCTTCTGTAGCATTCTGTAAAGCAATCAGATGTTTAAAGCAACTTTATCACTCCTCACATGGCCATAGAAGCAGCTCAAGTGAGAACACTAACAGAAAGCAGACAGTTGTTGTCTTGCCACAAAACTCACAACTTTGGCTGTGTCGGACTTGCTTATAGATATTATCCTGACAAGAGTAAAACTGCTGAGCAAAAAAACCTCTAATTCACTGTTAATACTAATTCAATGGAGAAATAAGAATAGTAAAAGTAATGACTATCCAACATTTATTTAATGGTTAACTTTCTTACAAGTGTAAACCCAAAATATATGAATCTTTTTCTTCTTAGAGTAAAAATTATCTGAATACTTTCTTACTTCTGGAGGACTCAAAAATTAATAAAAAAAGCTTACCACACTACATCTACAACAGGACATTTTAAATGCAATAAAAAGCATTCTAAGATTCCACATACACAGAGGATATTTCATCAGAATCCTACTGGTTTAATTCCTGTGCATTGCTTTGGCTTTTAGATTAAACAGAACTATGCAAACATATGCAACAGCTGTGAGGAGAACAAGTATATATAATACAAACAGCTGTTAAATTTAAGGTATAGCTTCTTGTCATATTGGCTATGAAAGAAGCATTAGCAGACAAGAAGTAGTGACAGTGAATAATTTGTTTCTGAACCATGCATGAGTGATTTTGTTGGTAAATATCTCTTTAGTTGTGTTTATTACACACATAAGAGATTAAAGATCATTACATTTACAAATACAAATAGGAAGAGAATATAGAAATTGCAGCTGTCTAAGGGGATTTCTTGTGTTCCTTTGTGCTTATCTATTTTGTTAAAAGTATGAAAGAAGTGAATGCTACTTTCTTGCCCACCCGAACATTCAGAATTAAGCTACTAATATCAAAGTCCTCTTCCTGAGTATAATTGTAGCTTTTGAAGTTCTCTCGCACAGCCAGTGCTGCACAGGTATATTTTTTATGCAGCACAGAGGCCACTTCCCTGCCCGGTTCCAGCCCTCCCTCCCCATCAGGATCGGTGCTGTCCGTCCCTTGCCTCCCGCGCTCCGGGGCTGGCCGGGCACGGAGAGCCTGGGACAGCACGGAGCGTCTCCCGAACAGCTGCCCTTGCTTTTCTTCTGACCGGGACCAGAGGTGTCTCTGCTTTAGCTCCCGTTCCCAGCCTCTCCTGTGTGCGCCCCGCGGGGCGGTCCGGGGAGGGGCTGCCGGCCCTGGGACAGCGCGGGGCGGCCGCACATCGCCCGTGCCCGGCGGGGATGGGAGCGGGGCCGTGACCCGGGAGCACCGCACCCATGCCCGGTGAGTGCCTGCGGGCGCGGGGGGACCGAGGGAAGGAGGGAGGGGGTGCCCGGCTCCTGCCGCAGCCCCGGGCCGGGCACCAGCCCCGGCCCCTGCGGGAAAGCTCGACATCGGCTCTAACCTGTCTGTGAACTTTAAGCGCTGTTCACCTGCCTGGCCTCCTCCGGAGCCGGCTCGGGGAGCGGAGCCTGTAACCTGCGGGTCCGGGAGGAACCAGCTTGGCTCAGAGAGGCAGGCACAGCAAATGAAGGGTCCAGCCCGCACCCCTGCTATTTGGTTTATGCTGTACATGTGCTTATACTCCAGGTGTCTTTATACGGGGATTAAAATTTTGGTGGAGAACTGGCTGGTCACAACTCCAAAAGGCTTACTGCAAAGTTTAAGGAAAGCTTATTAAAAGCACATAATCAGACAGTAAGCAAAAAGGGGTGCAATCCCCAAAGGAGACAGAGGATGACCATCAACATCTCCTCTGTGCTGGGATAAACCTAGTACCTATTAACAGTAGACAGTCCCCCAGCTCAGGCCACATGGAGATGAAATGGTCCAACAGGTCTCCTCCATCTCCTGCTGCCATGATCCAGTACCACTGCAGAACACAATACATAATTTCTCACGATGCCAGGTAGTTATTTTTAAAGATACATATTTTCTCCCTGCACACAATGGATTCAACTTATTTCAATGGTCGATTTTGTGACTAGTGTTACATTGTGCCCTACACAACGGGATCTGTTGCTGATCTAACCAGATAAGATGGACAAAAAGCAAGCCAAATTCTCCTTATACTCATTAAATCACAGGTAGATTTACTGAAATGAATAAAACTTTACCTTATATCTACCACTATATAAAGTTAAAGAGAGAATTTGAGCCAATGGCTGTGGGTGTGTCATAAATTCACATCATTCTGCAGTGAACAAATTCAGTAGATAAAAGCTCATTAACAAAAAGATTGGAAACTCATTCTCTTACACCAAAATCAGTGCACAGGTGCTGTACTATATGTTGCATTACAGCACACTGCAGTTTACTGTCCTTAATAGTAAATGGTCACAAACTGGTTATGGGGGGACACAGGACTGCTGCTGAGAGCATCAAAGACTTGTGAATGAAGAGGACAAGTTAAACAGAGTTCTGTTGAGCTTGCTTGAAATGTTAACCTTTCAGATACCTCTCTCAGGCAGTAAAACTAGCAGCCACATAGACATTTGTATTGTTGATAATGCACCAGTATGAAATAAACCATCAATTTCTGTTATGTTCAAGGGCATTAAAGTGGTGCATTTTTTTCTGCATCTGGCCGTCTAAGCTGCAATAAAATGGCAATCTGACTGAAGACATGTTTGAGCATGCCCTACAAAACTAAAAGGAATAAACACAAAATTCCCATGCTCATATGCATTTCCTCATACTGTGCATTCTTATCAAAGGAAACTAATTTACCCACATAGCACAATCAGACTTGTGTCTGTATTAATATTAACCCATACCAAATGGGTACGTGTTTCCTGTTCCTCAGAGTAAGTATTGCACTAATAGTCTGACTGAATGCTGAAACCTATTCAGGTCACCTGCCAGCTGCAAGGGTAGCAAAGTGCCTGTTGCTGTGGAACAGCCATGAGCAGAGTGGCTGCTCCGTGGTGGTGCTGGGAGACACGAGTGATTATGTGACTCACAGGGAAGCAGCAGCCAGTTCCTGCAGAGAGTTAAGGCAACACGCCTGGAAGGGAGCTGCAAAACTAAGTTGGCTCCAATGACTCTACCAAATACAGGAAAATGAGTTAGGATCAGATAAAGGCTTTTCAGGCACTGTGGCCAGGTTAACTTTACAGTGCAAGGTAATTACTTAAGTGTTCTGTAGCTGAAGGACATTTCATATCACTTATTGCAACAGGACAACACTGAAAAAGATCAGTAATACGTGTATTTGCAACTGACTTGACATACCCTCTATAGCTCTAATCAATAAGCTCCATCAAATTAGTTTTGAATTCTTATTCAAAGCCATTATTAGTGTTGACTGATTATTTTGTACTTGTATTGCCTTTATTTACTTGTACCACTGTAGAGAGATGGCTAACTGCAAGGTATCTACCAAGCACAGACAGATAAAAAGGAAAAAGAAATAAAGCACAATCATAGTTATATCTCCTTAAGCCCAGAGAAGGGGAAAAAGGTCCATACCAGTTGCGAGAAAACACCAGATCACTTTCCTGCTTCAGTTTCAGAGGAGACCCTGAGAACGGTCAGCACCCAGTACTCAGCTGATCCTGAGCTGCCCCCCATGGCTGCAGAGTAGAAGATAATTCTGCAGCTTGGGCTCTTTTTCAGACAGATGATATTCTGGTAGGATCAATTCTCAGTTGAGATCTAGTCACATCTCGACGCACCAGTACTAGGTTAGTGGGGACAGAACATAAGTGGTCTTTGTCGCCTTCCACTGCAGCATACTCAGCAAACACGTGAAAGCAATGAACTGAGCCCATTATCAATTATCTACCCTTGGTCTAATGAGACATTCTCACAACAGAATTCCTCATTAAATACATTTATTAAGTTTTATTAGTGTGAACAACCCAAACCCCAAATTCTATGAGATTTTGTTTTATGTGAAGTAATCACAATTCAGGAAACTGTGTTTAATGGACACTTAAGTCTGACTTCACAGATCAGGAAACACATGCATCCTTAGAAGGAAAACAACCCACAGCTTTGCTTTGTTCCTTGTTCCAGGGTCTAGTCTCAATTTAGCATAGATGAATAGTTGGAAGAACAAACCAAACAAAAATAATGGTACCTTTTGTATTAGGTGCTTCTGGTTTTTCTTTTTTTCTTACACAAGCTCTAGCACTTCTGACATGCTAAGGTAAAATGCTTATGCTAAGATAAAATGAAAGCCCAAACAATCTTTGGGGTCTGTTGCCTTGTTTTTTTTCCCCTGTCTGTAGTCTCTTACCTTGCAGTCATTGCCAGCATATCTGAACACTTTGTACTCTGTCACTGCTGATATCATACATCTTCATGCTACATCTTCCAAAGACAAAAATGTGCATGTGAGCTGAAGGCTTCATTTTAAAATCATTCTGGAATGTAAATCAGATAAATTTGTTAGCTTTATTGAATTCCTGTCTATCCCCAAAACATACATAACTTTGATCTTCCTATGATGCTTCATGTGCTTCTATGTTTGTATAGAACAAGCAGTGGCTGTGGCTGGAGCTGTGATAGGAGGCATCCTTCTATTTGTTCTCGTTGGAACGACTGCATACCTGATCTGGAAAAAATTTTGCTGCCTCCTTTCTTATGAAAAGCTCACCAGTTCTGTCAAAACAACAAATGTAAATGCCCTTTTTCAGGATCAGACAAATTCTGAAATGCAACTGAAAAGCACAAGGTACCTATTTTCATTTTGTTTTTTAAAGCATACACTAATTTATTTCAACTTGTCAAATCTCAAATGAGGGGGTGATCTAGTATATGCATGTATAGAAATAAATGAGACTCCTACATTATGTGAAAACATCAGTCATGTTCTGTTTTGTTCCTTTAGGAAATGAACAATTTTACTATTAATGCAAGGATTATTTCTGATTTATGTAAAAGAGATAATACATTCAAATGTAATTGGTGCATGGCGAGCTTCTTCTGTTACCTAGACCAATTCACCTACCTTCCAGAGTCATTCCTGGTGGTCTCATAATGAAGCATCCAAGAACAAAACAACAGGACTTCAGTTCAGAAGGGAGACTCCCTTAGAAAGTTAGTTACTCCAGGGCTTTTGGGATCTAAAACAAGAAGTTGCAGTTAATTCTTCTTTTCCTTTGAAGGATAAATTCTAAAGGAAAAGAAAGAGGGATAGAGAGGATTCTCTCTGAATAATTAAGACCTAATGTGCCTCACTGGATTTTTATGCATTAAACCAATAAAATCAATTGCAAAACAATGAATATTTATAATTTTTACCTATGCATATCTGTAGAATTTTTACAAAACTGTGGAAAAGAACAGTAAAGTTATTACTGTTATCAAGTTTGGTTTCCATATTTAAACCAGAAGAGTCAATAGCTGTTGTTGTCTTGAGCAGATCCAGGAGTGTTCCATTTATCATTCCACCAACACTGCATGGGAGAGACTGGATTAACCTGACAAATGAAGAACAAGTTCAAGAAGACAGTGACCCCTACATGATCCCTCAGTCTGGGCCACGGTCATCATTTCATTCTTTGGGTATGGCACTGAAAAAAATGGGACTCTCTTTAAGGGTACTCCTTTAATGGGTAACTTGATTATTATGAGGCATATTTATTGTGGGCACATTTGACATAGTGTTACACAGTACAAGCCCTAAACACTAAATGTGTGTATATATGTGTAGGAATTGGGCAAGAATGTAGCCATTCTGGTCCCAGTGCTGTGGTACCTTGCACATATGGCAGACAAAGCAATCTCTCCTCCCATGTGTTGTAAAGGCCCAACATGAATGTAGCTCAGCAAGTGTCTTATTGTTGTCCCCAGAAACAGCAGAGTGACCAATTGCAGACTGCAACAACAAATACCTAAAATTATCCACATACAGTTACAGGAATAAGAGAAAGAAAAGTGGTGCAGCCTTACAACTACTCCTCCAAATTTGAGGAAAAGAGAAATAAAATATTAAATTACACCAAAAAAGATCGTTAATTAAGAGACTAATGTGATTTCCTCTAATACAAAATTGATTATAAAAATGCCTGCTATGGTCTTGAGACTAATCTGAGGGTGCTTGTTTTTTATTCATGAAGCTGGAGCTTATGTTGTAGGGACCATTAACCCAGAGCTGTACAAGTTTCCTGAAGACAAAAGTGAGACGGATTTTCCTGATGGCAACATTGGCCGGCTCTGGTTCTCCATAGAATACGAGCAAGAGTCAGAGAGGCTCCTGGTCTCCTTGATCAAAGTCAGAAAGCTGCAGCCTCCTGCTGATTCCTGCAGTCCATTTGTGAAAATCTACCTGCTGCCTGATGAAAGAAGCTACTTGCAGTCCAAAACAAAACGTAAAACTCTTAACCCGCAGTTTGATGAAAACTTTGTTTTTCAGGTACTTTTACTTCTGACAAAGCAGATTTTTGTTTGCAAATATTAAGCTGTCAAACTACAGTAGTTTGTGGAAAATTAATGTTCACAACACTTCTGACAAGATGGAAGCTGCTTCCACCAGAGATGGGATTTTTTACTGGGGCTTTTGAAGATCATGGGCTACAGAAGTTTGTGGCTCCAGAACTGACCTTACTTGTGCTCTGCACCAAAGTTAGGGATTCCAGAACTTGCCCTGGGAATGATGAAAATTCCACTTTGAATGGCTGAGCAATTCAGCCCTGCAGTTCTGGAAGCCCAGAAGCAGCCAATACTTATCTAATGCTTTCACAGCTTGTAATTTCTTTGCTGTGGAAGTGGGCTAGACACTAGAACCTATCTGGTATGCTATTTCTATAGTGTTGTAAAGCTTGGCTCCCCCCACACTAAGAGACTTTCAGCAGAAGTCACAAGAAAAAAGTTTTAAAACCAGAAAAAGTTTTTCAGACAAATGAAAAAATAAATGTTTACGGATTTCTAAACATTTGTGTCTGAAAGTGAATGCATTATATAACACTAGATCTGTATGAGCTGAAAAACCACCAACTAACTTCATATTTTTCAAATGAACTCATTCTATTTTAGCTTGGATCTTGACCCCTGCATAGCTAAAACTTCAGGCAAATTAAGAAAGTGGACTTCAAATAATTAAAGGAAATCTCCACCTACCTTCAACACACTTTGAAAAATTCCTCCTTTGAAGTCACGCTAGAATAGAGAAGTGCCAGATATTTTATAATTATTAATAAATTCTTCCTTTTCCTGCACAGGTTTCCAGTAAAATGTTACTCCAAAGGACTCTGAAGTTTTTGGTTTATCATGTTGATAAACAGAAGAAGCATCATCTCCTGGGCCAAGTTATCTTCCCACTAAAAAATGAAGTATTAACTGATGACAACAAACTAGTCATATGGAGAGATCTGGAGAAAGAAAACTTGGAGGTATGTGGTACCAGGCTGCTTGGCATTGTGGAACTTCTGTCATCTTGGAGGGATACAGCTGAAGTAGAAGCACATTCTATCAAACACATGAAATGAAAAGTATTTGATAAACATTTGGAATCAGAATTCCCATCTTACCAAGTTCCAGATCCACAACTGCTGTAAAGGGATTACCCAATTTCTCAGAAACAGTCACATGAGTTAGGAGGTAATTACATAAGAAAGCACCTTTTCATATTTGCTTCTGTTTTGAATTACTAAGAGCAGAAAAAAAAAGCAGCAGAGGCAAGGAAATAGGCAGAACCCAGAAGAGCGTGTAATTCAAAGGGTTAGGAAGGCTGATTAATTGGTTTCATCAAACGCCACAACAGCATAAATAAAGCCATTACAATTCGCTCACATCCCTTGGTGTGACAGAAACCATTACTATGAAAAAGGCTTTTTCTCTCGTTTTGTCCATGTGACCACAGTTTTTCAGATATTTCTGACAAGAGATGTTCTGCTTCCCAAGCCTCCTTCGGAGTATGGTGATATCCAGTTCTCCCTGAGCTACAATGACTACCTGGGCCGTCTCACTGTAGTGGTTCTGAGGGCAAGGGGATTAAAGCTCCAGGAGGAGAGCCACACTGTTGGTAAGTGTTATTTCCCCTCTGCTATCAGCTCCAGAATTCCTGTTTTAATTTGCTCCTTCCTCATCTGTCCACCCAGGCTTGTGCGGAGTGACTCTGAAAAGAACAAATAAACATCTGATGTGATTTAATATGAGTGGAAACAAGCCATATTTTGCTACTGGGGTAATTGGATTTTGATAGCTTAGTTCTGCTATGTTTGGGATTTGTTTCATAATAAATGGTTTGTCTCATGTCATCAGTGGCAATTTTTTTCTTCTGTTTTAGTACAGAGAGCGACATCCCTTTTGCTGCACTTCAACCTAGAGAAAGCAGCATTGCAGGGGATATTGACATTAAAAGATTTGCCTCAGGTCAAAATTCCACAGGTAACAGCTGCAGGACAACTGCTTATGCTGAACAGCTGTCCTGGGAAGAACTGAATTGGGAAAAAATTCCCATTTAAGGACAGCTTGGCTGTTGCTCAAAGGACCATTGCATGGAGTCACATTTTCCTCCCTTTCTGCAGCGGGAGTTTTTCTGATATGTCATACTCATGTCCTTGGTCTCTGAGATTACCTCAAAATGCTGTTTAGAATCTGAACACTCAAAACAAAAACAGGCAGCAGAAAATTTCAGGTTGCTTTGGATCTTATTATCAAAGACCTACTGAATAAGGTCCCCCTCACGAAGCAAGGCAAAATTCTGTTGTTCTTGGCATGTGTACCCCACACAATTTTTGTAATATTCTCTAAAAGAAAGAGGAGAGATCACTGATGTCTTCCTCAGATTTTCTACAGAGTCCCTCACCACAGGTCTAGGTGACTGTGAGAATCTGTTCACCTGCAACACATCCAGTCCAAGCACAGGCTGCATCTCTGTGATGTGGCTCCTCCCTCATGGCCTCCCTTGTGTTGGCTCAACCAACCAGGTGATCACACACCTGAAAATAACTGCCGACTGAACAAACTAAGCCTTCAAAAAAAGTCTCCACCAGATGAAGGCACAGAAATATAAGATCAAGAACACAGGGTAAGGATGTGACTGCTCATTTTAACAGCTCTTGAACTGGAAAGGACACTGCAGAACAGCACCCTCAGTGCCTTGTGTACTCCCTGCTCAATGTTGCACATTGCCATGCTGTCATGTGTGTTCCATGAATTCCTCACTGTCTGATTTCATACCTGATACTGAATCCTGAAGGGAAGAAATTCCTTGAGCCATCTCCCAACTGCTTCTCACGTATTTTCTTCTTGAATTTCTTTTTCTCCAAGGTGTGTATGTCAAAGTCTCACTGATGAACCATAATAAATTCATCAAAAGTAAAAAGACAGCAGCTGTTCTGGGAACTCCCAATCCAGTGTATAATGAAACCTTCAGTTTCAAGGCAGATCAGACAGAGCTGGATACAGCAAGCCTGAGTCTATCTGTGCTCCAGAGCATCAAGGGAGAAAGTAAGCTACACAAATTATGACAGTCAAGTTGTCATAAATCTCTTACATATTGGAGACATGTTTAAACCTGGGAGGAACTAATTCCTTTTCAGCAATAATCATAAAACATATAAGAGTTTTGGGGTATTTCACAGGCTGTTTCTTTAAAAAGCAGAACAACTTATTTGCAGTTAGGCATATGTCTCCTTCAGAGGCTAAAGATAAATTCAACAGAAGGTGAATAAAATAACCATAGAGTAGTCACTGTCAGTACAAGGTGCTGTACTTTCATTTTATTTCAGTATCCTACTAAAACAAGCTTAGGCCATTATTCAGTGAACACTTGTGGGTAATCCTCAACCTCCAAAATTTTGAGGCCCTTCACTCTTGCTAACCAAATTTGAAAGTGGAATAGGAATTTTAATTATCCCAGCAGTTCATGCAGTGAGAAAGAAGAAAGAGATTAGCAACATCCCTGTTCCCTGGCAGAAAACCTGATGCTTGAGGCCACCCTTTACTAATTGTTTGATAATCCATTAAGGATTCTCTAAGGAGTTCTGCTTAGAGAAGTAAATCAGAATTCAACATTGCCATTGCTCACAAGAAGACCATCTTCCCTGCAGTGCAAATATGATCTCAATAGTGTAACATTAATACCCTCATTTACATTCACAGACTCCTAAAAAAAATTCCTTTAGGTGAGATTTTGGGCAGGTACTTTGGCTTTGAGGATTGACAAGAACTAGAATCAGCACTTGAGTCTTTCATCATTTTCACTTGCAGACAGATAAATACTTTACAAACTATTCTGAAGTTCATGCAAGACAGGTTCAAATCATTTTCCCCATTCACAGCTGAAAAGCCTAGGCATGAAGAAACAATTTGCTCCTTGGCAGAGGGTAGTCAGTGGCAACCCACATATTGTGGCTCTAAGTTGTCTCAGTAACTGCATTTATTCATTCCCAAGCCAGAGCATCATATGAATCCTACTGAGGTAGCTGATGCCCAAAACTAGGGCACACTTCCACACTAAACTTGAGGTAGAGAGGCTGGGCAAATAGAGATCTTTGTGCCTTGAACACACTCTAGTTTAAGTGCAGGCAATAAGGCCTTCATTGACTAACTATACACTGCAGTACCTTTGAAAGCTGACTGTTAGCAGGCAGAAACTACAGAACCTGAAATCCGGCATGAATTCCTTGATGAATATTTTGGTTTAAAAGTGACTTTCAGAACATTCATTACCCAGAGAAATATAGGTTAATATGCAAATTTAGGTAAGGATTTCAAAGAAACATTAACACATGTTCATTACTAACTGCTTGTTTTTTTTCCTAGAAACACTTCTGCTAGGACGAGTAGTAGTTGGGCCTTTCATGTACACACGTGGCAAAGAACTGGAACACTGGAATGAAATGATCAGCAAGCCCAAGGAGCTGGTTAAACGATGGCATGCTCTCTGCCACAGCATGTAGACAGTACTGATAAAAAAAACAACCTTAAAATGAGAAAGCTCTCTTTTCTTATCTAAAGGGTACAAAAATATCTGCTAAGATTTTGTTTTCTAAGTAGACAATAATAAAAAATTATTTCCTTAACCAAACACAAATAAAAGACTTGGTCCCTGGTAGGCTGGAACTCTCTCTTTTCTCTTTTCAAAATCTATGTTCATTTTAATTAACACACAGCAGAGTAAATAAAACAGGAAGCTAAACATGATCTCCCACTATTAGTTATTTTGACTAGTAAATTCCACTTCTTGGTCACAAGTTCTGTGCACAAATGATCACCCAATCATGTGGACAGAACCCAAAATAGTCTAAAAGTTTTCAGTGATGACACCAGGCCTAACTGCCCATACATTGCATCAACACAGGCAGAATGGCTTTACCAAAAGGAATGGGAGCCCAGTAAGATGCCAAAACAGACAAACCCAAAAGATGGTGACTAAGAAATTTACAGTTTATTCAAAATAGCAGCATTATATTTAAAACCTCCTTTGATTAGGAAGGGTGGAAGGAACTGTTTATTGGTCAAAAACCCAGAAGCACCTGTTTCCCTCAGCACAGTGTATTTCTTGCAGTAATGCAGTTCAATGTTTTTACCTGACCCCAATATACAACACTCTCTGTTGGCACAAGCATAGAAGGGACAAGCACAGAAGTCCTGAATTCACAAGTGACTGGAGGCTTGCATGAATATTGGAATACTCTGAGAACATAAGATAAAGACCTGTCCGGCCCTTATATATTTCCCTCTAAACATGTCTCTGCTGGAGACAGAGCACTGATCTCAGGAATCTGGGTTTTGACCTGGTATGACCATTCTTACATTGAAAATCCAATTAGCTTAAGCCCCCAGGGCATATATCTATTTTAGCAGTAGAGTTTTCTTTGTTAAGTAAATTACTCTTCCATAAAGTAATTTGGAGCAATTATTCTTAATCAAAATAAAATAGGATGTTCTTCTCTTCTTGATTGTTCACTGGGGACCTGAACTCCGTGCCTTTCACACTGTACAGTCATAATCCAGACAGACTGACTACTGCAGCAAAACATTTTGTACAACTGTGTTCCAAGAGGACCATAATCTCTACAGCTGAAATAAAACCAACTTCCTTTCAAACAGGATACAATATTAATTTAATATATTAAAAAGATGGGGCTTCTCTGGAGTGATGAGAACACTTTCCATTTCGATTATATTTTTATTATCTAAAGGAAATATTATGAATGAGAAGATATCACAGAGTAATTGTAAGATAACAGACTTCCCTGACCCACTATCTGAAATGTTACATGGTACCCTCAGTCTGTCTTGCTAACTGCACCCCTGGATACAAGATGAGCCTAGATTCGTTACATTAAAACTGAATTTTATAAAGTGCTCAACCCTAATTATATCTTTGCTAAACGAGTAACACCAGCACCCTCCACCCCAAAGAGCTGTTTTCAAATTTTAGTCCTACATGACTACTGCAAACCAATCTGATAAGCAACATGTTTGATCTGGGAAGGAAAACTGTACAGTTATACAGTTTACATATGAATATAATAAAACAACTTTATAGAAGAAATTTTTTCCTTTATTACTTAATATATATATTTATTAACTTAAATAAATCAATAAAGATCTTAAAAGTAACCTGGTTAGTAGTGTTTCAGACAGCTGGTTTACTAGTTTGTGCAAGAATATGCATGTCCCTATTCACAAATACCTCTGAAGCTGGAAGTCATCTGACTTGATGTACAGTATGGTCCATGTAATTAAAAAATGCATTGTACTAATGTGATTCTCTTTCCTTTGTGCCTCTTATATAGTAAAGTAACAATACTTCCAGCTTGTATGTTCAATAATTCCAGCTAAAATAATGAAGAAACATATTTAAATGCACTTACCAGTCATCCAAGTGAAGTAAATGAGAAAGACCCTTTTTGACTCTTCCTGAACAAGAGCTATTTGAGTAAAGCAAGAGACATTATAAGGAGCTACAATACAATATTATTGTCAAACTATGTAGCAATTACTTTTACCTACTGCCTTTTATATAGCATCCATTTGATCCTGTGCTTGAGACTTTAACTGAGATGAAGAGGAATGATTACAAGACTGCTCAGTGCCTACCAGAAGTATCTTTCCTCTAAAAAATGCTAAATTTTAACAAAGATGCATAGCACAGAAAACCCCATCCGAGAAACATACGAGAAATAGATGCAAGATCATAGAAAATGTGACAGCTTCCTCAATCCTTCCCATTTCTATTGACAAATACAGGAATTTCTAAAGCTCTGCAATAAATCTAGCATGTAACTTCATGAAAGTACAACCCCATCAGATGACAGTGAGCAGCAATTTACCATCATTTTAGAACAAACACGAATAATGGTTACACTCTTGTTCTAGAAAACAGGATCCTGGAGAAGCTACCCTACCACTACTCAAGCAGAGTATTTACTTATAATCCTTTCTGGATCACTCTTACCTGCTTCTCCCAATTAAAATTATACCTATGCTATTCTTTTAGAAAGCCTAATGATCACTGCCATCTGCACTAATCTATCCTTCCTCTAAGGCAGGAAATGAGAGACCAGAATTGAAAATTACTTGCTCCTAATATAACTGTATATTCTAAAAGCAGTAGCTTGATGAAACTGAAGGGCAGAAAGATGCACCACAGGTGATAAAGCATTGGAGAGCTCCTTCAGAAGAAATATCTGTGCCAGGCACAGAAAGTAAAGTGACTTTCTCTTTGAAACGTAGGGAGTAAAGTCTGAGGTAGTAAACAGAAGGCAGCAGGACCTACAACTTTTACAAAGAATTATTAAAATGAAGATAGGAACCAAACTGTGGCATCATCTTTGCAGCTTGAATTTCAAGCAGGAATGCTGTTAAACACGAGTCAGAGGAGTGATCTGCAAAACAGTGAGAAGAGAATGAGGCAGTTGGGTCCTCATCAGCTGGAGAGAGCTCAGCCCAGTAGATGGAACTTGGTGGTTACCTATACAGAGCTCAGCAAGCCAGAGGGCATGACTTCTGCCCCAAGTCATCAAATCAACCTGCTGAGACCACACATTGACAGGATATAAAACAATCTTTAGCGTTTTTCTAATGCAATTGATGACTGCCTCTCACAAGTCTTACTAAACTCAAAATGCTCATGCAATGTCTTCACTCATATAGGATCAGCATAATAAAACCTTATTTAAATCCAATCACTGACATTGCTCTTTCCTTCAACATAGTTTTCCCTGGCATTAAGAAATCCACATTTTAGAATCAGATGCTACTATGTAAGCATAATTAGAATAAGGTATAAAAGGCACAGATGCTTAGAATTTTCCTCAAGGTGATCTTGTTTTTTTGCCAAGTCACTTGAAACTAAAGATAAAACATTTTACATTGAGGTCAAATTCAATCACTGCAATTCTTCTGAACTCTCATTTTACAAAGTGGAGATTTTTCCATATTATCTTTAGCACAGTTTATTAACAGGAGCAGAATTAAATTTTCCTTCTTGATCATCAGTTGAGAACATAATTACTCTCTTCTGTGACTGGTTTGTCTGTTGCCCCAGGCATGACATTGTGGCAGTTATCATTCCTCTTCTGAGACTCTGCACAGCTTCCTTTGTATAGGGAGCTACCTGGTTTCCTCTGGAGATTTTGTCCCGCCCTTTGCACACCAGTGGTACTAGCAATGAGCACAGTTTGATATCACTGTGTATCAGTCTTATACTAGTTGTGGGTATCTTGGCACAGCAGAAAATTGATTTTCCTGGCATAGGATCAGCATTTCTTATGCTTGCTGACAGAACTGTCAGAGGTTGTTCCAGAGACCAAAACAGAATCATAGAATGGTTTGGGTTGGAAGGGACCTTTAAGATCATCTCATTCAAATCTGCTCACCATGGGCAGGGACACCTTCCACTAGACCAGGTTGCTCAAAGTCTCATCCATTTGGCCTTGAACACCTCCAGGGACAGGGCAGCCACAAGTTCTTTAGGCAACCTATTCCAGTGCCTCACCATCCTCACAATAAACAATTTATTCCTTATATCTAATACAAACCTACCCTCTTTCAGCCATTCCCCCTTGACCTATCCCTACATGTCCTTGTAAAAAGTCCTCTACGGCTTTCTTACAGGGCCTCTTCAGGTATTTCTCCAGGCTGAAACACCCCAGCTCTCTGAGCCTTTCCTCATACTATCCCTCTACTTGTCTTCACGGCCTCCTCTGGACTCACTGCAACAGGTCCATGTCCTTCCTGTGTGCTGAGGACCCCAGAGCTGAGAGTTATTTTATCACGAGATGGTTAGAGCTTAAATCAGAAGACTAAGTTTCCTATGAGAAGCACAACCTGTTTGATTAACAAACAAACTTGTTTAGTAAACAAGTAGATGAATACAGAATTAATGTAAGTGACCTTGTGAAAATTCAGCTGAGAATTCATTTCTTCAAAGTCATCTTTTAATCCTTAGGATTCTTCCCTCTTATTGCTCGACTGATTAGAAACATCACTACTTTTCCCTTTATTGGTGCACAAGAAAACAGATGACTTGCACACAGCTTTAATCAATATTAAAACCCCAGTAGTTCCAACCTGCTTTCACATGAGATACAACAGAATCCAAACTAGCACCAAGAAACATGGTTATTTAATTCTAAGCAGCCACTTCCAAGAAACAGCACATGAAAGCTGTTCAAAAGTCACATTACTGACATTACAATTCATTTAACAGCTTGAGCAAATTCAGTTTTGAGAACAGTTCTGTGCTTGAAGCCAGAGTATAGCTGGAACTGGTTTCCTAAAGGAGACCAGTAAAAGGAAAGATCTGCAAGGATCTAGACAGACAGCAAATGATTCATACCCTCCAGCTTATACCAGCGTTTTTAAGAGGCACAAGTTATATCAGAGAAAAATACTGATCTATGTATTTAATCACTTTCACAGAGTAACAGTCGGATTGTTACTTTATGAACTCAGGCACAGTCACCATTTACTCAGTCTTTTACTAATAAAAATCACCATCAGACCTACTAAGTCTTTTAAAAAAAACTAAATTCATTTCTAAACCTGATCAAATTGTGAGAAAACTTTGCAGACCAGTGTTAACATGAGTAAACTGACTGAGGTGATTAAATTTGTCTGCTTCTGCTGGGTAAATACTACAACAATTAAATCATTTAAGTGGTCCATGAAAGAATGCCTCAGATGAAGAGATCTCAGACAGTTAAAAAAATGGTGCAATAATTCCTAGATACCAAAATTACAAAAAATTACAATTCAGTGAGACACTTCTGTTTTATAAGACAAAAGAACAGCAGCAAATTGCTGAGGATAAATGGCAAAAGTTCTGCTGTCAGAAAGCAAACAACCACATCAAACCAAAAAACATAACTAAGTTACAGATAGCATATAGAATCAGACAAACAAAAATCTTGTAACTAAAATATCATTGAATTCTGTCTGTCTTCCTCTAATCTGCCAGATCTGAGGAAATTCAGTCTCTCAACTGTAGTGAACTTTTCTGAGGAGAAAAAGGCAAACAGATACTCAGGAAGAGTTTATTAAGATAAACTATTATTAAGATACAGGTATAAAAATATACTCTATGACAATTCATCAGCATTACAGCAGCAGTATATACTATTAACACATATTCCATATCAGTCCTTTAAGTGGTTTTGCTTTTTTCATAAGTTAAGACTAAAGTCCTTTACTGTAATTTTTTTAAGATATTTGCTTCTTTCACCGAACTCATGTTTCTTCTGCTTACCATCTGTGTGTTCTTATGGTCTTTGTTACTCAGTTACTGCAGAGGTCAAGAACTTCAAAGATCAGGACGAAAATTTAGCAGATGGAAATCCTTTTGCAAAGGGTAGCTGTTCTCATCTAGCACAAAATGGCTCCTGATTTCCAACAAATAGGATGCTTCTGTATCTGTTAGCAGTGAATGGCACAGATCTGCTACTACTGTGCTATAGGTTATATCCGAGGAGGGCACTGCAAAAGACAACAATTCAATTTACACTTGATTTTCACAATAGCACCTAGCATTCAAGTTCTACCTCCATCAAAGCTCCCCTGAATCACTGGAAATGCAGTTCAACATCTGAATAAAAAATTAGCTTTTATTTTTAATTATGTTTTAAAAACAATGAGCTGAGCCTGTTTCTCATCAAACTATTAACATGAGTGAATCATGTAAAACACCTCTCAGGTCAAACAGGATGTATCAAGTGAAGCTTGTCTGAACCACTCCTCAGTGTTTCACATCATGAAAGCATGTCAGCTATTTATAAAATCTGCTAAGAGATTCTGTTTCACTGATAAGGAATCCATTTAGTTATTGAATATTTAGCTATATAATTACAACTATTTAGTTATATAATAAATGTTCACACCATCTCGCCTCTTGTAGCTGCCACCTCTGTTCTGAACTTCTGACTTGCTCAGACAGCAACTGAAATATTCTCTGAGGTTCGTTGTTGTGGGTTTTTTTAGACCATCAGTAATTAAAAATTTTGTTTCCAGTGTCAACTTTGCAGCTGGTTTCTACTATAAATAATTCATGAAACTACCAGTCAGTACCTACTAATCTGTTCAGCCAGTCTGCAGGAATATTGAGGAAGATTTTTTCCATCAACTCAGACACGACATGAACATAAATTTCATATCCTTCATCTTCTACTGTCATCAAAGCAGGTCTAGATCAGAAAACAAAAGTCTCTTGAAGGATACCTGCTACATTTTGATTATTTTATTGAAGCAAAATTTCTGAAAGACAATTTAATATTACTCTGCAACATAATACCAAGAACTAGAAAAATAAGAAAATCTCTATGCACTCACCTGTCAAATCTGTATCACTGGAATCACTTGGAGGTGTATATACTGAATTTACTACTCAGTGTTAAAATAACTTCTAAAGTAACCCTTACTTTCAGACAACTGCTGAAAAAAAATGCTTTATGACTTGTCTTCCCTGGAAGACAATGAGATGTGCACTGTTATTAAATTAGTGTTATTTATAGCTCTGAACTTTAAGTATAAAGGTTAATATGTAAGTATAGGTACCTACAAATATATAATGGGTACATAACATATTGAAATGCAAAGTAGGGGGATGAGCTTAGGTGGATCACTTGGAATTGTATCATCTGTATCAACATCACCCAATATTATCCGTCTTAATACATCACTCTATAGCCATATAACACCAAGGTACATCTCTTGTACTGTGACAAATACCAAATGTTTTCACAAACCACTGAACAAATAAAAAATCCTCCACTGGAAATATTACCAAGGTGATGCATTCTTACTTATCTAATTGGAGCAAAATTTCAATGCAAAAATAACAGGCTTTTCTCTGAAAAAGTTGGGCATGTAAGTTCCACAAGATGTGTTCAAATGCTGAGAGTATAAACACCAGAAATCTATCATTTTTTTACCACCTTTTGTGAAGAAGCAAACTGAGGTCCTTCAGGACCAATGAGAGGTTATAATCTTATAAGAGTGGGGGAACCTTTTCAGTTAAGAAATAAAACCCTCTTCACACTTAATCCTCCCTCATAGGAAAACTAGTAGCATATAAACTTAAAAATGCAAGACAATTTTGCAGAATTTGAGAAAGAATTTGAGAAAGAATTTGAGAAAGAATTTGAGAAAGAATTTGAGAAAGAATTTGAGAAAGAATTTGAGAAAGAAT
>JAWWLV010000180.1:8232601-8317330 GCA_035041135.1 Platyrinchus mystaceus | reverse complement strand
GGGGGAGTGTCCCTGAAGCAGGACCGGGAATCGAACCTGCGACCACGGCGATGAGAGCGCAGCATCTTAACCACTAGAGCACCAGGGGTCCCCTGCATTAAACAACAGACATTACAGAACTACGGATAACACTTACCTGAGCATTTTTCCTCCAAGTGTGCAGAGAGCTTTGTCAACTGCATGAGGGATGTCTGGCTTTTATGAAACTTCTCTTTAAATTCAAGTGCCCTTTTGTCATCATCAAACAAGCACTCACAGGATGACCATGGAGTTGTATGCAGTTCCAAGTCACCTGAGACAGAACTACGTTGGACCAGAAGGTATTTGAAGTCCCATACGTGATCTATTGAACCAAAAAGGCAAGCAGAAGAGTTTATTTTCTTATACTGTGGGTAATTTAAAGCAAGTCAAGGTCATTTACAACTTTTAGCATTTTCCTATTTTGGATTGGAGTCTGATTTTTGGTGGTAACGTGCTAAAACTGCAAGCTCATGAAAAATGTGCTGTCAGATGCACTGTTTTACAGTGAAATACTCCAAAAAAATTGTCTGAGCATCCATCTAGTTTCATGCACCTCATATCTGACTAGAGGTCTTGCAGCTCCCCCAGAACTGAGTATGCTTCAGCCAAAAGGATGGTTCAGGCAGTAAAGCTACAGCAACACCGAGGGAAAATCTAAACAGGAGGAAACAAACAGACACTTGGCAAGAGGGGATATACGGAAATAGGGGACAGAGTCTAACTAGGGAACAAGATTTGGCTGATACCTGAATTAAACTATTTCTGAGATCTTCAACATCACCTTGCTGACTAAAAATTTATCAGAAATGTGAGTAAACTAAAAGTAATCAAGTTTACAGAAAGGCATTTAATGAAATACATCTTTATTTTTCACCAATCTAAACCAGGTGAGTGTAAATCATGAACTGAATGTCTGATGACTGTGTACTGGAAATTCAAACTGATTTTTAGCAAGAGATGAAAAAAAAAAGAGATATTTAGATGCTCTAGAACTGTATAGTCTTACACACTTTAACTATATAGATAATTGAAAAATTACAAGTCTCCATACCTTCCTCTAAAAGACTGAGAAGTTTCTAATCTGCTCATACAACCAGTAAACACATAGCAGAGCTGTGGTACAACTCCTACCAAGGACTTTGTGGACATTGTGGTTTTCCTGTAGGCCACTCACACTGTTTAGCTGCTGTATTGTGTATGCTTTAGTATCCTGTGAATTTATCTTTTTGGCTATCTTCCTGGAATCGAATGTTCACAGTTTGTACACACTTAAGTATTTCAACAATTGAGAAATCACTCTTATCTTGAATATCAGATAATCATTTAATCATAAAAATGCCTACTTCCAGATGCACAGAATACTAGCTGGAGAATAAGACACAAGGTTTACAAACACAAACAATACTATAGATATCTACATGTTATACTTTTCCATTTGAAGCATCAGAGAATGATACATTATTGTGTCTAAAAAATTACCTTTGGTATCCTCTTTTTGCAGCTACAAAAAAAAAAATCAAATTCTATATTCTTAAAAGTAATATTCTAGATGATTAAATTCTGTAAAATTTCTAAGCATCTAACAAACAGTACACACCTGCTAACACCCAGGTATGCACAAAAATAAGAGCCACGTAGGCATTACATAGAAAAGTTACTGCTTGAATTGGACCATTTTCTTCATGTAGTTTAAAAGGTTCGGCCTTGCAGTTAAAACGATTTCCAGGAATGGAGACTGTTTGTAAATTGAAGCGGAACTGGCAGAATTCAGAGAGTCAGAATTTAACAGGTAAAGATTCACTATGAAGTTGTTTAACCTTCATGGATTTTATCTTGTACTGTAAAAAAACTGGCTTTTTAGGCAGACATTCAGCATTTCAAGTAATACACCATTTACTTCCCAAGTGTATTCATTGATCAGAAGTATAAACTGAAGTTATCAATTTAACAAAAACCTGCTTTCACTTATTTTTAATGAACAAAGCCAGGAAAAAAGTCAAAATTTGGTAATAGTCACTGCTGATACACAAGCTAGGTAATCATAGCAAGAGATGGTTTAAGTCAGTTACAGCCAGACTTGACTGCAAGACCATTAGGATATAAAGCCTGACAATGCAGTGTCAGGAAAACAGAGAGTGCACATTAGAAGCAGAAAAAACCCAGCATCTTATGCTAAACTTGACAATGATAAGGAAGACCCAGCAAAACTGGTAACAGTTAACATTCATGGTTTTTAATAGTTAGATAACTAGGCACTAGAGCATCTTGTATCTAGATTCAAGTTTTTAAATATTTATGTCTTCTCAGTCTTCTAAGGTAAGCGCATTCAAATTCTGCTGCTAATAGCACTGCTTCCAAATAGAGGAAACATGTTAGAATTGCTATAAAATATGTTACCCTTGCAAGGGAAGTATTTAAAGGTTGAATAGTAAATGTTACCAGATGAACATTTTAAAGATATTAACAGCATCACAAAAATCCCTCTACAGCAACCAACAGGTACAAGGACTTTACCTTTTTTCCTTTGAAGCTGAGGGCACCAGTTAGCCCCTGCTCCCCACAGAATCATCCTATAGTGTTGATCTCTGTTCTGTTCTACTGTTAGAATAATTTTTCTTTGGCTGCCACCTTTGTAGCTATAGACAGATTCTGAAAAAAATTGAAATTACATTACTTCTACAGTAAAAAGCATGGAAGCACAAAAACCCCAATACTGAGGTGAAATCATGTTGCCATCGTATTTTACAGTGCAATTACAAGGAAAGAAGAATACACCTATAATTTCTTCAAGACACGAAACAGTCTGATTTCTTCAGCAACATGAATCTAGTCTGAAGGAGTGCATAAAGTAGATTAATTTACTTTTATCCACCTAAACACTCAGCAATTGGACACTTCCCTTTGAAGCAGCAGATATCTGAGCATCTTTCAGCTCCAACTCATCCTGGCTTGTATTGAGCAGAAACAAATTTTACTCAATCTCTCAATAACTGATTGTCATAACTGAAAGTTAAAGTTCCTGTAACTTCTGTGGAATACACTGAAAGAAACACTTCTCTAGAAGTTTTCACATAAAAGAAAACCATAGTCATGTACAAGGCACACTACAAGTATTAGTAACAGTACATATAAATTGAAACAATTAAGATCTCTACATGACTCTTACCCAGGATACTGCCTTAGTTCCACACATAAACTGCAGTATTTTTAATTTAAAAATAATTTTTCAGCAAGACCTCTTGCATTAAAAATATCCAACAGTTCTAAGATTTACAAACTATAGCAAATTATGAAGATTTGTATCTTCAAAATTCTCTATTTATAATGAATAAATATGGTGTTGACAGTGTGGGTAAAAGTTTGAATCTTACTAATACAAGCTGATAGTGCAACATGATCAAATTTATGTGCAAAGCTTGAAGTCAAGCACTGAGGACATTTTGCCTTGCAAAATTACTATTTAAGTTTCACCTAATGCAGAAGTTGAAGTCCAGTGCTGAACTTACCTGTTAATACAGCAATGTTGATAATTTTCAGGATTGAGTGCACCAACATATTTGGCTGGAGCTGATCCAGCTGCATATACTCAACACTATCCAGCCTCTGAACTTGTCTTCGTGGAATGTCTCTGAAGTGTGGAAATTCTGATGATATGTATGCCAATAAGCCACGGAGAACACCACAATCCACTACAGGATAAACTTATATGAAAAAAAAGTCAAAATTATATACTATTCTTTATGTTTAGAAGTATAAAACCTACTGCTTGGAACATATTTACACTCACAAAGTCAAAACTGTTTCAGAACAATTTTAAGGCAAGAAATCCTTGAGATGTGTAACACAATCTGAAATTAAGCTGTACTTCATCTGCCTCCTCCTGATAACATCCCAAAGTTAAGATAAGTACAATACTTTAAATCACACTAAATATGGCAAAGAAATCTTGTCTCATAGCTTGGTAAGAAGAATAGCTGTTCTCGACCATTTACCTCAGAATCTGCCTTAAACAGCTGGCAATAATGGACATCACAAAGACAGTAAGAACAATGAAGTCATGGTGGTACTTCCACTGTATTTTCTTGGTCTCCTGTAATGAATTACTTTCCCTGGATGGATCTACTTACTCTTTAAGCCTCTGACGTTTCTGCAGAAAGTTTAATCCTTGTCCAATTTAAGACATGAAATGATCAAGTCCTGGGATAACTGCTCTTTCTTAAACTAAACTCACGGAACTCAATTTTCAGTTTTGAGTGGTAACCACCAAACTTTACCATAAACTCCACATGCCTGTCTGATCTCATGTCCACATCTTGTCCACAGGTGTTCCTGTCATACTTTCTATAGTGTTTTGTACCTCTGATTTGCACATATTTCCATTTTATCCCATGTGAGAGGCTCTGCCAACAAAATGGAGTATTTTAAATAGCTATTTTACTGTGATTTTGAACTTATGCACAAAAATCTTACATTCTTCTGGATTGAGAGTTGAGCAGTTCCCCAGATTCAGTAACTGACTGGTAAATGTAGACTGAAGCATGATTTCTCCACACCAAAGATTCTCATACATTATTATATCTGCAATAAAAAAACAACCTTATCAGCTCATTTATCAACAATATTAAAGTATATAGTATTTTTGTTGATCACAGTACCATCATACGTACAGCTGTGAAAGACAGTTAGAAAGAGATCACTTGGAAACACAGGGATTTGTTTTTAATCTATCAACACCATTTACAATAAGTGAATAAAATTTTCTCATTAGTTTGAGGTAATTCTTAAATTCATTAGCCTCCTAGCAGGTACTGTTTAAGTGAAGTGGATGACCATATTGGATAAATTATTACAGTACAAAATTTCTGAAGGAGTAGTAAAGTACTAGGCTTACCCAGAAACACTTTTGATATATTTTGCAATAAGAATGTCTAAGCAGAAAAGAAAAAGCACAACTTGTCTTCAATTTCTTTAAAATATCTACCTCTGAGCACTTAAAGAACTCTTAACAAAGAGAAACAGGCATCTTAAACTGCAGAAGTATTCAAACAACTTTATATCGTGTAACTTTTTTGCATATTGCCAAACCTAAATGGCTGGATCACTAACAAGTTCTGGGCCACTCCAGCCCCAAATTAGGATCAATATTGTTTTTGCAGTGCTGCATTTGCTCACGAGATGTGTTCTCTTGAAGAGAGGGGTTTGCTCCTGTTAGGCATTAAAGAGTACAAAGGATTTATCAAGAGGAATCTTCATTATTAGTTGACAAGTTATGAAAGAGGTAAACTACAAACAGCACTATGTATTTCTGCAGTCTATGCTGGTTACCAATTCACAACATGATCCATCTCAAGATGCTACTGCTATGTTACAAAGTCTTTCACAGGAGGAAGAATATTTCTCATCTTCACATCACAATTTCTTGGTTTACCTGCTGCTCCAACAGCAGAGAATTACAAAGAAGTCCCTCTGTGGGACAGTCAGTGTTCCACTGGCAGGATGACTGAGAATTCAAAGTGATGTTGAACAACGCAAGTGATGTAAGAAAGATACTCACAGATGCTTAGCCATAGTTCCAAATTACTTATTACATATTCTTCTACTTTAAACAGGCCTTTTAAAGATACAGATTTTAAAAAGGCAAGTAAAAGAATTCTCACCTGTAAGCAGTACAACATCTCCAGGAAACACAGTGAGGGACCAAAATGCAGCACCACGCCACAGCACCACCTTTCTCTCAGTTTCTGACTGGTCAATAACAACAATCGTTGCTACAGGAACTTTACATGAAGATTTTGGTCTAGTCTTTACTTGTATTTCTTTGATGTGACAAGGATGTACTACTGTGACCAAAACATTGTACTTTTGATTTTTGCAGCAGCAATTCTTAAGTGATGATAGTTTCTTCTGAAGTTTCTTGAACTCTGTCATCCTCTCTTGATCCACTCTAGTCCCAGGACCAGGTGGAGAAGAATTCAATTTAGCTCTCTTGGATATCAGCTGCCTTTTAAATGCTGAGTGAAAAAGAGGAAAGGAATCTTCACACTTGCGGGGTCTTTTAGAAGAGTTCTTATGAGAACAGTCTACTTGAGAGCACAATATTCCAGAGCTCAATGGTTCAATATGGATTTCATTTACCAAGTGCTCAGTAGGAACTTCCATTTCTTGTAATTTCCGTGTGTTTTTCTGAGCACTTCCTTCTTGTTTTGTAGCTTCAAAACAAACATTTTCCCCATCATCCTCAGAACTGAAAAGATCAAGTGAACTTGTATACTCTTCCTTACATTCATTTTCAGCCATGTTAGTACATGTTCCAACACCAGAATCAAATTGGAAGTGATCATACTGCCTTTCTTCTGGTTTTTTGCCCGCTTCGGTTTCTGACAGTTTTATGATTCTTCCTGGCATCTCATTCCGCTCCTGTGCAAGAAAAGCCATCTGACTTGATGTCAGTATAGTACGAAATTCAGTATCTGTTGACACTGCGAAGTCTGAACAATTGTTTGATTCTTTTGGTTTTGACTCTTGACTTTTTTGGAAAACCATATCCAGATACTGATCTAGATGTTCCTGAGGATCACTTCTGTGACCTGACTGCAGTCCCACAGACAGATTTATGCTGATCTGCTTCGTACTGGCAACCAACTCGGAAATGTCAGCGCCGTTCACTTCCGAATGACCAGCTTTTCTCTCAGTGAGGTCTGAACAGCAGCCACGTGATGGTTTGTCTTGCCCAGCTGATCCTGTAAAGTTCTCTGGAAGGCGTTGATCTGCAGCCTGATTTACATTTGCAGGTGTGCATCTATCTTTAGATATCTGACAGTCAGAATAAGTAAAACTTTTGGTCTCTTTAGGTGTGCTGGTACAATTTACTGCCACAGGTACAAGAGATGTCAAACCCTCTTTTGCTGCCACTGCCCTTTCCTGTTCAGACTGCTGAGCGCTGCCATCCCTCGTAGGAACTGCTGTGACTACGGAGTTTCCTGCCTGGAACACTGAGGGGTCAGCAGGACCCTGGACTTTCTCAGAAAAAAGACCATGTGCATCACACAAATAGTGCAGCTCTCTCCATTTTTCAGCAGCAGGTACTGAACTACTGTGCCCTAACACCTCCAGTGGGCCTGGAATACTGGGTGCTCCCACAAAAACATGAACCTGAGGTCTTTTTGACATTTTTGACTGCTGTGCAAGCTAGACTTTAAATAATATGGCTTATGCAATAAGCACAATAATAAATATTAGCAAATGCAAAAAAAAATTATTTTACTTTCTCTTAACAACTTTAAAAATACCTAAAATTCAAAGGTGTATTTCATAGTTTAGCTGGTAAAAACACTACTACTTAAAGCCTATAAAAATAAATGTACAAAATCTAAAACAATGGAAGTTATTTTAAAAATATTTTATTCTATTTCCTGTGTCAAACTTGCATAGAAAAATAAATTTACAGTGCTCCCTAGTTTCTGATTCTGATATTCAGAAACACATTATGGTGAAGTAAAAATTAAGTTTAATTACTGAGCTATTTATATTAATTTATTATTGCTAATTAAACAGTCATATGCGAATTCATTATTCAGTACTTAATTTTAATTCATGTGAAATAAATGCCTGTAAGAAACTTTCACAGCACAGTTCGGAGATAATTTCATCTCCCAGAAAATTACAGTTTCAACTAAATTATTAAAAACACTAGAGGCATTTAAAGTTTGATAGAAATGCTATATTTTACATGCTGTTTTAGCATGAAACTACTATACTGATTGTTTTAAGAAATTGACGCTTTCAGGCTATTACTAATAAATTATCATTATTTAATGAGCACTAAGAGGTCAGTGAAACTTGAGCAGGTGATTTAGAATTTAATTCATTTGAGTAGTATCACACAACTCAAGAAGTAGCTTTTCTAGCTACTTTAAAATAAGCCCACCGTACATAGCCCAAAAGACCTTTTACCTTTTTAAAATTTCTGCCATACAATTACAAATATAATTTTAAAATATGCAGCTACAGCTACAAGTGTTCATTAAAACGCTGATGTCTAGCTACATGTTTTGGGAGTATTATTACTAACAGAAGTTGCTGCAATAGGCAATTCTGCAGATGTAGAGAATGCCAGAAAAAATTCAAGAGCTAATCCAGCTGTAAAGAGAAGGAAAAGAACATTGAAACAAACACAGCATTCAAAAATATGTAAATTTTTCATTTAGCACTTATTAAGTTAGCAACCCTTTTCCCAACAACCCCACTAGGGGTCGATAAATCTGCACATTCCTAAAGATCACTGTAACATGGAAAAGCTATAAACATCCTGGAACACTGATCTCTGGTATATCATTGGTGTCACTGGAAAAGCAATATACAACCACTAAAATTAGATATGTCAAAATTCAAAGAAGGTACAAAACACAGTAACTGACTGCACTGAGTTTTATGCTCATTAAAAAACAAATGCTACTTAAAACATTAGAGTATCCAAACTTCTGTAGTTGTACATTTAGATTTAGTCTCATAAGAATGTAACTTTTAAAGGACAATTCTCAAACCTGTGAAAGCTTTCAGTTATATAAAGAATGGCAATATACAAATAAGCAGAAAGACAGAATTTACAGTTCAACACTAAAATAATGGATCAGGTAAGGGAAAGACAAGGCGAAGTGATAGTGAGGTTGAACTCCTAAGTGTGTAAGTTCTGTAGATAAGGGGCTATCCAATACATGACATACAAACAAGTTCAGTAACAAATCTGTGACAAACAGGAAATGTTTTGATTAGTTTAAATGAACTTCGGAAGCGTAACTTAAGTGATGAAATTAAATAATTTCTTCCTTTTTAAAATATCTAAGTCTACTGGTAACATTTTCATTTGTGATTACCTTGGTTACAGCCTTTACAAATGGGTAGCTTTCTTAACTATATACACTATAGTATAACAATATGAATGTCTCTTTATTAGGAGGTTCAAGTGAATAAAAGGTTCAAATGAATTCCAAAATATTTAGTGCACATATGTTCTACAGAACAAAAGAAGTTGAACTGCAGAATTCTGATACAAATCCACGCCATTTCAACCTCTTTTGTTCTATAGCACGTTTTAAATGAGCCCATTCAATACTTCAATTCCTGAGTTCTGTGGACATTGGAATGCTAATTTAACTGCTGAATAGTTAAGATAATTAGAACAGTATGTTTAGAGACCAGTTTACACCCTGGAGTCGCAACACCCTTCAGAAATTTGTAGTCATAGAAAAGTTAGTGCTGGAGATGCCACAGTGCAAAGTACTCAGAATTAAAATTAAATAACTGTCAAGTGTCCTAGATTACTTTGTGTATAAAATGCAGGACTTCACATACTGTACTGGAGCAAATTTCTGCACTTTATAGCTTAAAGTCAGAAAAGAATAACAAAGGAAAGCTTTTAGACAATTATATATTCCATGGGCTAAACATACCGTTTCAGTACTTGAAGTTCAGTATAAAGGAAGATCCTAGAAAGACAGCTGTACTTCACTCTACTTCCAGAGATATCCTGTATCATATTTCAAGTGTATTCTTCCTATAATCAGGGTTGAACAATTAATTAACCAGTTAAGACTTGAAGAAGAACATCATTGAAGAATCAAATAAAAACACTGGGTTTTTTTGTTTGTAATTCTGTCTACGCCCCATAATAAGCTCATGGAAAGCTGGACTTGTTTTTTAATTCCCAAGCACTACTATACTATTTTTAACCAAAAGCATTACCAATTTATGAAAACAACAAAATGTAATGTAAACATATCCTAATAGCCCCAGACCTTCTTCTCAGTATATTTATAGATACACACACACACTAAACTCAAACTCTCTATGCAGAGTCTGAATTAACAAAGCTGTTATTTTGGCATACTTGAAAAAGACAACTACTGTGACCTTATACCTTTTTCTCTCGAGGATTTCATTTTGAGGACCTGGATGATCTTGGCACAGTCTCACAGTATAATCTAAATCAGCTAAATCCTATTGCAACTGCAGTAATTAGGACTCAAGTGACAGCATGCACGACACTGCCAAATATAATGGACAAATTTCTGCTTTTTTTTCCAAAAAGCCTCATCTTTTTACATCTACATTTATAAACACACATTAAGATCTGTGACTAAAATTAAGGGGTACTTTGAAAATACTTTTCTTTTTCAACAAGTTTCCTTTTAGAAACACACCTTATACCTTGGTAGCATTGACATGAAAAAGATGTATTAATAGTAAGTGGTGACTTGCTACAGTACTAAAACAAAATAAACTGAACACTGCCACAATCTACTACTATAAACATATAGGGACAACTGCTATTATCAGGCAACTGAATTTCCCCGAGACACATTAAAATGAATTTATAACAGAAGGATGAGTATGCCAGTCTTCTAGTAGACTGATGAATTTAAAGATGTGAGCCTCCATACAAATGTGTTCTGAATAAATAGCTGGCATATAAGAACAGACCTGTAACAGTATTGCATATAAAACATGAAATGGTTGCTGATTGAGAAGTCAACAAGACTTAATTAGGAAAATACTTTTTAAAATAAAAATAATTTCTCTATGCTCATAAAAGTCCAGTTATATAGTAATTTATCAGCCTCTCATTTTAAGTATTACTGCTCTCTTGGTTCTTGTCATGTTTAAAGATTAGCAAGTTACACATAGATTCAGAAAGTTTTCCTTAACTTTCCCATTCTGTAACTTCTCGGAACATAGGATTTGCTTTCTTTATTCATATTTTGCACTGCCAGTATATTCAAGGCCAGGTTGGATGGGGCCCTGAGCAACTCGGTCTAGTGAAAGGTGTCCCTGTCCAAGGCAGGGGAGTTGAAACTGGATGATTTTTAAGATCCCTTCCAACCCAAGCCTTTTATTATTACACCAAAGCAATTAAATCTTTATGTTAATTATTAATTTTTTCAACTAAAGTATAATTTATATTTTCAAAACCTAAAATTTACGTTTTTCTTACAATACTTAAGAGCTTAGGAATGGTAAGTGACCTCTGCCTATTTTCTGGTTCACCTAATAAGTCCACTACCAAATCATCTCCATTGGCAATTTTCAAGTGACTTTTTAGGTCAAAGGTATCAAACTCCTTCCTGTAATAGGAAACATCAGTACCTAAAATCATTTAAGTCTGTAAATCAGAAAGAAAAATAAATTAAAGTTTACCTAAATTCTCTGTTTGCAAAACTGTGTACAGAACCTTTGCTGTGGTACTTTGGAACGGAATTATTACTATTTTAATGAGTTTTGTTGATGAAGTTCTGTGTCTTGTTTTAAATAAAAAGTCTGAAGGAACAATTCATTATAAATCTTGAAAAAATATGCAAAAAATCTGTCAATCCTATTAGCATTTTATACTATAGTTAAATTATCTATGGGCAGACAGGGGGTTAACTACACCAAAGATAACAGGAGCTAAAGCTCATAAAGATACAACTGAAACCTGAATGCACATATCCATTATACCTGTTAATTATTACACCATTTCCTAATTTGTGGAAAGCTGCTCTATTCCTAATAGCCAATGAAAGCCTAGTTTTTTATCTCTGAAATGGTCAGAGTCTGATTGACGGGTCAATGATCTATTAAAAAACAGTAACTACATCAGCAAGTTTTACATTTGCAAGACACTGCAACTGAAATTTAATATACCTATTACAAGAAATACAATATGCTATATAAAGTATTTCCTCCAATCTAAACACTAAGTCAGGAATTCTCAATTTTAAGGTTTTTTAAATGAACTATTATTAACAGACTGTTAATCCCTAGCGATTTGCTACACATGGAACAAAATTAAAAAATAGATTTAAAAATCCTCCTTCAATAGTTACTCTAAAAATGTTGTGTGATGCTACATACATGACATTAAAGTACCCCTAAAATACCTTAGAAATATTCATTACTTTTATTCCATATTTCATTATTCATTAATAGTATTCACTCACCATGATGATCACCAAGCATTAGGCCAAGGTAACGTAAGAGGGTGACACAGCTTCAGCTTCCTATCATTCCTGAGTGTTAATGGTAGCCAGTTGCCTAAATCCCTTTTTGAAAAGTTACATCCAAATAGTTGCATCAAGTCTTTACTTAAGCCCTACACACCCAAAGTAAACCACACTAATTCCACCTCTGGTTAACAATTTCTTTATATCTGACTCACACTACAGCTTCAAGCTACAAATAAAATTACAGAAATAAGACAGCAATGCATCAGAAGACCAAAGGATTATAGCAATATAATGTAAAAGTGTAACTTACTTTACCCTCCAGAATTTTCATATATCCCCAGCACTAAAGTTTTAGGAGACAAAGTGTATTCTTTTAACTTGCAGCTTTGATTTGGTACATCTTGATGACGAACATCCTAAACAGCAAGTAGTTAATAACTTGATGCCTAAAATATACAAAAAGCAATCATATTGTCCTTTACCTAACCCAGTAAGAAATACATAAAGTAGGATATTCTTTAAATTACAAATTTTAACTTCTACTGTAAGCTTTCCCCTCCCTTATTTGCATATTTGATTTTACACCCCTCCTACATGTAGTATACATAATTAAAGGATTGATTCATCAACCTTACAACAGAAGAAACTGAATTATTCATAGCCATCTTCAGAGTAGGAGAACAGCAAGCAGTGTAGTAACAGTTCCATACACTTAGAAACTTAAACAACTCTGGGATGAAGGGATGAACTCATTCCATTTTTGCTTGCAACTTGTGCAAGAAAAAGAAGGATGATCTTTATGCCAACAACTCCTGCTGGCACTGCAAGGGAATCAATATACCAGCAACAGCACCTATCCACCAAATCAATAGGCAGCTTGGTCCAAATGCATATGTATTAAAAGGAATGCAATGGAAATTAAAAACTGACAGAAGAAATCAAGATAAGCAACTTGTAGCCAAAGCAAATTTAAATTCCATAGAACAGTAAGAAATGTATCATATGGGCTTAAAAGAAAATTATATGTGTAGGTGAATGGCAGTTCAAGGAGATCTAATTGGATTGCATGAGACCAGGCTAGTGGGACCTAACAAGAAGCCAAGAGAATATGCACGTGGGAGGAAGCACACAGACACGTGGGCAAGTGGGGAAATGGACAGGATACATAATTAAAGGTCTTATTTGTCATCCTTTGTTAGGTGATTGTAACAATCTAAATTGTAATATAAGGTTTCAGGCAAAGACTGTAGTCCTATCTATAACTGACAGGTTTAACCAAAAGTAATTTCACACCAAGATGGTTATTTGGTTTAATAACATCATATAATAATATCATGTTTCTGGAATGCTGCGCACCGAGACAGCTGTGAACCAGACATGGTAGAGCAAGAGTCCTGCTAGTCAATGTCAAAAGTTTTGAAAATCATAAACCTTCATTTGCCTACAGCAGTATCTGTAATCAGTATAAAGTTACTTCTAAATGAGGTACTTGGGTTATTATTGACCATAAAATAATTTCTATTAGTACTATTTACATTAAGTAGCAGCAATATTAATCCATTCAGTATTTAGTTCTTCTCACTGGCTATTACTAGAGGACTGCAATAGCATTTGGCCTCAAGACAGGTACGGCTGGTTTATAATATATAAAACCTGAACTCAGCAATAGGGAGTCAAAAAACAAGAGGTATCAACATTTTTTTCCTTATCTGCAGTGCTTTCAGTAACAAAATGCTTTTTTAGAGTATGAAACATGTATGACTTGGGCATTGCAATAGAAATCTTTCTAAATACTCCTGCAGCTGCAGGGAGATAATTTCAACCAAAAATCAGTGTTCCGGGAAGTTCCACAGACTTGACATTGTTAGAAAAGTTAAATCAAAATAGTGAATAAGAAGCAAGAAACACCAAGTTATTCTTCATAACTATTACTGAACTATTAAAATAAAAAAAGAAGGCAAGCAATCAAATGGCATTGCTATTGCTAACATTTAATATGCACCTACTTGCCTGCAGGATCAAGGCCTGAGTTTCTAAAGTTGTGCTCAAAAAGGAAAATACTTCCCTTGGTCTGAAACAAAGACGTATCTTTTTTAAGTATAAGCTTATATCATACAGAGGTATCTATTGAGCAGTTGCATCAGCTATTTTACTTTAAAAGGATTATTTTTTGGAACCAAATGATGCAAAAATCTGAACACTGATAATACATTTTCAATTCAGCCACTGAGATGGTCATCACTGTGTCTGAAAATAGGAGTAAAGGTAGTAGGCTTTTGTGATTAACTTGTTAATTCTTTCCCCACTACCTTTGTGGCTTTTGAGATGTCCTTTTAAGTAAATGCTATTTATTGATTTTTGTTTTGCAATACATAAAAACATATAATTAAGGAGATATGAGCATACAGTGGATGTTACAAAAACAAAAGAAGTTAAAAGTTCTAAAGAACAGTGACCTTTAGAATCAGAAAGAAAGATAAAGGTAAAAGGTCAAAGATACACAGACGTGTCATGCACGTTTTATTGCAGAACACTCCTTCCCCAAAGCCTTACTTGTGATAACAATTTAAAGCACTAAACTGCTATATTTTCTGTCAAGACAGATATTAAAAACCTCAAAATATTAGAATGGTATCACTGTGGCTTTTTTTGAAAAAAAATTAGGTCTGCAGAAAATTAGCCACAGGTATCATTACTGATGAAAATCTATGTTAGGACTGAATCCTTCTGATAAACAGAGTTTGATAAAACAATACAGGACCTAGGACGAAAGCAAGGCAACTGGTCAAACTAACATTACCATCACAGCCTTATTTCCATCTGATTAACTTCTGTAGATTTGATTTGTTAGTATCAGAAGAAAAAAAAAATATCATGCTAGCATCACCTTCGGTTTGCTTCTTGTAAAAGTCTTTTTGGTTTTCTTAAATTGAATTTTTGACCAACGAGGAAAACAGAACTTTTATCTAAACTGAGTAACCATTCACTGGGCTTTGATTGAATGGTTTTCTGTAAAATCTATTTCTAGAACTGCAAGTATCTTTCAGCTTCACTTAGTAACACAAATGCCAAAACATCACTGTGATACTGGGCAACAAGCATTGTAATAATAACCAAGAATAACTTCCTGCACAAATTCAGTGTATTTGAAACAAAAGAATTCTTATTTAGGTTCAAATGATGTGAGCTGGTATTTCCTATTATGAATGTTTTTGGAATCCATCTTCCACAATTACGTACATCACTGGGATTATCTGGTTACAGCACATGGTTAGAGCCATAACCAAAGGCTGCTCTCTCAATTGCAGTTGCTTCAGTGGTTTGAGAAAGAGAATTTACTCCTCCATATTTTATGTGGCTTCCATGATACGGCAGAAAAAAAATATTTAAAATACTAAGATACCACTAATATTTTCTTGTCTTTACAAAAGCCTCACTCAAAAAAGATGAAGTTCTATAACAAAAAACTGGGTGCTGACTACTTGGACAAAAATGGGATATCGTCAATGTTTTGGACAACAGCTGTAGGTAGGACTGCGTTTGTGCTTTTGTACTGTGGGAGACGGGGCTGAAAACGTATAATTCATATGTTTACATCTATCCCATGTAAGGAATCTACAAGTGCTGGGAAAATGCCTTTCCCTCTCCACCACAAGTGGATATGTTAGCAGTAGACTTTAACAGAAGCTGCGCTTCCTCTTGCATTTAAGACAAATGGGATATTTTTCATCTGTCAGCAACACTAAACAATTAAGTTTGCTGTCTGTTAACTAAAAAAAAAAACAAAAAACCCAGCCACCCACTCAAAGAAGTCATCACTACATCAACACATATTCCAAGGCTGTTCAAAACTACAGACTACACAAGGAGGTCCAGAAGAAGCTGGATGGCACACAAACCGACAAGACACCTTTAGATCAATAGCACAATAAGAACTTCATGTAACTCATCACTGTTTACACAGGATTGCTCCAGAAGAAAAAACATTTCACCTTCCTCCAAACAGAAACAGCAGCAAGCACTTTTTGTCAGGACTGAACCTATGGCACCAGACCTGACCTATTCTCTCCCCACCCCAAGCCACACGTGCACATTTTATCTGTTCCTGTGGTGTGCAGCTACAGCCTTTCTGTGGTATCATTAGTGAATTTTTGTGAGGTTCAAAGCAATCTGCCATACTAAAAAGCTGATCTCAATACTTTCAAATCTCAGGAAGACGAAAGCTGGCTTTACACAACACTTCTATAAAGTCTCAAAAGGAAGGTTTGCAACACATGCTTCTGATGTGAACATTGTAATTTAAGCAAAAGCCTTGACAGATGTTAACTACATGACAGTACTTTTATATTCAAATCTAGAATTTCTGATCTTGAAAAGGCAAAGCAATTTCAGGATTATTTTAGTATTTCCCTACTGCACACACCCCAAGAATACATTCCCGCCTTAACTGTAAAAGATATGCTCTTCTCTATCTAGAAGTTGAGAGGTTTAAGATTTTTTAAGAGATCAAGCTCCCTTAAAGAAATATAACCTTCAGACTTGGGCCAAACTGTCTCTGTACACTGCTCAATAGCATTACAAAGATCACAGATGGTTCACTGCACACTTGCTCCTTATTGTGGCTACTGAAGCAACATAGCTACCAATCTCCTCATAGAACTGTATGAACATCAGCCAAGCAAATGCTCTTTCACAGGTATTACAGCTAAGTAGTGAAGTTGTTAATTTACTAGGACACTGCAGGAAACCAAGAGGAAAAATTCCAAGAGTATTTTAAGTGAGTGAGAACTACAGTGAATCTTCTGGAAACAAAAAGAACATTTTCAAGTCTTTTTGGCATTTACCTAGGAAAAAAATAAGATATCAGACATACAGGAAATTAGAATTAGCTTTTTAATATTTCCTTTACATTTCAATGGTTTAGATAGATGTTAGTTTAGCAAACTGGTTAAGCTTTAACAGGGAACAGGTGACACTGAGTAACTATCAACACAGCTGACTGAGCCAAAGGTGCCTTTTAGATGCAAATTTCCTTATTTGAAAGAGGTAACTTTTCTTTCAGATTTGAAGGCAGCAATGCACTTAGACTAGTTATTAAAAGTAATTTGACTGATTATACTTCAAAAAAACTGTAGATCACAATTTCTATCCTACTATGCCCACAAACGTTAATCATCACAATTGAACAAAATGTGAATAAAGTGCATTAATTAATTACCAGAAGCGTTCATTTATTTGGCCTGTACCCTTTTCCATGGTAATTCAGCTGTCTGAAAACAGCTCAAGTAAATTTAAAAAAAACCAGTGTAACAAGTCTCGGGTCTCCCTCTGCTGTTCTAAGTCACAGGGTGTAACAGCAGTGCACAGTAGTGTAACTCCTGATAAACGCCCTCGTGTACCTGCATTCTCAGTAAAGGGGCACCACTTTCCTCACTGTTTTTGTCAGAGGCAATAACTCAATTATGATCTGCACTGTGCTATTATGGCTATTGCTGTGTACCTTCACTCAGATGCCTTTAATTCAGTAACTTTTACAAGTGGTTTTATTACTTGCACAGTCCTGCCCACCCTAACTCTTCCATCCTGTGCTGTGGCAGAAAGCACAGCCACATATGTGGAGTCTTCACATGTCTGCACACACCAGCAGCTCACTGGAGGAAAGCACCTTTCTTCAGAGAGAAGCTGGTACTCCAGATGATCAGTCTTACCACCCAACTATGTTGACAGAACCAAACCTACAGAAAATGTGCAAGAACCATGAAATTTCAAGTTGTGTAACTTCCAAAGCTCCTGAAGTAGGAAGAGGTACGGATGGAAACTGAAGAGGTTTATCTATTTACCCAGTCGTCTTCCTCCAGAAGCTGCTCCAAGCTGAAGTAAAACTATAAATTGCTTTTTTTCTGCAATATAATGCTGGAAATAATAGAGATTTAAGAAATGGTCACCTCACAGTTTACTTAATACCTTGTGTACTGGAACTGTAATCCTGTTTGCAAATCCAGGGTTTTTTCTGTCTGACACATGTCACAAATTCTATACTTGATCTTTACTAGAACAGAAACAACAGGACTGATAGTGTACACAAGGCCAATGTGGCTACTAGCACACTAGCATAATTTTTACCACACATCCACGTGAACTGCCAAACAAAGTTAAAATCACAGCAGTCTTCAAAAAAGTATTTTAAAAAACACAGGGGGAAAGTTTTCATATAGAACAGAAGTGGCAGTGTCAATGTTAGGAATCTTATCTTTTTCAGAACAGCTCTTTTTAATGCCCCAACACACAAATGGTACTGAAGTAGCTCTGAACACTGTCTTGTAACCTGCCCTTATTGGATGTCAACTGACACACTACAGAAAATTACCACGTGGGACTTGTGACTTCAGTGCCATGCACACAATATGGGAACCTTACACTCTGTAAAAACATGAAAGAGGAAAATTAGGGGTAAAATAAATTCTGATTAATGCAGAGAGGTGAAGAAACACAAAGAACTTGGTATCCACTCCATATCAAAGTACTCATTGTATTCAGCTAATGATTTGAGTGACTCCAGATTTTACTTACTTGTGTCAGGAAGTACACAGAATATAAATAATCTGCTACTGTAGTATTGGACATATGACAGGAAATGAGTAAATACATATGGGTTTTGTCCTTCCCATAAATTTTGCAGTAAAGCCTGTTTATATGAGCTTAACTTTAAAAGATTTTTAAAATAGCAGATAAAGCAGAAAAACCAAAAAGCTATTAAACATGTGATCTAGTATCTTTCTCCAGAGATTAGTAACCTTTACAACAGACCAGGAAGAATTTCAACAAGCTGTACAGTTTGTTCTGTCTTAGCTAATGTTCTGAGTTACCTGACACTGCATTGCAAGAACTATACTGATGTTAACACCACATACATATATAATCTTTATCTTGCAGGTAAAACTAATATATCATCCAAAAGAATGACAGCTTAGGAGCCATGCACACACAGCAAGCATTAAGTGAAATATGGCAACATTTCATGTTAACCATTATGAAACACTGGAGCAGAAGAAAAATTTGAGGTAAATAAAACACATAAAACCAAACCACTAAGATATCATATTTGTCTGGATAAATCTAAAAAGCAACAAATGGAGATTCAGTTTATATTACTGTAATCAGATTAAAAAAATAATTGAAGGCATCTTCCCCAAAATAAAGTTAGTATTCATTGAGTAAATACAAGGTATTCAAAGACAAGTGAGAATCAAAATATTAATGTGTTTTTCTCATGTCACTTGTATGACATTACAATATATTAGATATTATGAACAAGGGAAAAAACATGCAGAAACCTGAACAGTCTGACCACAGCGAGAAAAAATTAATAAGAGTATGGATGGAAAGTTTCACAAAATAAGCAAGTGCAAGAATTCGATTTGATGAAGCTGGATCCAAAGCATTTAAATGTTCATTTAAATTGCATTCCTCATTAAAAAAGGCAAATATAGAAGAGGGAAGAAGTAACATCATAAGAATTAAGAACTGTGTAATAATATTGTGTAGTTTTTAACTCCTTTACACATTATGATGTTACTTGGTGCTCCTTCCTAATATGGCAAACAAATAAGTGTTACTTTTCCAGCTCTAAAGGAAGTTAAAATTCTAATCCTAAATGGGAATCATTTGTCAAGTCCCTTTACCTATGCTTATCCCTTTAACTTGGGAAATAGAGTGATTAAAAAATAAGTACTTATATTTTATATCTAGGTAACTTTAAAGTATAAAAAACCTCTCTCTTGCAGCCAACATAAGTATTTTAGAAAGAGATGGAGAAACCTTACTCGAATAGGTCAAACCCCATTCTTTCAAATTCTCAATTTCTCATCTTATATAAATCAAAATACAGTTCAGTGTGGACTGAAGCCATTCCAATTTAAAAGTTATTAGGTTTTTCCACATTACATTAGATTTCCAGTGTAGTTCCAGGCTCCATGACAGAAATTTGCCACCATGCTCGCATTAATAACAGTACTCATGATACTTCAAGGGTAGTCCTATCCTACTATCCTAAAAAGGAAATACTGACTTCTCAGGTCAAGAGCTGAACCACTGGAAGAAAGCTTGTCATTAATCTTTAGGACTAACAGTGCTATAAAGGATTGATGCAGTGAGATGTTTGATCTTGACTGATCTGTAGGAAACTGGGGAATAGTCCAACCAGAATGTCCACAGTCTCAACAAGTCAATTGGAATTAGCAGTCCATGCAGTTACAGATCAGACAAAGTCACCTTTGTCCATCTCACTTCAATTTTATGTTCTTTTATGGCCTAGGGTGGCAAAAGTGAAAAAAAAACCAAACCAATAACAACAAAACCAAGTGTAGACAAAGCTCAAAAAACTACACTGCTTTAAACAAGCTGATCTGACATTCTCAGCAAAAACGCACAATCATATCTAGACTGGCACATTCCCAAAGAACTTGTGCCAACCCCAGTATTTATTTCCTTTGTTTGTAGAGTAATTCCACCTTACTTGGCATTTTAGAAATTTTTATAACCAAATATAGCCACAGGTCAAGTTATATCACCTACCCTTCACCTGCCATTATCCAATTAGCTGGATAAAGACTTGCTGAAAGTCTGATTTCTTTTCAGACACGTGAAGCATACAGAATGAAAATAATTGAAATTAAATCTGCTGGCAAAACACGTAAATATTATTTTTGACAATCATTCCTTTTATCCAAACAGACACATTAAAGCAGCTATGGATGCAGCTACAGATACTGTCATTCCAAGAGAACCTCTGCCTGTTTCTCTAACACTAATTTCTATGGATTCTTTTAATCCAACAGAACCTGGAAAAGCCTATATAACTTCCGTTTTTCATCATCTTCAACATAAAATTAATGAACTGTAGTTCCATTAGAGCTCACTGTTTCTGTTCCTAAGAAGGAGAAAAATAAGTAAATTGAATATGGTCTGATGAAGAATGAACATTCAAGACAAGAAGAATTTTACTTATCACTTCGTAAAATAATCTAAGACTTTCCTGTATTTCTTGAGAAAACCCAAGTCTGACAAGAAAAAAAACTGTATTAGTTTATTAGAAAAGCAAATTCCAGAAGTTTCGCCTTAAAAATAAATACTGTCTCTTCTCTGTAATTTCTGGCCTGTATTCATTCAGATGTGAGGACCATACAAGTTTGCACAACCAGCTCAGTTCCAAACAATACTTCATGCATTTGTCCTTCCCATACTTTTAAGAAGTGGGGGAAAATTATCATCTGTTTTTCTCATGGGAACTGAGGAAATGAAAGGTTAAGTAACTTACTTTGGCTTGCACAATAAATTGAAACAAATGGAGAACTCACTGAGTGAATCTTACATACTCATCCCTTAAACATTCCACTGTCATTCCCCAGTACATAATCCTTTGCATTTTGATGAGTCATAAAACTATCCTTTTCAGCTTTTCAGCTTACCTACTGAGATCCTAACATTCATCATCCTTGGTTATCCCCTTCCTGTATCTGCAATTTTCTCTCTCTTCCCACAACACCAGATTTATTGTCCTTCTCTGCTTTTGTTCCCTACTTGGGGTCTCATGTGCTGACTTACACAAAATAATCAAATGATTCAAAGTTGGGATTAACACAGGGCACCTGATGTTACTTTTTTTTGTTTAGTTCTTGAACCTCATACACTATTTGAAAGAGGTTCTCTCTTACCTTATAAACTGTTCAGAACATACCCACACAGTTAAGCTTAGTTTTCAAAATGTTATGAGTTACTTTAAGTCCTGAGGCAGTGAGGTATATTCTGTCGTGACGTCAGAACACACCCCGAAGAAAAAAAAAAGATGAATACAGTGTTTTGCCAAATAACAGAACTTTTCTTTTTTCTTTTAGTTAACAGGTCCATTAATTTCTTTGACTTAAAATAACCTTCACAGAATTAGCAGTGTAATAAACAAGAATAAATTACACCTATAACTAAATAACATTAATGGACTTGCACTACAAGTCTGGGTTCACTGGTAGGTGAGGCGTTAAGTATATTGGGAGAACAGAACAGTGAAGGAGACTGGTTCCTTTTTTCCTCCTTCACCTCTATTACTTTCATGAGGGTTTTGTCACACAAGGAAAGTGCTCAGTTTCTGCTTATATAGCCCAGAGTTACATTTATTTATGTAACTGACACAGTGATAATGTAGCCTATAAACCTGGGATGAACACAAAGAATCCTCTATTTGAGAAAATTGATCTCTAATGACAACTGAACAATCTAAAAGCATACATTATTTAGACTGCCAGTTAAAGTTCCTTTACTAAATTAAAAAAAAACACATGGCTTATCTGAAAACTGATAAGACAAAAGAAATCAGGATAAGCTTTTACAAATTCCATGGTGATTTTAACTCACTTAGTCAGAAGACCACAATAAATCAGTCCTTTTGAAATCAGAAAATTTGTTACCGATTATATGCAGAGACTCTACCTTATCAGTATTTAAAAAAAAAACTTAACTTCAATCTACTGACTTCTAAAGAAGAGAGCAAAAGAGATTCAAATAGAACAGTTAAAGTAGATATTATCTTGCCAACACTGACAAGATTAGACAATAAATAATAATCAAGAAAAACTTGAGCAGCACAAAATCTTCGGCTTGTTAGCTAAAAGAAATGTTTATCTAAGTTGCATTCTAAGGTGGTACTGAGGGTTTGGAGTAGGAATTTTGAACTGTTCTCATATAATCTCTGGATGTTGGCACTGGACAACACGTGTCCCATCCCAGCCTTACTCCCTAAGGTGCCCACTGCTCCCACACCAGCACCAGGTAACAGTGACAGCCACAATGCCTCCAGAAAACATTCCAGGATACACAGATTTTGTCTGTGCAGGTTTTGCCACAACTCCATAAAGTGGCACTGATGTCTGGCACTGCACAGCTACACATCTAACAGGATTGATATAAGGGCACCTAAGCAACATATGTAGCTTATTTTACACAGGAAGTTATTAATAAACCAAGCCATTTATCTAGAAGACAAAACAAAAGGACAGAAAAATGTTTACCTTTTTTTAAATACAGCGCTTTCAAAAAAATGTTCAAGTGTGCTCAAGATAGGATGATTTAATTAAAACAGAAATTATTTCTTATTCTGACCTATTTTCCCATTCTGAGATTCCTCTGGGATGAGCTATACAACAGTGACGTTTTCTGCTGGATCTCTACGTCCAGTGGGCATCATGAACAATCTTGAGGTCTGTGAAAGGTGACTAAGAAAAGATATCTTATATACATTTTTACATCCAGCATAATTAGTGATTTTTTTTCCTTTTTTTTTTTCTTTTTTTTTTTTTAGGAAATCCATAATGTGTTGAAAAATATCAGCCAATGTACTCCTGGACTTTTCTGATAAACAATGCCAATTTCAATTGTTCTAACAAACTTAAGTGGCAGTTCTTAATTCTTTGTATCTGGGCTTACCCACCAACACACTTCACAAAGGATTAAGCATTCAAACATATTTGAACAATACTGATTTCCATAACCAAACTTCCAAAGTGAAGGAGGCTAAAGTTGATTTTGCTAATAGAAATGCAAACAAAAGCACTACAGGGGACTAGTATCCTCTAGTTTGTAAGAGCTTTAATGTTTGTTATTTAAACAATACACACTACATTTATGTCAACAACTTCTGATTGTCAATTAGTATTAAAGCAAGAAAAAACTGGTTTGCAGTCTCTGATGCTGTGATTCCAGGCTGGTAAGATTTCAGGTATAATTTTCAGCCAGACAGCCAAGGACACCAAGAGTTGCAAAAAACCATCCATTTCAGTTGTAAATGTTACTTTCAAACAATTCTTACTTCACTCCTGGCAAACCACTTTACATTCTCTGTTGTTTGCTGTGTTGACTGACATAGACAGCAATTCTCTCAAAAACATAATTTCTGGGAAATAAACTGATCATAATGCTTTCTTCCCCTCCTAACCTTATCTAAGGGAACAAAGCTGGCATGCTCACAATGCACCTGTGGAAGTTTTTATTCCTATATATCTGACAACTTTCCCATTACTAGCTTTTTCATCAGCTAATTTCAAACCCACTTAACAGCTAGATGGCCATCTCAAATATATAGGGGTTTGGTATCATGTCCTCTTCTGTCTTTTAGATTAGAAATGAGGAAATACCAATCAAAAGCTGAAGAGGATTCCACAATGACACAAAGCAGCTACTTGAACACATTCTCACTGACACAGGAATCGAGAAAGGAAAAGACTTCACAATGACCTACAAAAGCCTCCACCACTTCATGAAGGGCCATGTCGAGGGAAATGTCACTGATTAATTGGTTACTGACTTCAGTAAGCTGCGGGTCAGACCTGCAGCCTCCACAGAAAGTTACTTTTTGTCCTACTCATATGAAAACCACAAGTAGCACTACAGAAAATGTCATTAAAAAGCATATTTATTATCTGTCTATAGTTATTAGCAATATATTGACAGTAACAGAACTGAAACATGGCACTGAGAATTTCTGCATATCTATAGACTGTCTGAGCAGGAGATGAGGACATTATCTCTGTATACATGAAGAGCTTTTTATATCTGCTCTGTCACAGAGCTGAAGTAACCAGTTGGCAACATCAGTCATCATGCACAGCAAGTATATAAACAGATGGAGACAGAAGGTCTTTAAAGGTAATAAACATAAGCACTAACACTTTTCATGGCAATCAAAAATATTTACACATTAGGTAGTTAGCAGAATTTATTCAATATTTTGATGTATGCAGCAGAATTATTAACATGTTAAAAGCTCAGAAAACTGTTCTCTGACACTTGCTCTGAACCATGGGTAGACTAGTCCACTTACTGAGGGTTTTTCAAGTACCTTTCACTGAGAGAATTAGGAATCCCTATCAAATTCACATTCCGGATAACAGGCTAATAAATCTACTGCTACAATTCTGAAATGAGAATGATATCTTGTTGCAAAAGTATTGGAAAAGTAAAAAAATCTTATGATTGACTAAATAATAAATCTAAATATTATTTTGCTCAGCTACAGATTATTTTTGTAGTAATACCTCAAGTAAAAAAACAAGACTCACCTTAGCCTAGTCCTTACTAGGCTAAACCTAAAGGCTTCCTACTTTACTTGTACAATTATGAGTTTCACTCCCTACTTTTACAGTGCCATAGACAAGCAAAAAAATTACTATTTACATATGATGTTAGCAGCATATACTTGATCAATTTAATGCAAAATAATACATAAAAATGTTAAATAATCAGACCACAAGTACCTAAGCATCTCCTAAATAATGCAAAATATTGAAAGGTTTAAAGTCTTTATCTCAACAGGAAGTAATCTAAATACCTCTTCTCCAATTTTGCAGTATTACAGAAAGCACATCTCAAATTTGCACCATGTGGAAATCTAACTTCTGCAGCGTGCCTGGAAACCCACCAAATTTGGGTTCTTTTTTTTTTCTCAAGGCAAAGAGAGTAATGAAGAAAACCTGCAAGACTGCTCTCCAGCTTTGATGTGGCTGAACACAGCTGAAGCTATTTAAAGAGGAAAGAAAAGTCTCTAAACCCATGGATCTAAGTATTGATAAGTTATGCTACCAGTAAAAGGGCTTTTAATAAGCTTTAGAGCCTAATTGGTTGTAAACAGATGCTGGAAATGAAGATTTCTAGTCAAGTGTTCACTTGGTAAAAGTGCTTATATAGACAGCCACAAATTAAAGGAATCTGCTGAGATTTACCTAATTCATGTGCTGCCTGTAACAGCATCTTACAGAGCCAGCCCTCTAGCCAGAAAACTGTTCCATACACCTCATTTCCCTCCTGCTACATCATGTGCTGGCTTGGCATAAAAAGGGAAGAATATTACCAAAAAATATGGCACTTAAGAGTATAACAACTTATTACAAATTTGGAATTAAGCTCAGATTACATTAATAATTCATTAGATTCTTTAGCCTGTAGTTTATTTGTTTTATAAAACAATACATCTTTAAAAGAACAAATGCTGTACCAACATTACCCACTATTACTCTGAAGACTGAATGCTGGTACATTTTCCTGCAGAAAATGCCAAAACCAATTATACACCAAGTTTTACTTTAAAGCATTGTGAAGGTAGAAAATATAGCCCAGCAAACTAGAGAATATCTCAAGCTAAAGATCTGGAAAATAATCAGAATGCTATTTAGTATTATTTTAGTACACTTTCCCACAATATGCAGTCAGGTCCAATGCAGGAGGATTTCTGTGAGGTCCTACATACTTGCTGCTTACCTGCATGCCCTCTATTTAATAGAAACACTCACAGGATCTCAGCCAAGAAATGTGTGAACAGCACTACAGTTAATATCCCTGTCAGATCATATCCTCCCATACTCACAAGAACTATTATGCAACTGTCCAGAGATCTGTTGACTCAGAGGATGAACAGTTTCTGCAGCAGAGTTTGGGATAAGACAATAACCCCAGCTCTCACCTATTTAGTTACACTATCAAGGTCTACATAAAGACCTCAGATTTACAACTTGCCACATTATTTCTGGAATCAATAGGAAAAAAAAAAAGCCTTTGTATGTAAGTATTACCAGCATTTGGAATTTATCTCAATCAACCCTTTAAAGAAAAGGTAAGTAAAAACTGTCAAATGTTTCATGTGATAATGGCTGACATCTTAAAATGAAGCTTGCTGAAACAACTGGAATTCCATTTGCAGATTATTTCAAAACCAATTTCTCTTCCCAGAAGACAGTTTACCACAGAGAGGAACTTGTTCTCTGCCTGCTGTACAGATCAACTCTCTCCTGAGCATGTTGTCTAATGGATGTTCAGACTCTGGAGTCTCTGCACAGGAGTCATTCCCCTGGATTTGAAGGGCTTAGTCAGACAAAGGCAGAGTTATTCAGAGCCCTCTGAGAATCCCCAATTTGCAGCTTCTCTGCTTGTTCTCATTTGTTTTGGTGAGCTAGTAAGAAGACTGGGGTGCAAGCTGGGAATAGCTATCCTAGCTTCTGAGGGAATTCAGCACCAGTACATCCTGGGAATGTTTTTACCAAACTTTCATAGGTAACACTAAGGTGAACCTAAATTACCTTTTAGTTTTAATAAAAACATGTCTTCCATTTATGATACCATTACTAATGATGTTAGACACAGGAAAAAGATTATGCTAGTCATCTACATAATCTCAAATAGCTAGCACTTCAAAGAATATAATGAATTAAAGCAGAAAGTATTGGGCTTCAGTCTTAGATCACTTTTTTCAATGAAACTCTAAAATCTGGTACACAGAAAACGACTCCACTTGTTATGAAATTGATAATTTACATCCTGAAACTGTAGATTGCTTTAGGGAGGCACAATGCAGTGTCTATTATTGCTCTTATCTATAATAAAAATAATCTGTTAAAATTTCTATATAAGATGTTTTAGAGGAAGCTTAGGAAATTAAATCAACTTGTTTGTGTCCCTCAACTATACTTCACAGAGTATCATGTACACACAGTTGAATATGACCTTGCTGCAAAGTCCATGAATCATACAGTCAGCTCCTACCGCACAGGTATTGAGTTTTCTCTGTGTACCTCTCTCTTCAGATGTAGGCCTAAGACAAACATCCAGTAGGAAATTAATGAAGTCAGTGATTTTTTACTGATGCTAATCAAATGTGAATCTTCTGATGGTACCCCACATGCTATACAAGGGCAAAGATGACACAGTTCCTCTTTTATTTTTGCAATTACCACTTTCATAACTGCTTGAACTCATTCTAAAGCATGCCATTTTTAATTTTCTCTGACAAATATTCAGCTGCTCACCACTTACCATGTAATACTGGAATGGGGTATATGACTTCTGTTACTCTTCCTGGGTAGCCTCAGGCAGTGTCATTCCTCTTGTCTCCAGAAGGGACTTGAATCAAACAGAAATATGCTATGGAGTTTGGTAAACTGTACACATTATTTCAGTCATAAGAATGTGCAAACAAAAATCCTTAGTTATCTTCTCTCTTACAACATTTAAAGGCTAAAAAAACTAACATCCTGATTTAGTTATTCTCAGCATTCAGCACACAGCTTGTTGAATATTTTGTAAAAAATCCAGTCCTGTTTAGAAGGGAGGGTGGCTTAGGTGTATTTGCATTGCTCCAAATACAATTGTGTGACTGAACCTCTGCAGAGATCCACTTGGTTCTCTTCACTGTCATGTCCCATAGTTAGTCTCAGATACATCCCCAGAGGTGTACTGCAAACATAGCCTGATACGGCAAAGCAGCTGATAATTAAGTGAAGCTCGTAAATCAGAGAGACCACAGCTGAAAGCAGGATAGGAGCTAAGCACATTAACCTTAAGATATACCTCTACATGCTTGACTAAACTGGCTAATCATATTTTTCATTTAACCTTTGTGTATGTGAAATGGTATTCTAACCTATGGAACAAGGTGAAAAAAATTAAGTTATAAGGACTAATTGCCACAAGACCTTTTACCACCTTCTTTCCTTAGAAAAACTTAAGAACTTGTACAGAAATTGAGATTTAACTAATGAAAACCTGCAGATGACTGAAATCAAATAGTACCTCAAAGCTGATACAACCACTGAGAACACTGCAACCCTGTGACCTCAAATTTAAGACCAAAATATAAGTTTTCCATGAACCACCTAGAGTATGGACAGAAAAGCAAATCAGTAAGTTTGTTTCTGAAGCACTGTGGGAACATCCAAAGAACAAACTGGCCTAAGAACAAACTCCTTTCTTGTTTTATTTTCCATATTACTTACTATCAAGGATCTTTGTTCTCTAGAATACAGTTGTAAACCATCCTCATTACAGATAAGAAGCAGTCTTTTTAGTGGACCTTAGGACAGATTTTTCTGAATCTTGGGACAGAGAATCACATTATATCAAGATAAACACCGAATATCAGTTGCCCAAAGAGTTTATGTATGTTCAAAGATTCTATGACTAAGCTTCCTTCTGACAAATACACATTAAATTACTTGCCCACAAGCCTTGCAGCACAGCCCGTGGATGTCCACTGTGGTTAGAGAGATTCCCACAGAGATAAACCGACTTCCTGGTTATTCCCACCCTAAGGGCATTGGCCTCCCACAAGGCTAAAAAGAGAAACACCCCACTGTATTTTTCAATTAGCAGCCCAAACCTACGGAAAACGACACACTTACTCGTAAAACGAACATGGTTCAATAGTACAACACACTATCACCCACGCTCTGAAAGCAGATTTTTCACAGTTTAAAGCAATAGTCTTAGAGATGTAAACACCCGAGCTACATAAAAAACACAGATTTTAGTGGACCAACAGCCAGCAAAAGGCCAACAGCTGAGTAGACAAAGCAGACAAAACTCAGAAGTCTCTTCCAGCCCCAGTAACTCTGTGGTCCTCTGAAAGCTGCCATGTTATAACAGCTCCACTTGCAGCCTCTGTCCCCTCTTGCCAGGAGGCGCCTAAACACACGTGGGCGAGCTGGGTTATCCCGGCAGCTTTCCCTGCGAGTGCTGCACCCTGCTCTGTGTGAACACACCCCCGCTCGCAGCTGCGAGAGAGGCCCCGTTTTCCATCCGGACGAAGGGCAGCGTGTGCAAGCTACCTGCGCCGGGCTCCGCGCGGGCCGCAGCGCTCCCGGCCCTGGGGCAGCGGCGCGGCTGCCCCGGCGCAGGGAGGCAGGGCCGTGCCGGAGGAAGGGGAAGGGAAGGGAAGAAGGGAAGGGGCCGGGCGGCGCTCCGGCCGCGCAGGCCCCGGCCCGGCCCCGCCGCGCCCCGTCCCGGCCCGCGAATCCCGCCGGGGGCGGCGCGGCCCGCGGGGCGCACGCGCGCTCGGGAGGCGCGGAGCGTTCCCCGCGCCGCCCCCCCCGGCCCGTTTAAAGGCGGCGGCGGCGGCGCCCGGTGCCTCCTGTGACAGCGGCAGCGCCGCACCGACCCTCCTCTGGCGGCCGCCGCCATGTACCGTTACTTGGGCGAGCAGCTGGCGTCCCGCCTGGCCGCCGGCTCGGTGCTGGCGGGCGCGGAGCCCGGCGGGCCGGCGGCGGCGGCGGCCGGGGGAGCAGCGGCGGCGGCGTGGGGCGGGGGCCGGTGCCCGCGGCGGCACTACTGTGAGGCGGCGAAGAAGGAGGACGACCCCAACTTCTTCAAGATGGTGGAGGGGTTCTTCGATCGCGGCGCCAGCATCGTGGAGGACAAGCTGGTGGAGGGGCTGCGCACCCGCGAGAGTATGGAGGAGCGGCGCCACCGCGTCCGCGGCATCCTCCGCATCATCAAGCCCTGCAACCATGTGCTCAGCGTCTCCTTCCCCATCAAGCGCGACAACGGCGAGTGGGAGGTGATCGAGGGCTACCGGGCGCAGCACAGCCAGCACCGCACGCCCTGCAAGGGAGGTGAGCCCCGCCGCCTTCCGCGGGCCCGCGGAGGGCCGGATCGCCGGGCCCGCGGCCGCCCCGCCCCGCCGTGCCCCGACAGCCCTGCCTGCCCCGCCGGCCTCTCCCGCTGCCCGCCCGGACAGGGCAGGCGGCGGCTCCCCGTGCCACCCGCGGGATCCATACCCGAAGGAAGGCAGGGGCAGAGCGGTCTCCCCGCGGCCTCTCGGCGTCCCGCTGCCCCGGCCCCGCGGGTGACCCCGGCCGGTGTCACGGCCGGGCCTTGGCCGCAGCCACCGCCGGGCTGGCCCTGGGCGAGGAGAGCGGTGCGAGGGCAGCGCCCGCCGGATTTTAACTCGATGTGACTCAGACCTCGGTAGTGTTTGTTGGGAAACGTGGGAACAGCACGCTGGGAGTGCCCGCTCTTGAGTCGGGAGCTGGAGGAGCCGCTGCCCCTTAACACTCTACTTGCTGTGTTGGCGAAATCCGAATGCTCACACAGCAAACATCCGTAGGGAAAAATAACAAGTTTTGATAACAAGTTAACTGTGTATCCAGTTACCGGCTGGATACGCAGGAAGACAAAAGTGATTTTTCTGGGAGTGCCTAGCTCGGCATAGGTGACACCAACACATGTCAAGGGACTGGGAGGGTGAATCCTGCTGGGCTCTCCTGGGATCGGCTGTGATCTCAGAGGAATCAAACTCGCTTTTAGTCTGGGATAGATGGCATTTCCTTGAAAAACAAGTACAGATGTCCTCCAGCATAACTTAAGACCTCTGATCTTTGTGGATAGTTAGGCATTGGAAACCATTTCAGTACTGTGGCTCAAACCAGAGCTGCTGTAGTCTGTAAACACATTTATTTCTCTTCAGTGGAGACCTGCTTTGTGGTAATTAATGATGGTTACAGAAACCAGGTGATTTCTTATCAGTGAAGACCTCTAACTTCGAGACTAGAGTAGGAAGGGTGTTCTTAGGTAACTGTGTTTGTGACAGTTCAGCTGGTGTGTATGTGTGACATGGGGATTTTTCTCTTTGCAGCACAAATAGTCTGTCCTGATAATGTCGTTCCTAACATTCCAAAATCAAATATGTAGTGAGTGTCCTGTAACATGCTTAATTCTTACCCAAAAGAGGCTAACTCAACTTCTGGTGTTTACTTGAAAAAAGAATGACCAACATCAGACTGAGTCTTAGCTTGGGCGTGGCTGAAGCTTACTCTGTGGAGCTGCTGTTTTGCTGCCATTACTATAATTTCTTTTAAAATACTTATTGCTATTACACTGCTGTTCTCTCACTGCTTACGTTACTCATGCTGCTGCTTACAAAAAGTCCTTTGCTGTACAGCCTATGTTACTCTTAAGATCCCTGCTTGTATAATAAAACACAGTTCAGTGGCAAAGTAATGACATAGTATTAATATATGATAGCTTCTAATATTTCACATTAGTATTGCTCAGGACTGAAGGAATTAATGTTTTCACAACAAAAAAATTATGCAATGTAACACTGTACATTAACAAAGCCCACCAGGTGGGTGATTGGACATCCTCTGTACTGATACCTACACTTCTAAATCCTCAACAGAATTCTTGATTTTCGGTGGAATTTGTTGTGCCTCTCTGCACTGACACTGAAACAAACTCTGGAGCACTTATGGCAAGTTACAACTGTAAATTTCAAGGCAATTGAAAATGACAGCTGAAGGAAATCAGAAGTCTCAATAGATTGTCTGTTTCTTCTTGTGCTGCTCCCTACCCCCTGTGGATTTAGGGAAGGAATTGCAAATGATATTTCCTTTCTATTCCTCAGCGTAGTGATCATTAGTGGATTTCACCTTCTAAAGCTCTCTAGGAATTTGCTCACTATCAGATGACAGGTCTTGGATGTGCAGTAAATTTAAATGGGATGCATGTTAAGAGTAGATCAGCTGCTTGAAACTTGCTATGAGAAAAAAGAGTGAGGAAGTAGAACATTTCTACTTATACTGCAAAGGAGTGGTAAAGATATTTTAGCATTCAGAGTATCCGCCAAAATGCACCAACAACTTGAGCTTTTGTCTAAAAGGGATTTTTCAACTAGAATCCTGGTAGATTCCACAGGAATAAAAGCACAGACCTAATGAAATACAACCCAAAATTCATATAATAGTATGGAATGGGAAAACATGCTGAAGTGAGTGTCCCACTCTGGAGTCCACACTGTGGACCCCAGAGTCCAGTGTAAGTAGTTGTCACCATGAAACACCAAGGGACATAAGGCCACCTTTTAAAAGAAGGAGTGAGTTGGCAAGTGGGAGGCTTGGAGAATAGTAGGAGGAACACAGCTTCCAGATCTTTTCAGATGCAGAATTGTGACCTTTAGCTTTGCACTTCCTGAGAAGTAAAGTTTGGTAAAGTGAGGTTCCCCGTTCTGCTTTTTCTTTTTGCTTTTTTTTAGGATGTGTATTTTGTAAGATAGTGTTTAGTTACTGCTAGGTGATCACTAGCAAACTGGGATGCGTTGTCATGTCTGTCACTCTTTCTTTAAAAGCACATTTCTTGTATTTCTTGAGTTTTACATAAACTGAGGGAAAAGAGATTCTGTTTAGAGAATATTAAAATACTGTTCTGTATGCAGATTAGACAAATTATCAAAGTACACTTTAAGATTCAAGTATGGAATGTAGGAAAACAAATACTTTTAGGCCTTTTAAGGGCTGCCTTCCATTAATTGTTCCTAATTTCTTTTTGTACATCTGTACCAAAATGCTGCATTAGTGATTGTACAGTACTTCTGAATACCTTTCTGTTTATAAGGACGTTTACAGATTTAACCATGAACTAATGAAGAGTTTATACTATAAATCTAATTTAAAAACTATATTTAAATACTCTAAACTTAAGGTCAGCTGAATTACTCAAGGAAACAGAAGCTAAATAAACATTTTAATTATCTGCACTTTAGCATCAGCTTCTGTTTCTACTAATTGTTTGTAGCTAACAATATAGCATTTAGATTATGTTCCTTCTGTCATGGATATCATCTTCAATTTCTTTGCCTGCTCATTCTCTTCTGGAGTGAAACCTCAATCCCTGCTTAGTGGTCCAGCCCTATGGAAAGGGCCAAACTTCTAAATGCAAGGTTGATCTTTATAAATCTCATAAGTGCATGCAGATGATATCTGCTGGTAGACATCATCAGTTCCTTGACTAGTAGCCCTTCTGCACCTCCTTCTGTGCTGGCTTCTCTGTGGCCTGACACAGAGAGATGAGGGTAAATTCAAGATCAGTCTTACATTTTTTGGATTGGCAAATTTCTACATTTAGTGGGAAACTTGACCCTCACATTTCTATTCAAGAACTACAATGCTCTTAATACCCTAGTTCTAACAATCTGAAGCGTTGTTCATGAAAATAGGAAGTTGTTTAATGGCTTATCCTACTTTCTTCTCTTCCCCCAGAGCAGGTGTAAGAGCACAAGTCAGCTTGCTATGTTGGACATAGTTGTCACTACACGATTCTGCTTTGGGTCAAGAGAAGTGCTGTTCCAGAAAAGAGGCACTAGGTACTGAAACATGCTTTCTGTTCAAGATATAACTTGTGGAGGTTTTCCACCTTCCTGAGAGAACCCAGAAATAACATTTCTTATTGAATAATGTGGCACTTACCTGTTGATGTAGAAGTCAATCCTTAATTCTACTTTAGGGGTTGCAAACCTTTGCAACTCGAGAAGGTGGTAATTCTTTTTCCTTTCATGTGCTTCTCTTTTGTGGTTTAGGGATCTTTACAGAACAGTCATGAATATCCCCAGTTTAACTGATAGGTCTCACAGTATATCCACGTTTTAAAGATTCCATTTTCTGCAATGTACCTGTTCTCTGGAAAGGAAAAATCAGTCAGATGCCTCCTCATCTCATTAAGAACATGGAATAAGCAGTTTTCTTGTATTGGAACTCAAGTTGCTTACAATCCAAAGGTAGTATTTGTACAACTGGACTGATGCTTCCTGATAGCTGAAGTAATGCTGTGGGTCAGATCGCTCTTTCCTTTGCTTGTGCAGTGTCTTGCGTGCCAGTGGCCAGCACTAACAGGAAACCACAGCTGCTCTTGTTCACTGCACTGACAGCTGCCTAAAGAAGTAAAACAAATAGGGTACAGGAAATGACATGTCTGAATACAGATGACTTTGTTGGAAAGTAGTCTGGCCGTTCCTACTTAAAATAATGAATCTTTCTAAATAATTTCATTGGGTTCTATAGGTGTGAAATTGGTTAAGCTGCTTTTTTATGTGGTTGGTGATGGCCATTAATGGGTCAGTTTCAGAAAACAGAATAAACTTACTGAATTCCTACCTGCTTAGTAGTATGAAAATTACTTCATGTTTGTTAGGCAGCACTTACTGCAGGGATATAAAGCTATTAAGTGGTTTTGAAACTTTTTAAAGGCTTTTCATGTTGACCAACTGTCCAAAAGGTCTGTTATAAATGAAACCAAATGAATCAGACCTGGGAAACAGCCTAACTTTTGTTTGTGCTCACAGTTGCAGTGACCAAGACTCAGCTGCTTCCTCATTGCAGAAAGGCTTTACAACCATCTTTGCTTCCAGGCTAGATTTAGTCTAACTTTCACTTACATAGGAATTTTGAAAAGCTTTTTCATACATTACTTTAAAGTTCACTCTTTTATATAAAGACAAATGAGTCTTACTTTATTTGATCAGTTGACTTGAAGGTGAATGAATCTGATTTCCTGTGTGGTGCTGCCTTGGCTAGTTAGTGGAGGAGCTATTCATTAGTGCAGAACCATGCTATCTTCTGGCCTTTCTTCTGCCTATCAGGACTTATCCCTCTCACTTGACCTGTAAGTTCTTCTTAATAAGTTTTACTGCATAGGGAGACTTTTACTCATGCTACCCTTGCTGCAGTTTTCCGATTGCAGAGCTCTAAGGCTGTCACTAATCTCAGTGCCCAGTCACCAGATATCCTCTCTTGTACACATCATCTTGTTTAAAACAGTATACATACATGATGATGGTAGCCTTACTTTCAGAAGAAAAATCTGTACGAGCAGGAGTTGGACCAGTACAACCCTGTGTGCTGCTTTGGCTGTAATGACATTGTTTGTTCCTTTTGTAAGAGGGGTAAGTAAGAAGTAGTGCTGTAAGGTATCTTTGCTTCAGCAAAGCTGTTTATCCTGGGGTTGTATTGGTGGCTTTGCTTTTCTAAGTCGTCAGTGGGTGAAGGTTAAGAGATCATGTCTTTGGCCCAGGAGTCTTTCAGAGTAAGACACAGAAACATACCCTATGGACCATGCCACAGATGGAACTATAACATAGACCATCAGTAACTTGAAATCAAAGATGAAAACTGATCTAACTTCAAAGGAGTGTGAGAGTTTTAAAAAAAAAAGGTAATTAGCCTAATTGTGATAATGCTTACAGTGTTATAGCTAAAGCTTAGACAAGTGCCTTATTTTCATAGAATCATTAAGAACTGGAAAAGACTTCTAATATTGAGTCCAACCTTTGACCAATTTTCATAGGTTTCTGTTCTCTTACTGTAACTTAGCTAACTTTACAATTAGTGCAACAGTGGATATGCATTTAAATTGCAAATTGGGAAAAAAAAAAGGAAAGGAATGGGTGTTCTGTGCTTTTGCTGTACTTTACTGAACTAGTTGCAATGCTCAGTGAACCATATCAAGTTTATGTTTTTACCTCAGATACTCTTGTAGGAAGCTATGCCTTGCTCTTCTGGCTATGAATCTTTTTAGTCTCAGCTTTTTCATATAATCAGCTCATACCATTGGTGCAGTAGCCAGCTTCGTCCTTGATCTTAAATAGTTGTTTTCCCTTGCTACTGTTGGCTCCTTGTCTATTTATAGAGAGATCATACCTCTCAGCGTTGGGCTTTCTGGATAAACATGTGTTGGGGGTGGTGAGGAGAGGAATCTCCTGTGTGATAGTCTCCCTCTTGTTCTCTGGGTGATCCTAGCAGGTATTCTTTGTTGCATGCATTGCGACAGCTCCATTTTGTCAGAAATTAAGCTCTTGGGAGGAGCACAGAATTTGCCTGCCTCATGTCAGCACTGTGGTGGCTTATTGTTTTGTGGCTCCTGTGGCATTTGGACCAGCCAGGGCCGGCTTGTGTGTTATTTCCGCCCTGTGCACACACACCCTTGCGCGCAGTGTCGGTATCGACGTGGAAACCATTCGCTGCTTCTCTCCGTTTCAGTCCCCGTTATTACAGTGCTGAGTGCAGTTTAATGAGCCACCTAGTGCTTTGGGTAGGGCTGAGGTACTTCTACAGGTGAGAAGCTTTACTTCCTAGCCATATTCTAAATGCATAGATTCAGGTACTCTGTATTTGCCTGGTGGTGTACTGAATTTGCCATATTCACATTTAAAACACAGCATTCTCAGAATGGAATGAAATAAACATATATGTGTATATGTTTAAGTATGTTTCAAATATAAGTGCAGCTTAGTAAAAGCATACAAGAAGTGGTATGCTGCAATATTCTGCCTGATTGAGTATCTTATGGTCACTCTATACACACTGGTGCTTAAATCAGAATGGTGGGATGACTCCATAGGGGAATCTCTTTCCTACCCCAGGTTATAGCTGGCTAGTGCTGTGTGGGAACAGATAAATATTTTTATCTCCTCTCTTGGCAGTTAGTGAATTGAATTTAGGAATTAGTAGTTCTTTTTGCTGATTGGTGTACAGTGTTCTTGTTGTCTGGCACTGAATTACTCATCTTGCTTTGTTAGAGATATCTAGAATTTCTTTGTCTTCAATAATGACAAATTTGTCACTGTGCTGTTTGCCACAATTTCCAAATGGTTAAATAAGGTTAAGCAGTTTTCTTCTAGGAAAGGCTGGATTGTTTTTCTGAATCCAGAAAAATGTGCTTGTTCTGAAAGAGTCTAAGGATTGCTTGGAAGATCTGTTCCTACTGAGTTAGGTATCAGTGATTACTTAGACTTTGATAGCAGTACAATGACAATTGCACTTGTTTACTTACCAAACATGAAAATGTTATACGTAATCCAGCAGTAAAGCATTAAGTAACTAAGGCACTGCAGTAAATGCTGGGACTGATTTGTGGATTTAGTGAAGTAGTTTGAACAAGGTGAGCATCTTTACTGAAGCTCCTTAGGCTCAATACTTGTACTCCAGCCTTTGGAAAGGGTCAGGCAAGCTGTTAATGCACAGAGCAACCACAGAATCCAGTGTAACTAATTGGGAGATTAATATGGCTTTAATCAGTCCTAAAAACTTTGAAAGGAGATAATGAAATCTGTTTTGCTGAGTGCTGTATGGGTGGTGTAGGATAGCTGCTGCTCTGGAGGGCTGCTTTTGATGAGCAAGCCCTTTGCAAATAGAGGTGAGCAGAACAAATGCACCATCTTAACAAGAACTGTCATCTGTAAAGGACCCTAATTAGTTCCAAAGTTCACAAGATCATCACAGCTAGAAGAAAACACTGAAGTCAAAGCAGGACAAAACCCTGGTTAGATATTAATAATTTAGGCTTAGGTGCAAATGTGTTCAAGGTTCTGGAGAACTTGAGAGACTTGCTAAGATTTGCGAGATAATTTAGTGCAGAAGGAGTAGTTTACCAGCTGTTTGACACTCTGAACTGTTACTATGGCAACTGTTTAGTTTTTGAGACTTTGAATACTTCATGCTCATTAGTGGTCAGGGCATAGTAGGTACTACCATTTAAGATCACTGCACTAGAAGATCAGGAAATAGTGAACTAACTTCCCTAAATGTAGATTTGTAGGCATACGAGAAAGGCAGTAGTCATCCTTGAAAAGTTGGTAGTTCTGTACCTCATGTTTCCTAAAAAAGCATAATAAACACACTGAACATCACAGAACATTCTGAAATCTGTAAAATGTAAAATCTAGTAGCATGTATAACCAGTTTTCTTGGAAATCAAGGTCTTTGTTATGTGCATGTTAGTAAAATCCTTACTATAAACCTGCTGATCCAAATGATAACCAACTGCTGTTATTATAGAATCCAAAACACAGTCTTACTGATAATTACTACTTTGACATGCATTTAAAAAGAACACTATGTTTCAAGTGCTTTTTACCTCCACTTGAAAAAGTGAAAATTAATCCATAGCATTATCTAAGAATCTAAGCTTAAATCATGAGGAAACAATTATTGGGCTCAGTGCAAGAGGTAACTGAGTGAAGTATAGTATCTTCCAAAACACAGATCATAAAGAAGGTTTAAAAGCATAAGCATGGCAATGTGATAATAAATCCCTCTCTTTATACTGACCAATACTAAAGCAAAATTAAAACAAAAACATTTCCTCATCTAGAAGCTTTTGTGCATAGAAAAACAAAGTCTCTCTTAGCATACTGTTTAACTTCTTGGGGTGTGGCAAGGAAAGAGAATGTCGAACTAGAACAAGAATTTGTATGTTTTCCAGTGAAAAGTATTTTCCATGGCAGTGAGTCATACTGTAACTTGAGGCTTTCTTCAAACTATTTTTTCTGTAGCTAGTTAGCTGTAAAAGCCACAAGTTTTCCAAGACTTGCTGTGTGGGACCTGCCAGGGTTTAAAAAAATTACAATCTTGCTGCCTAACAGCAACTTTCATTTGTTTTTATGTAGTAAGAACCTTAAAAAAAAAAAAATCAAACCAACCAAACCCCGTATTTTATCTGTGTATATGGTCCATTTTTAGACTCAGGCTATTGAATGCATAGTCACACTGCCAAAAGAGTCATAAAAATGCATGGCAATACTCTCCTCCTGCCAAATTAGGAAGCTGTCAAACTAAATTTCAGTAACGTCCAAATAGAATAGAAATTAAGTAAGTCTTTTATCTTTGTGCATCCGCTTGCAGATGGAATGTACAGCATTCTCAGATGCCTGCTTCTCATCAGTCTTAACAGCTTAGCACAAATAAGTTCCCTGTCAAGAGGTGGGCCTCCTGCAGAGTAATTACAATTCTTGGAAAACAGTAAATGGCTGAATGTGAAAAGGAATGAAATGTTAGTGCATCTGAAGTGTTATGTGCTCCTGCCACCAAAGGGAAAAAGTCATCACACCTGTCAGGGACCTGGGATCTACACCATGAACCTCACCTGACACTGTAGTGAAAGATCCTACCAAATAAACTAGAGAAAAGTAACCAGTCAGCACAACTCTCACAATTGACCGGTCTCCCACTTAACAAGATAAAGCCAGCAGTCAAGCCACTTCAATTACAACTGTTTAAAAGCCTGGAAAAGAAGTTACATCTTGCTCAGAAATGTCAAGTTGTCCAGAAAAGGACAGTTTCAGCCTCAACTATAAAAGTTTACCGTATTCTGGTGTGGCTGATAAATAGGCAGCTCAGTTGAAAGCCTGTCAGTACTTAGTTAGTCTTGGGGCTTTTTCCCTATTTCCCTTGGTATGAAAGTTACATTTATTACATTAAAGTTAATAGTAATCCTTGACTGTAAAGGAAACCAGAGATCTAACTGTTTACATGTGTTTGAGTCTTCTGGTTAAACTGCTGCTTGTTTACCTCTTCAAGATGATTATCCCTAACTATTTAGTTTCAATGGTACTTTCCATGTATCAATAAACAACATTTTGTGTGCCTGCAGGAGTACATTTATAGCAAAACTGCTTTGTATACACAACTTGGAAGTTTAAATAAGTATATGGGTTGAATAAATACACAGTGATCTAGTTCAGATGGGGGTGGAGGGGCAGAGTTCATTTCTGGCCAGCATAGACCGTGACTTCAAACTTGGCTGGCCTGAGCAATACTCTAATGAGACCTGTGCCCAGTGTACCTGCTCAACCAAGAGAGAATGATTTCCTCAGGCAGGACAGTCAGTGCTGTAGGCAGTGTTGTTCTTGTTCAGAGCTTGACAGAAGGATAACTGCTCCTCTGAAGGATCAGAGTAAGACATGTTAAAAAAAAAACCATGTATGTTGTAACTTTGACTGGTCTGTAGGGCTTTGATAGATTCCACTTAAAATTGAATATTACTTCCTGTGAGACGGTCATTAAAAGCCCAGACATGAACACTTTGCAGCTACCCAAGTTAGGAACTAGTTAGTTTGCTTTTGGAGACCACCCTTCCCCCATATACACAACAAATTTAAATTCTGTTCTGCAGAGGCATGGTACTTTCTTTTACTGATTGAACTCACATAAGAAAGCAGCACTTGGCCCTCAGCTTTATTTGAGCAGCACTCAGTTCCTTTGAAACTGGGATTGTTTCCAGAGCATTCAGGAATGGCTTTCATAGCAGCACTTTAGTTTAGATAATGTATGCTGGCCTTTTTTCACTCCTAAGGACCTGAATATGGTCTTCTCTTTACATAATAGGAAATTTGTGGTGCCATGTTCTGGCATCTAAAGGACACTCTGTGCCCGCTACAAACCACCGTGCAACTTGGCACAACCTACAGCCAAGGATTTGGGGAGTAGAGATGGGGATAATAAATTATTCATGGCTCTGTTACATGCTTAGTTATGTAGGAAAAGCTTGAATAGAAACAAACATACAGCTGTAGGGGCTTTTTTGCTGTGGCCACATGACTTTGGGCACTGTATTGATCTTAAATGTCATGTTTAGGCTTCTGGAGTTCTGTCTATGTGTCCAGTCAGTGGGGTTAATTATTTTCTACTCTGCATCTACCCTCAGAATATACGAATTTTAACTGAGTTCAGTTAATTTATTGGAGAAGTACAACCCATTTTCCAAAAGTCTGGTAAGAGTTGGGCAGGTGAAAGATCTCTTTGCCTTTGTGTAGTTTTTTTTTCCACTGAGTTTTAAACTTTCTTGAGTGCTGGGATCACCCATTTTGCATCTGAGCTGCAATCAGCCCACAACAACTCGAATTTGCACTTGGCACCACGTGTCAGCACACACTTGCAGCCCTGCTGAATGACATGGAGCAGGGAATGCAGGTGTGGGATGGATGGTCTGGTCACGCAAGCTTGGTGGGGTAGAGTTATCCCCTCAAAATGTTTTGAAAAAAATTGAATTGTTGCTTTTTGTTACATGGCTGTGTCTAGCAGCCAGAGCCTTGAAGCCAAGGCTTGTAACAGGAGCTTGTATTACTCCAGCAAAAAGACCTTGATTGTAACCTGTGCTGCTAAGTTATGTTCAGGAACAAAGTTCATCTTGTATATACAATGAATGAAGTCCACAGCTAAAGATCTTATGGAATGCTGAAGAGCTTTATCAGCCTCTTGGAAACTCTGCTCCTAGTTACCTGTTAGCTTGACTTGTCTTCCTCAGAAGGAATATTCACTTTTTTCCCAACGCTAAATGCTGCTGTTAAGCTACTTAATAGAGAATTACTGAAGTCCTGCATTTCCGCTAAGTAAAAGATAAATATTTAAGTAGGGTAACAGGGACTTGTTCTTTAAATCTCAAAGCAAGTAAGTTGATAAATTACATAGTTTCGTGTTATAAATGGTTGATGTAAAATTATCCTTCCCAATTTATAAATACCTGTGAAGTTGTTCAGTGAATTCCTATTTTTTCTCGTGTCTTTTGCAGGTATTCGTTATAGTATGGATGTCAGCGTGGATGAAGTGAAAGCCTTAGCGTCTCTCATGACGTACAAATGCGCTGTGGTTGGTAAGTGTTTGTTTTCCAAGCAAGATTTCAGTCAGTACTGATGTGATTTACGGGAAAATAAAAAATATAAAAGATTAAATTGAATTTTAATCTCTAACTAAAATCTGTAGCAAGGTGGGAAAAAACATACAGTTACCAAAATAATAATACATATTCCCTCTGTTGTTACTGTAGATACTTAAATATTAAGTTGCATTTTCATTTGGAAAGTCCAAATTCTGCCAGCTACCCTCTCCCATTAAAGTACTGCATCTTGAACTCAAATCCAAGTATGACAAACTTGGATTAATAGGGGACTAATTTTAGGGGGAACAGATGGAGGCTGTAAAGGATTCAGGCAGGGGAGCTGTGGAGAAAGGAGGATAAAATTCCTTTATGGCTTATGAAGAAGTACAATTCATACACGGCTACTAAATTGTAGAAGAGTTTGGAGAGAATCTACACATTATGTGTCAGGAAAGAAAATACTTTCTTAATGTATATAAAGACACTTCCAAAGTAAAGTATTTGAGCTACTCCAGTAAAATATAAATCATAAAACTTACTGTTTCTACAAGTGCCAGGGATAAGAGATTAAAGCATAGAAAATTTAAATTATGAACTTTAGGGTTTCAAGGACCATTTTTAAGCTGCCTTGAAATATATCCCATTTTTATAGATCAAATTTTAGCTTACACTTAAGAAGCCTTAAATGTGGCAAAACCAAAATCACTGCCAAAATCAAAGATAGAATAACACATATTACTCACGTGTTCTGCCTTTATTGTTGAAAAAGTAAAATGATTTTCCTTTGCATTCTTGTAGATGTGCCATTTGGTGGGGCAAAGGCTGGTGTCAAGATCAATCCCAAGAACTACACAGTAAGCCTAATCATAGATAAAAATTTGGTTATCTACAGTACTAAAGCCAGCCAGTTAAAAAAGCTCTTCTAAGGGCGTTATTGACCACTTAAAACTTCCTGCCACTTCTGCCTATGCTGAATTTAGCCCTTGCATGCAATAGGTAGGAAAAGAATTTTTAAAATGTCTGTGTTTCAGAGGTGGAATACTTCAATTATTTAATTTACTAATTTTTTTCCTGAATGTCAGGAAACTACAAATAATTTGGAACCTGAATTTCTTTTGAAGTTGATACTGTTAATAAAAGCTTAAATTAAATTACTCTTCGAAAATAAAGTTAATGTTTTTGTTTATTTTGATAAACAGTTTTATGCTCCATTAAACCATTGAATGCAGTGTTCCAGTGTGAATAATAACTAACTTGGCTTATAAAAGGTTTACTGCAGGCTTGCCTTCTTGCCCTAATTAAAATAACTCTTAGAGAGAGGGACACTTGAATACGTAACAGATATTCTAAGCTCAGAGCTCCTGTAAGGGTTTGTGTGCAGTCGTTGGACTGCGTTGATTACACAACTGGCAGCCCAGCTACTGCTGCTGCTGGTTATAAATCGCTCACACAGGATATCAGATTTGTTTGCTGGAAATCTCTGCTGCAAGCACAGGTGGTTCTTCCTGTGCCACGCTCCCGACTTGTCATGGATCAGAAAGTACGGAAAGAGAGCTGAATGTTTCTTGTGCTGCCTGAATACCAACAGTCTTGTTAGGGAGTGGCATATAAATTACATAAATTATGAATCATTTTTTCTTCTAAAGGAAGAGGGTGTCTGTTTATGCTTGGGCTGAGTTCTAGCAAATACTCATAAACACTAATATTTTCCTCTGATGTTTATTGCGTTTTCTCTATAGGACAATGAATTGGAAAAGATCACGAGAAGGTTTACCATGGAGCTGGCAAAAAAGGGCTTTATTGGTATGTTGGGCAGCTTTACTATGCAAATTTAGGAGCCAATTTATTGTACATTGGAAGTGTCCACTAGGTAATATCCTTAAAGAACAGTATTTTTGAGAGCTGGAAGCAATTTGGGTGCAGAACTTCCAGCAAAGAGCCACAAAGAATCGAGTCATTGCGTCTTAGTGCATTTTAAAGGCAACTGTCTTAACTTTTTTTCTAGTGGCTGTTCTGCTATGAGAGGCCACAAAAGCTGAGGTCACAGTATCCAAAATGGATCACATTTCTCTTAAACTATAAAATTGTGACCATGTTTGTGGCAATTTTAATCTCTAATAGCAAACTCTTCACTGTTACTGTTTCCTGTAGTCTCACTTGAGGCTTTTGGCAGATATCTGAGGAAAGAGAGGAAGGAAATAGAAGATCCACCCCAGCAAAAGTTGATGACTTCACCCATGGCAACCTCAGGCTGCAAGGGGAGCATAGGCAAGCAGCATGGGAGCCTGTTGTAACAGAACCTCAGCCTCTGTAATGTTAGAGGTACCCCATTCAGACTCTCATCCCTGAGCTGTTCTGATACCTTGCTGTCTGGAGCTGCTATCTGGAAGTCTCTGGAGAAAGCTGAATGTTAGTAACTCGACTTGTAATTAAAGGGAGGAGCTTTACATGAAGGAGGCTCTTACTCAAACGAACAATGAGGCATGTAACTAGTTAAAGGTCAGCCATGTATTCCTGATGTCTAACTGCCACAGGAATGTATATCCATTTATCTGCATTTTCTTGCTCTTCAGCTACAGTGTTTTGTCATTTGCTTTTTCAGCCAGAGTGCTTATCATCTAAATTAAGCTTCTTTATAAACACACTTACTGGTGTGACTAGGGTAATGCTATACCCTATGCCAGCTATAGTGTTTGCTAGTTCAGTAACAATTAAAATAGTTTGATTAAATTTGTCTTCCTTTTTGGCTCTATAGTTGATGCTACCCAACTTTCACAAACCTTTTAAAAATACTTAGAAAAAAATTATAAAGGCAGAGCTGTGTTTAAAATCTTGCTGAGAAAGTCTGTCTGATCTTAAGTAGTTTGGGCAAATACTGGGTTTAGTTATCTAGAAAAAACGGAGTGAATTTGTTATTATTTCAACAGATGTGTGGAAGTTCTTTCAAAAGTTTAGTTCATCAAGAGAAGTTTAATTTCTCTTTCTTGAAGTAAGTGGTAAAATCAAACACACGTGCTACAGTGCAATGACTAGGAACAGCTCTGATTTTTAAACTCACCCAGGAACAAAAAAAAAAGCTTTTGATGCACTGTCTTGCTCTGACTTTTTATTTTATCTGACCTTCATTTTATCGAGTGGCTTATGTGAAAGGCTGGAGGTTTTACAGTATTGTAGAAATGTGTGATGCAGCATCTAAACCTGAATTGAATCCAGAAGAATATGTTGCTTGCATAATAAACTGAGGATTAAACAGGAAAACAGTTCTTCTCTGCCAAGGCCTGCACAGTTCCCAAGGGAATGATGGTTGAAGATAACTATTCATGTTGGACCCTTAAAAGCTGTTTGCACTGTTGCCAACAGGACCTGGTGTGGATGTGCCCGCTCCTGATATGAGCACAGGGGAGAGGGAGATGTCCTGGATTGCCGACACTTATGCCAGTACCATAGGACACTATGTAAGTCTTGAGCAGAGGCTTTGAAGTAGAAAAGATGCATAATCATGTGATTTTGTTTCATTAGGGGATCTAAATATATTCTTGCAAACTGTGACAATTTAATTGGTGTGAGGTTTTTCAGGTACTGTTAAAGAAAAATAGCTTTAACGTTAGTGTTTTTACACTAGCCTTCAAAAAAGTTTGATACAATACTGATTGCAAGTGTTCAGCAAAAAAAAAATACACAGTTTTAAAGGTACAGTTGGTCTAAAACAGGTTTCTATTTCTACCATTTCCCTCTATTTTTCATTAGTACTATGATTATTAAAATTGTTAAACATTTAGTTCATAATAGCTTGTATAGTCTGCAGAATTGAAATCTTTCCATTTCAGATAGCAGAATTTACACGTTTTATGACATAAATGCTTGTCTTTTTGTTCATTCAAGAGACCATGTAAGTTAAGTTTGCACTATTGGTATAACCTGTTAAAGTTGTAATGTTCTCTGCAGTCACCTAAAAGAAACAAGTAATTGTTGTAGACTTCACAAATTCTCCACTGATAGAAATTATTTCCCAGGAGGCAATAGAAGGAATTAAAGTTTTTAAAAATTCATTTTTAATCTTAGCCCTTACTTTGCCATTTGCCCTTATTTTGGGGGGGTTATTTGCACCTGACTGTTGGCCAAACACTTGTTGTATACTCTTGACAGGTTGGATGAAAGAAAAACGTATTATGAACAACTTATTTCTTAGTAGCTGCGTATTAATATGCTAATCTATTGCATGTCTGCCTATCCCAGCTGCTTTTGAAATGAAAAGACTCGTTCTTTGTACATTCTGCAGTCCCTTCCAACAGTTTTTCCAAAGTACAGCAGGGTGTCTGCCTCCAGTGGTAAGGCATTAGAGCCACCCAACACGTATTTCCCTCTGGCGTGTCTGTTCAAGACGTGCCCAGCTTTTCTGCGACAGTCTCTTGGCAGAATACTTGTCTGATGCCTTTAACAATAGGAGGATGGAGTGGCACAGGTTATTCTACATCTAAAATAAGATCTAAGGTAACTTTTGGAAGAAAAAAAAAGAATGCTTGAGGAATCAGCTGTGGCAGAGTGATTGAGTTAAATCACTTTACACAGAGCTTTCTGTTAGATAGGGATGCCACTGTAAAACATTACTTGCTTTTTGCTATTCACATATGTAAATTTTTTAATTAAAACTTGAAACCTGATAAAACCCAAAAATTATGACTTCAAAAGGACTTCAACATGCAGAGTGGCAACTAGTTCCCTCAGTCATAACGTAAAATTCCAACATTTAGCATTTTAAGTTTTAACATTTAGCTCATTGCACTAAACTGCATATTTCACTGTGATAGAACAGCATTGTATTATTACAACTGACACAGAAGGCTCACAGCACATGACCTGTTTTAAGATCTGCTGTATTAGTTGAGTTCTCATACAGTTTTATACAAAAGCTTCAGTTTTTTTAATAGGTGGAAAACTAAACACTGATAGAGGAGAGGTTTTCAAATGGTTGAATTTCTTACTCTTTCCACTTTGTCATCTCACCTTGTTATGTAGTCCTACATATACTCATGATTCAGTAACAAAATAAAACAAAATAACAACTACTGAGGATAAAAATAAAATTTGAATTATGCTACAACAGCTTCTTTTATTCCTCTCTGCATGGCATTATCTTATTGAAAAATAAACTGAGAGGATTTAGGAACATTTTTCTGTGTAGTTAATTAAAGAATTGAAACTTAATTTTGTTGGGTTGCTTGTTTGTACATGCTAGAGAGAATGATAGCCATGGTGGAACTTCAGAGCTATTGTGGAGAGTGGCCAGGTGTGGAGAAGGAAAGTGACAATTCTGACAAGGCTATAAAAAAGGGAATAATCCATCAAAACCAGTTTGTAGAGGAAGCAGATAACTATCTGCTTGAGACACCAAGAGCACAAATAAAGGTGATTAAGGAATACTAAAGAGATAAAAGTTGCCATGGGGGAAGAAGGGAAGAGAACTAAGAGCAGAAAATGAGCACTGAACAAAAGGGCAACTAGCCATAATTCTGAAGACAGATGGAAGCTGTGTAAGAGAGTACATCCAGCTGAGTGGAAAGATAACTTCAGAGAGAGGAATCTGTCTGAGAAATCTACAGACCTCTTGAGTCAGTGTGTTGCACACAGCTGTGTTCAGGGAGTATGAAGTGGAAAGGATAAGTCAACAGATACAAACAGATAGAGAAAGTGTGCTTGAAACCCAGCATACAGAGCCAGGAAGCTGGAGAGACAAGGAGAATATTATTGCAGCATGGAAAGGGGTTAAGTAAGGAACAAAAGTTAGTGTCTGAACATTGCCAACTAAGTTCATAAACTACTGGTGCTGATATAGAAGTCTTTAATGCTACCCATAAACCATTTTCCAAGGTTCTCGTTAAAAGCCACGCTCTTTCTTTTTGGCCCAAGATGCATTAAATGTGTTTGCTTATTGACTTAAAATCAAAGTTTTTAGGACTTTGACATCAGCTGTGGTTTGTATATGTGACTTGAAGAGGATCTGGACCTGTCCTCATTGTCATGCTCTATTTTCTTGCCAAACCATGCAAGTCGTTAATAACTACCATGTTAACTGTTCCAGAAAATCCATCTGAAGTTGCTGGATCACTGAATTATATATGGCTAAAGTTTTTGATTAAATTAATCCTTTCCACTCCTCTGTACTTCCTGACACAATCAACTGACTTTTGGGACACACAAAGGGACTTTAATAAATACATTCTTATATATGGTAGGACACTGTAATTCTTCAAGTATTTATGAAACAAACATCCTCCTCTGTGAATGCATGAAACCTAAGACATAGTTTCAATCTGAAACAGAATAAAACCCTAAAAGTCCATCAAAATGCCAGGCCAAGCTGTTCCTAGCAAAACACCCCTGCCGATCTTGGTTACAGTTGATATGCCACCAGAGGGAGCAGACAGCTTATGGACAGCAGCGCAGCTATATTTTGGGAAACCGAATTAGGAATTTTGTGGCAAGCCCAGGATCACTTTTGTTCTTAAAGAAGAGTTACCTTTGTCTTTTTATGTTAGCTCACTATCGTTTTCAAACAAAAAGTTTCAGTTTTTATTATGGCTCTAGTCATCGCCAGACATTCTGTCTCCACTTACTTTTGTCTGCTCCTTTCCTTCCTCTCACCAAGCATCTTGCACTCACACCACAGGCATGCAAATGCATTTGGCACAAGTGATGGAGAGGAGGGACCCTCCCAGGGAATATGTGGCTGGTAGAATGGAAACCCATCCGGCTGCTGGCAGACTCATTTCAGTGGATTCCCTTTCATCCCTACTCTTTCACTTGTGTTGGAAGCCAAGCCACCGTGTGACTGTGCTCCCAGGGTGTGGGAGCATGAGAACCAGAGCTGACAGAAGAGGGAGGTCCAGTGTCTAGTTTGGAAGAATTTTTTCAAGTTATTAATTTCAATTGGAAAAATTAATTCTGGTTTTAAATAGTTGTTTTATCTTGGCTAACTATCTGGCATGTGGAAAACTTAATTTTATTGCCACCAAATTAAAAATAGAGGCTTGATTGTATATATTGCTTTTCTGAATAAAAGTAATCTATTTATCTAACTTTTCCCATATGACCTTCATACTGCAGATCTTCCTCTGAGATCAAACAACCCTGTATTCTGACAACAGGAACATATTAGGCCTGGCCTGTCCTTTCCAAATAAGTGAATTTGATATAAAACACTGTTTAAAGATGATTAAAAACCAGTCCAGGGATATGTCTGAGCCCTTAAAAAGATTAAAGCTTCAAGAATAATAATGAAAATTGTGGCTGTAATAGGAGCTGACTTTGAGAAACATCCCTTACAGCTTTTATGATTTGTCAAAGGTGTGCTCGTTGCTAACAGCACAACGTGGATGTCACCATGATTAACTAAGCACAGACTGAAGTTAACATACACACTTAAAGACAGCAAAAAAATTACAGGCTATATCCAATATTGCATTGCACAACTTCCCTGACATTTACTGGATTAGTTCTGAGGTGTTCACACACAGTGAGAAAGGAATCATCTTTACAAACTAAATGTATATAAGCTGTATCACGTTCTGACTCTTAGGATTTCAGTTTTCCCTTATCTTTACAGTGTACAAAACTTCTTGTTCCAGTTTGTGTGAGTGATTAATTCCCTGTCTCACAAGTCCTTCACTGTTTTACAGGATATTAATGCCCACGCATGTGTAACTGGTAAACCCATCAGCCAGGGTGGGATCCATGGACGTATATCTGCAACCGGTCGTGGTGTCTTCCATGGAATTGAAAATTTCATCAATGAAGCATCATATATGAGTTTATTAGGAATGACTCCTGGATTTGGAGATAAAACATTTGCTGTTCAGGTAAATTTTTTCCTTTGACTGTAGGGAAAATGTAGTAAACAGACTTTTTCAGTAGAGCTGCTTTTAAAAAGAGCTGTAGCCCTTAAAACCTGATAGGGCTTTAAAACTTCCATGTTCACCTTTACTCTCAAACTTCAGAATCACTTTCCAGGCAACATAGGTGCCCTTTATTTTGGACTGTTTTTTAAAAACTGAACCTTCAATTGCACCCTACAGGCTCAAAGCCAAATCTCTAGTCTTTACGAACATAGGCTGCAAACACCAAAATGAAATACTATTACAGGAGCTTTTTAAGGCTTTGCACACTTTTCACTGAGCTGTGACACAGTTTCTGCCTATACAAAATCTGTTGCAGTGTTTTGTAATAAAAAATTCAAGGAGAGAAGGAATTGATGGTTGTGTTCTTGTTTCACTGTGGAATGAGCAGTTGAGAAAATAGGAAACCAATACCTTATCCTAAATTTGTTGAATGCACATTTTTGGTGTTCATAAGACTTGAGGATTTATGTAGCTGAATTTCAAAGAAATAACTTGTTCAGCTTTAAACAGTATGTTAAATGGAGGATTTGAGAAACTGATTTGCTTGGTTGTTAGAAATAGATTAATTGTAACTTCCAAGTTGTCCTCTAGTTAACCTGTAGGCTGGAACAAACATCTCTGCCCTGTACGGACCCTGCAGCACACTCATCTCCCTGCACTTTGGCGTTTTTGTGTCTGGCACAGGACTGAACAACAGGCACTTCAGCTTAAATTAGGCTGAAAAAATGGCTGTAAGAGTAGCTGAAAATTTTTGTAGGAAAACAGGCATAAAGCATTCAAAGAGACCTCATGCATGACAGACTGTTGTATTGGAGTTTGCTTCTAATGCATTAACAAAAATCGTAAATATAATTGGAGCTACGTTAGACAGGACTTTAGTATTCAGCTTTTTTTTCAGCACAGAATTGTACTGCAAACTTTTGCCATTGATCATGTGACTTTTTGGTCTGCTGTGTGTATTCCTTTACTTCCAGAATGTCAGCATTCTGGAAGGAAAGGAACGTAATGGCCTGGAATTAGATTTTCTACACATGCAAAGATGTAAAGCATGTTAATGAAATAAATACAAGATTATCTAAATTTAAATTTAGGAAGTCTGTTTTGTACAGGACCACTTCAGAATGTGTTAGAAATTACATAGCTTCCTACTAGTTTGCAAGTTCAGTGTGAAGAACTAGTTATATTCTTTTGTTTAATACTTTCCTCTTTGGGATGGTTTTACACATGTAAACCTTCTTTGCCCCAATTAAATGAGAATATTTCTTGTCCTGCAAATGTTAGTCAAACCTCTGAATAGTCATACAAAAATCTACTAATCCCTTTAAGACAGTGCCAGTTATAAAATACACATAGTGTTCCTATGTTGATAAATACATAGTTTTGACACTTTCATGGTAGCATTAGTTCTTCCTTTTTATATTTCCAGTATAAAAAACTTAACACAACTGTACATTGCTGTATATTTACAATGCATAAATTCTGCAGTGGTGTTCAGACAAGAACGGAATGCATGTAAATTTCTTCCATCTTTCCTATATATATCGTCAAATGCCCAGATGTGCTAGTAGATTAAAGACTATTTAAAACTATTATAAACCTTAACAATAATAATCATGATTTTAGCTGAAGGGTTAACTACTTTCCCCTTTCTCTTTCCACCTTCAGGGATTTGGTAATGTGGGCTTGCATTCTATGAGATACTTGCATCGTTATGGAGCAAAATGTGTTGCTGTCGGGGAGTTTAACGGTTCTATCTGGAATCCTGATGGGATTGACCCAAAGGAACTAGAAGATTTCAAATTGGTATGAAACTTAGCCAAGCAGAAAGTGTTTTATTTTTTTAAGCTTTGCAAGTACATAGGATGACACTGTAGACTGGTGTTAATTTGCAATACTTAAATCATGCTGCAATTAGTCCTTATGAAACGGCTTAGAAATGTTGACTCTGACTTTTCTCCTCATTTACCCTTTGACCTGACTCTCAGAAGAATGCCTGCGTGTGTGCAGGCTAATTACTTTGTTTTCAGAATTGGACTTCAGTATTATTTTGCTCTTCTTATGCCTAAACTAGGAAAGATGTCTTAAGGAACCAGGGCAAGGATATTCCTGAAGGATTCCTGACTGAGAATCACAAGCATGTGGTCATTTTAAGACCTACAGTTTTGCTGCTTCTTAACTATTGAATGTTTCTGAAAGAATGAAAGCCTGTCTTGCAGTGTGACTTGAATGTGTAGTTTATAAGGACAACTGGATATGGTCTTTTTATTTCAGTTTCCAAGTGAAGCGGACTTGAGAGGACTGGCACTAAAATGCAGTCTTCTACTTGAAGTTTCTAAAAGCCTTATTTGATGTTCTTCTTTTAGATATGGAGTATTTGTTTTTATCACTCCCTTTCTCAGAAGAATGGAAAGATTTGTCACTACACAGGGACTATCATTGTAGTACTTTAAAATGGTACTTCTGAATCTTATGTGATGCAACTTAGCCTATGTGTAGCACTCCTCTAGTGAGTCATTTCAGTTGTTTGAAAACTATTTTAAGAGCTGAGAGGGACCTTTTTTTTTTAATACTCCAGAGCCCAAATGATTGTCAGTGTCTTTGGCCAGAGAGCAGTTATGCCTCAGTCCCAGTCTTGGAAACTTTGACTGTTATTTGAGCTTTGTATCTTGCTTTTTATATCTAATCTAAGTAAAGGTAGGAATTATGTTATGTGCTGTCTTTCTAGTACAGTTGCCTTTTTTTTTTTTTTTTTTCCTATTTCGGAAGTCAGAGGAAGGGAAGGAATTCATGCTAGTACTGACACACTAAAAACACCCTGGTTTGTTTTCCTCCCACAGCAACACGGGACAATCATGGGCTTCCCTAAAGCAAAACCACTCGAGGGCAGCATTCTGGAAACAGACTGTGACATCCTCATCCCTGCTGCCAGCGAGAAACAGTTGACTAAGGCCAATGCTCACAAGGTTAAAGCAAAAGTAAGTCAAATAATTGAAATGTAAATGAAAAATAGGGAAGGTCTGTCTAAATACTAATATTTGATAATTAGCATGAAAAAAAACCAAATACATACCTCTCTGAGTTACTCTGCTGTGATTTCTTTCAGATTATTGCTGAAGGTGCCAATGGGCCTACGACTCCTGAAGCTGACAAAATCTTCTTGGAGCGGAATATCATGGTTATCCCTGTAAGGTTCTATTATGACCTTTGATTTTCATTACAAAAATAACGTTTTTGTGAATTGTAGGAAGACGTTATTTATTGAAGGCTTTTATTAATAGCCATTCATTCTCTAAGAGTGGTTTTTTAATAACAGATGTCTAGGAAATGGGTGTCAATGTTGCTTAAGAGTGGCAGTATTTTATTAAAGATTTCACTGCAACTGTAAATGACCAAAGATAACTGTTACATGAAGGCTGTGTATTCGGAAGAGAGAACAATGCACAATTGGTTCTTAAATCTCTAGTTTTGCATTTTGGAGCTGACATCTGCTCTAATGAAGTGTGCTCTAAGCAGAGGAACAAGAAAGAATAAATATGCTGGCCAGTTAGTTTGTAGACATTGTGTATCTGGATGATACTGGAGATTGTACAGAGTAAATGTTGTATGTAGTGGTAATTTGACAGAATAATTCCTAGCCAGGTATAATGACAATTTTTTCCTAGAGAAAGGGTGTCCTGGTTAAATGATACTTCTAGACAGAGTGGCTGATCTTCAGCCTTTACTCACTGAGATGGCCTAAGGATGCCCTAGTTTTTTTGATTAAACATTTGTGCTAAAATAGAGGTTGTCAGTCAAACACACCTGAACTGCATGTGTTCTAAAGTCAAGTCCTCTTTTAAATCAGTAGAAGTAATGCCAGGACCACAGAAGAGGATAAGTGTTATCCTGTAAGAGTAAGACCTGAATCGTCTTCTGTACTGCAGTTTAAGCTAGTTCTTTGTACACAATAGTTCTGCTTGCTTTTGCACAATCCAATAGAGCTGCCTTTGTCACGTGGTCACAATTCAAAATATTTGCTATTTCTGTGCAGGATCTTTACCTGAACGCTGGTGGTGTAACAGTATCCTATTTTGAATGGCTGAAAAACTTGAACCACGTCAGTTATGGCCGTTTGACTTTCAAATATGAAAGGGATTCAAACTACCACTTGCTCAGTAAGTGCTCGGTTCCACTTCCACACACTGTTTAATTAATAGATTGGACTAGCAAACACCAAATATGGGACAAATAAATACAGAATTCATTAAAATTCACCACAATTTCCCCACAAGTCTGTAACTACTTTGTACTGAAGAACAGAGAAGGTTTCATGGGTTAATTGACTTGCGACTGATGGCTTAAGTTAAACACATAGTTTTGCAGTTATCTTTTCTTCCCTCAGCTTTGTAAAAATACTGAAGTCAAGCCACTTATGTGAAATATTTATTACTTCTTAATAAACATCTTTCAGCTGTACACTTGGTATTTGAGAAGTATTCAGTTTGAGTGGGTAACATTGTTCTGCAACATACAACAATAGCAGATTTCTATAAAGGACAATGATATCGTTGGTACAGGCACTGTAAAAATCTGCTTATGGCCTACAGCTCCACTTACGGTCATTCTGTGCTATGTAGTTTCTGGGAAAGAATACCAATTACACAGAGAGAGGAAGCTTAATGGAGAAGTACTGGAGGATGTTGCTCCATTTTAAACAATATTCTGTAGAAAATGTGTAAATCTTGAGACATAGGACTTCACAAAACATACACCTGCATGATTTTAAATATAACCTTTTCTCATAAATCATACTTTTCAAGGTGTTTCTGTTATAGTTAAAAGTTACAGAAATTCTCATTTAAATCCCTTCCTTAGCTTCAAGATTGTCTCATCTCAAATACTCTGTGATGTTGTTTAGGAATTTCAGAATTTCAGGAATTATATCAATGAAAATACCAAAGCACTGCTCATGTCCTAAGGGAAAGAAAACTAAAATTCCACATGGGCTTTTTTCTTAGCAATCACTGTATATTCCAAGTGCAATATGGGATAATTGATTGCTTTAACTTCAAGAAATAGTTTGTCTAATAGCATCTATCAAGTTAGGAAAATTAATCCAGATTATCAGTTTTTTAAGATTAGTAAAATAAGTAAATCCAGTTCCTTGTCCTGTAACTGTACTGTAGCAATATTACTACCAATATAGGAGTCATTAACATATAAAACCAGAAAAAAATCAGTATATTTCCCTTTTTTTAGAAAAAATAAGGTGACTCCCTTTAGCCACAGCCCCTATAATCTGCATTTCATGCCACTGAGTGCTGAAAGTCTTGGGGTTGTCACCTTTGTTGGGGAGCACATTCCTCTCCTTGTCTGTTACCTTACATCTGTTTTTTTTCCTTTCTAGTGTCTGTCCAGGAAAGCTTGGAAAGAAAATTTGGGAAACATGGGGGAACTATTCCAGTTGTGCCTACAGCAGAATTTCAGGATAGGATATCGGTAAGTAGCTGCTGCTGGTTTTTTTACTGTTAGGGTAGGTGGATCCTGATATTATAACTGCAATCTAAATTTTACTGCTGTAGCTACCATGGAGCATTTTCCCTCAAGCAAGGCATTAACACATAATTAGCCTGATGGTCAAATAAATAAAGCAAGCAAATGATCTGACCTGCTTAAGAATACCGGAAATAAGCTATTTTTTCTTTCTTTCACTTGAGCCTGTGCAAAATGCCTCTAATATTGTAAAAAAGCTACACTTTTAATACAGATGAATTTTGGAGATCTTGTTGATATAGTTTGCCTGGATTTCCGAGAAACTTTCAACAAGATCCCACACCACAGACATTTTGATATGTTTTTTCTGTCACTCCAGAATAAGAGCTGGGTGAAAAGTTGTAGCATTTTCCTCTAAGACTGAATGAACAGGCAAAGAAATGTCAGGTAAAATTCATTGTTATCTAATGGTGGGGAAATTTCCATATAAAATGATGGGGTTTGAGTTCATCCATTTGTATTCAAATGGAAGTTTTGGAGGTGATGACAAAATATAAGCTTAGAAATCCATAGCAATCAAAAAGCAAATGCAGCATTAGAAATTATTCTGAAGTGAAAAGATAAAACTGACTAGTGATGCCACCATACAAATCGACTTTGTCTGCCTTCTAAATACTGTGTGCAGGTTGGGTCTCTGCATCTTCAAACATTATAGATATGGGAAAAGTTCAGAGGAAGATCACAAGGATAACCAAAAGCTTCTCATACATATAACAATGAGCTAACCTTGATCTTACTGGCCTGAACTAGTCAGGGGGTCGAGAGAGTCATCTATAGAATGAGTGATGTGAAAATAGGCAGGTACAGATAGATAGTTCACCATATGGACTGGTGAAAGAAATGTGTTCAAACAAAACCAGCACAGTGAAGTGCAGAATGAAGAATAAGGGGATGGTTCCTAGCATAGCAGGCTGTTCTGCCAAGAGATACATGGAAATTAAAAGCATCAGTCAGCTTGTTTTCAAATACAAGTTCAGGAGGAGATGGGGCAAATGATGGGGTATGGAAGTCCAGTGAGTTGTGAAAAACATTAAACCATGCTTCCTCAGGAGAAAATAGGGAAATGCATATGGACTTGCACTGCTGTCAGTGATAGAAATAGCCTGATCCAGTATCATATTAGTTTTTATTAGGTTTTATGAGTAGCACTCCTGATAGTTCTGTGGCTTAAAGCAATTGCTGGATCTCTTAAACACAAGCCGTAGAAACTGGCCTAGTACATTCTACTTCCAGCCCAAATTTGAGGGGAAGTGTATATTTTCTGGAGGCACCTGTCAAATTATTAGTAAATTACAGCAATCAGGACAATGCAACATTGAAGCTGATACTGAGTCATCCTAATTCAGGCGGTCTACAACTACTTACTGCTCTGTGTATTTAAATTTTAATGGGAACAAAGTTGTTTTGGAGTTGCTCAGGGCTAATACAATGTGGAGAATATGAATTTGGGATTTATGCCTTTCCTAAAACCTGACTGTCTTCAAAGAAATTGCAAGAAGCTTGTGTAGGTTATTGACTCTTGGGAGCTTTTTTGTTTAATATTTACTGTGCATTCTGAAGGCTGAAAACAGTAGTTACAACAGCAGTAAAAGAATGTATCATGCATCTAGAAGCTATAAAAGGCTTCAGTGCTTAGATCTGAGGTTTTAGAATTGAATTGACAATAACTAGCTCTTCAAGTAACACAGTAGAGATGATTTAGATTCTTCACCAATCTTTAGAAGAAAATGAGTGAGCAAGCTTCAGTAATTAAGGGAATCCAACATGTCATTATCCCTAATGCACCCTTGTGTTTTGTCATTGTTTTGGATTAAACCCTGATTTTATTCCCTGTTGTTGCAGGGTGCATCTGAGAAAGACATTGTCCACTCTGGGTTGGCTTATACAATGGAGCGTTCTGCCCGGGTAAATATTGTGTTACTGGATAGACTTATGTGAGAAAAACTCACGTGACTTTGGGACAGTTTTTGAATAGGTCAAACAGAATTTCTCTGCAATTAAAGGAATAGATAGACAATACATGATAATGGGAGTTACCACAAGTATGAAGTATTTCTGCTCTGTGCCATCATGGCCACCTTTAACTGGATATGATAAACATTAGAGATTAATACAGGAAATGAAGAAGTATTTTCTAGTAGAAGCTGTAGTAATTAAAAACTTTTTAGTTGTCTTCCTGTACCTGGCTAATCTGGGATGCATACGTAAGAGTGCTTTACTTTACCATTAGCAGTTTTAGATTGATCCTTCCATGCTGTGTTTTTAATTAATGGAACAAAGATGTTTCAAGTATGTGAAGTACATATCAGTCTAAGACTTGAAAAGGGCTAATATAATAATCTGGGAAAGATTTTCTTCCCTTTCAGTTCTCAGTTATAAGGGGAATCAAGACATTTTATAATTGATCCACATAGAACCAGAGCTCTGATACAATCTAGCAGCTCCTTTTACTCCTAACTGGGATCCTGCAAGCAAAATTGTTCAGCTCCTAGGGAGAAACTCACAGAAATCACATGTAACCTTTTCTGTTTCAGCAAATCATGCGTACTGCCATGACATACAACCTGGGTCTGGACCTCAGAACAGCTGCCTATGTCAATGCAATTGAGAAAGTCTTCAAAGTGTACAATGAGGCTGGTTTGACCTTTACATAAACAGGCCATTACCGCTCCTTGTTGTATCCCACCCCTCTCGCTGTTAATGTACCCTCTTCTCGAGAAAGCTTATCACAAGTTTACATGTAACCACAAAATTTTCTTTTCTTCTGACATTATAGTGGATTCTATTCTCAATTAGTTTCAGTTCCAAACTAGTCTTTTTTACAATAAAAATCCATGGATTAGGAAATTGTATACAAGTATGTATCTGAAGATAACAGTTCATCTGCACTTGTGGGGGCCATTCTGGGTATTTCGCCTACAAAACAAAATGGTACATTTTATATATGAAAGAGTGGTCTTGCCACCTGAGCCACTTCTCAGACTTCAGATCAGATACTGTACTCTATGAGCACTTAGCTCATTATTACTTCATGCACTTTTGTTTAATGACGTAATTTTGGCTTCAGCACTTTCAGTAAGGCCTTGTATGATCAATGCTGTGGCATTGTCAAAGGAAGAATGGGCCTCCAGCAGGGATTAACTTAGATAGGAGTCTAGTTTTTATTTGTAGTAAAGCTTCAGGCCTGATTCTCTTTAGGCAATATTTTTTTCTTTAACTGTGCTGCTGTTACAGGACTGCCTTTTATTGCTTGTTCAAGCTAGTTTGACTATCATCATGAAGTATGTAGCGCTGACAGACTAATATTTTTATAAAGCTGAAACTATCAAGCAACTCTAGTTATGTTTATAATCAAGTATCTACATAATTATTCTGACTATAGGGTGTTCCCTTTTTTTTAAAAAAGGGATATTCTGAATTTGGTGAGCAATCATAATTAGGTTTTTTGGAATTCTTTTTCAGACTTTTCCTTTCAGAGGCTTTCTGAAAATTAGATACTGCCTCAATGAACAACTGAAGTGAAACTGAACCCAGAAATCATTGGCCAAACCACAGAGGAGCTAAGATGCTGCTATAAACTTAATCCACTGTCTTAACACACACAGCCTTTTTTTTTTTTTTCGGTCATCAGGAGATCTTGAAACTTTTGAACATCTTAGAGTACAACAAAATGGACCTCAACCAAATATTGGATCAAGCACAGTTTTTGAAGTGTAAGGCTTTTGTCCCATGGAGTCCCCTTGAAGTGCCAGATGTTATTTATGTAATGAATATGAATGTTTTTTTAAAAAGACAACTAGTCCCTCCCAGAAACTCATGCTTTTTTCCTAACTACTTTGTAACTGCATGACATAACCTGGAGAGAGAGCAGTTATTAAAAAAAGTTGACCTTTCCAAACCTACTATGGTGGTGTATTACTGATTTCTATTTCACACAGTAGCTTTCTGTTGTTACAATCAGTGTGAAAATCTTCACAGCACACTTGTGTGTTTATTACATGCTCACTGCTAAGATGCTGCCCCTCAGTTTTCTTAAGGGGCTCACTAATACTTCTCTTGAACCTGCCTGTCAGCAAGACTTTTGAAATTGGATATAATTTGGTAAATCATTTCAGGTCTTTTTACTGTGTCTTCTCAAATTTGTGTGAAGAACTATTCTAGTAGTTAGCATGGAGCAATAAACCTGCATGATGCATTTAATTAGTGGCTTGCTCCATCATATATGCTAATGTCCAGGTTTTTAAAAGTACTACAGGTCACCTAAGTGCAGCATATATATATATATATATATATACACACACATATGTATATTGGCATCATTTAAAAAATGAGAACCCTTTGAGCTTGGGAGATTTATTGTGATCGAGGTGTGGATCTCTAAACACAAGATCTGTATCCTGGATCATATTTTTCAGTGCAGTTTTTACATAAACCATTATATAGCAAAACAAAGCAAGTATTTTAGCAATTCAGCTCTGACAAACTGTAACCAAAACTTGGAGGCTAAAAACCTCACAAATAAACAGTTGTATTATTAAAAAGAGAAAGAATCTTAAAAGCAATGTTGCATTACCTGGCAGCAAATCTGTTAAAAGCAAAATGCGTACTGTTGTTCTCCCTCTCCTGCTTCATTTCCTCTGCAGATAGTAAAGCACCACTAGTTTGGCTGTGCAGACTTGAAAAACAGGACCCTTTCAGTGCTGGAGCATACAGAAAGCTGGCATAGATAGCTAACTGGGGTATCTTCTACCTCCTACCCACTTGGAAGGGGGGGAAAAAAGCCAAAACCTGCACAATGCCTATATTCCCCAATTCATTTGCATATTCTAGTCTTGTACACACACACATTAACACTTCTTTACCCAGGGTATCTTGAAAAAAAGCAGACCTCCCACCTGGCACAATTTTACCAATCCCAAAGAGGAGCCCTTAAGGTTGACTGGATCTCTCCTCAGCCAACTTGATTGCAATGGTTACTGACCTCTTGTTAAGAGTCGGTGTTGGAGACATGAGAAACATGAATCCAAGCATATCCAGGGGCTGGTATAAGGACAATTTAGGGTACTTTTCGTCAAAGGGTTGAGATTCTCAAGGAGACAATGCTTGGAGTCTGACTTAAAATTACCACATATTAGCTAGTTTGTCCTTTGCTTGAAGCTAAGCAGAAGAATCAAACTCATTGATTCCAGACTTCTTGTGATAGCCTGCTGTGAAATGTTCTCATGGAATAGGGCTACACTGTTTCTGAGCATTGTTGGCCTCAATCCTAGTGTGATCAGACAGTTAAGGAAAAGAGTCGCATGTTCCTTATCCCATTTTGTAGCACATACCTCTCCAAAACCAGCAACAACAACAGAAAGAAGATAGTAAACTTTGTTACAGTTGCTATGAGTTAATGTGGGTTTAGAGGCTTGAAAGCAAAGCAGCTCTAGCCTTTTGCCAGTCCCTAACCACAGCTGAGAAAAAGCAATCACTCTCTAGGATGTGTTATATAGTTTGGGGTTTTTTTACTAAAACTGTAACTTCAGTTAGGTGTTAAGACCCTCCTTATATATATGTACACCCACACACACAAGTCTTATCTGCCAGCTAACAAAATTGAATACAAGCAGTGGCACTTACGTGCCACTTGACAGTCACCAAGAAGCTTGCCAGGTTGTTTGGCAAGTTGGAGCCAGTCAGTACCTGAAGTTAGGTTTGAGCACAGATTTGAAACCACTCTGAACAGAGAACAAAGCACATCCTCACCATAGCAGGTGTTTTTAAGCTCTCATTCACACTTAATACAGCATAGGTAGGTAGTTTGTGCTACAGCATCCCAGCAAGTGCTCTGAAGCTGGGAGTGAATTGCAGAAGCACAACTACAGTGGTCAGGGTTACATACCGCCTTGCAAACTACTAAATGCAAAATATTTCTATTATACAGAAGAGCAAGCAGAACAATCATTTTTCTGTCCCAGAACTCAGTATTACACCTCTTTTCATTGATGGCAGCTGTCACCATCAGAAATCAGAGCAATGGAAATTCTTGCTGTGTTTCCAAGATGCCAAGTAAGTAACCTCTAAATTACTGTGAGTAATTGACAGGTTTGTGATTTCAGATTCCAAGTTGATGTGCACAGAGATTGTTTCTGTAACTTAGGGAGTTTTGGGCTGTTAATGAGTTGGGTTTGTTCATGTTATCTTTTAAACATACTCAGTTTTGATTCTTTCAGCTGCTCTATGATTACTGTCCATCTGTGTTTGACAGGGTGTGGTGAATGCCTTCAGTGCCCCACTGTGTGGCCTGCATTGCTCATCCTTCCCTTGCCTTTTGCAGAGTTGTTGGAGTTGTGCCAATGACCAAGCTCAGACAGCACCAAGCACTTAGTGGAGCTGAGCACTCTGCTGCCAGCAAGGCATCGTTCTGCTGTTGGCATCAGTTTTGAGTATCAGAGTGCTGTTGTGCAGTGGTTACATACACCTTAAACACACTTGAGTCTTCCTCAACACAGTAGCTAATTGTGATTTTACCAATAAGACCAGAAGCACAAACACAGTCATGGTAGCAGACGGGTGCTTACCTTGTCTGGAGATGGCTGTTGGGTGCTCAGCTGGTGAGACTTGTAAACACACATAAGTGATTTAGGCTCAGTGACAGAATGGGAGAGACCAGCTCTCAAGTGCTTGACGTTACGTGCTGCCCACCCAAAAAAAATAAGACACTGTCTGCATTAGAACACGGCACAACTCTAGCTGTCTGCTCTGTGAAATAATCCAGTCTTTCTAGACCAGTGGTTGTAAATGTTTTTTTTGACGTGTGTAACCAAAGGAATATACACAAGCCAGGCTTGAGTATAAGTATTTTCTTTATTTAAGAGTATATGTAGTAGAAAGTTGTTTACAAAAATTTTCAGTGGTGATACATTTTTATCTTCATTGTCCAAAGCTTTTTCCCCACGAAGTTGCTTGGTTTGCTACATTTTTTACAGCTTTTTCACCGGTTTCAGCAACTTTGTAGACTTCATCAAGTGCTTTTAAAAGAGAAAAACAACGGTAACTGTAGCATCACTGCAGTAGCTTCCCCTTTCCCACCACGTGTGGGACAAAGAGCAAGGCAGAGCTGGGGGCTCTATCTGGGCTTTCACTGCCTTGGTATTACTGAAATAAACACAAACATTACCGTACCTTTCTGACCAGCATCCTTAGCCTGTTCTGCTGCCTGCTGCACAGTCTGGCTCACTGTGTCCACTGGAAGTAAGAGGAAAAAAGTGTCAATTAAGCAATCCTTACCCTTGCCTTAAATTCAGTAATCATATTTTAAAAGAGTTCCCCTAAATGTTTCAGGGCTAGACGATGAAAAATTACTCCATAAGGATGGGCACCCTGATCTACTAGTGGTGCTGTTGGGACTCTGTTCCTATCTCCCCACAGTATCCATGTGTCTTGGTATAGATGAAGATTATGGATGTTAATGTGTGTCACCTACAGTGTCAAGAAACAAACCGTAGTAGAGAACTGAGTGTGATGAAACCTTCCTTTTACTGAGCCTGGCTAAGATCTGCTGAGAGCAGGCTGGGGCAGTTTGGTTGATAAAGTTTCTCTTACTGACTATGTAAAGCCTGATGCTCATTGTCTTAACTGCTGTAAGAGCAGCACATCAAAGTTTTAGTGAATAGTCTAATACTTTCTCTTGTAGCTAAGGAAAAAAAAATATATTCTGTAAGACCAGACTAGTTTTAAAGGCATGGAAACATTCAATAGGAGAGACATACTATGGCATGAAGAGCAAGAGAAGGTATTGTCTTAAAGGCCTGCAGCCTAAAAAATCATACTAAATGTTTGGATGATCAGCCTCCAACAACTGTGATGAGGGAAGCCTTGTTCATGAGTCAGAAGTTTGGGGCAAATGGCCTTCAGTTGAACCTGTATTTGTTTTATTACCCCTGGCTCCAAATACTACCTCTTAAAAAACACCATAGGCATGTCCTGCACCACAGATACTGAAGTGGGGGCTGACTGAGCAAGCCAGATTCGTCATGGGCACAGGAGAAGGGAGAAATACTGAGTTGAATAAGAACATTTAAGTGGATTGGGAGTGCCTAAAACTTCAAAGGTCTCCAGGCTTGCATTGAATGGCTCTTAGCAATGGTTGTTTTAAGTATCTTGTAAAACCCAGTGACCTATTTCACCTTGAACTTGTAAGACATTTTCTACTGTTCAAAAGACCTGCTAATTATCATCACACATCAAGTTTTGCTGAAGTTTCCTAACGTGGATGATGTTCATGGCTCATAAGGTGCAAGTAAAGGAAAATGCTTCCCGTAGCAATCTTGGGTCACAGCAGAGTTCGTGACTCCTTTCAGGACCTATGGGATAGGTGCTAATTTTAGATACTTGCAAAGCCCAGTTGTGCCACTTTGCACTTGGCAATAGCTCATGGGACTGTTCCTTCAGGGCACATGCAGGGACAGCAGCAGTAGTTCAGAGACAAGGTAATTAACAGTTGCAGAACCACCAGTTGGACAGTCTTGTTTTAGCTGAAATCTGGCAATAACCCCCCTGTATTTTCATTTAAAAGGGGATTTAGAGGGTACCTCTAGAATACTTCCAGGATTTGGTGTAGTACTGACTGTAGTGACAAATTCAGCATCATGTGCTGTGTATTTACTGCCTGTCATCAAGGTATGTGCTGATTGCTCAGAAGTGGTCCCAGGCCAGTCCCTGGGACCTCCCATTGTTCTTCCAGGATCCAGCTCCAGCTGGAAAAGCCATCTGCAGCACAGGACTTGCTGGGAAGATGTGTGCAGGGTTCAGGCAAAGGGCTTCTGACTGAGGATGTCCAAAGAACTGGTTCAGCTCCAAGTAGCTGGGACAGAGGGGGAAGGACTGCAGCTACTGTTTAAAAACTTTGCTCTTGGAGTTTGATGACTCCTAAATGCTTAATTCCATCAGCTGATTGAGATTATTACTCAGCTCCTATAAGATGATAAATAAAATTCCTAAAACATCCTTCCTATCTTCCAGCACAGGAAACAGTTAATGTTTCCCCAATGTTAAAGAAGTTAGGAATATCAAAAAAATCTCCACAAAACATGCATTTCTAGGGCCACTGTACTGCAAAATCGGAAAGATATCTTCATTGGAAAAACTGATGGTTACCCTCCAATTGCCAACATCCTGCTGTTTTACTTTCATGCTTCAGCATAAGAATAGCTGAATTAAGCATAAATATTTTTTTGGAAAAGGAGGCAGTGGGTGCAGGATTTGCATCTCCCTAGCAAACTGAAACCAAGTAACAGTAAATAAGACACGGGCTTCCCACTTGTTTCATTGGGCACATAGCCTGCAAGTGGTATTTCCACTGCATTTGAAGTCACAGACAAAATAACTGGTTTCAAGAGTTTACCCAACTGTCACGTAAAGAAATACAAAACAGTTTCCACTGCTCATGTACTAAGGACAAACATTTCAGGAATCTCAGCAGCGCAGGTCTGTGTTCAAGCTCCACTAACAATGGCTTATTTAAGTGGCATATTTCACTTTGGGGTCAGTTCAGCAAACCTCTCTGCAGGAGTGAACTTGTCTCAGGTGCCCCGAGTCCCTGCAACTGCACTCGTGCTTTGGTGGAGTGTGTGACTACGACACTGACAGCAGATGACTTAACTGTGCCTATCTGTGCAACACTGAGCAGATCAGAGCCCTCAGAGGTCAGGAAGATAATACACTACACTACTACGCAGCTTGTATTTATCATGGCTGTTCCTGCTAGGAAGCAAAGTCCTAAACAAGCAGCCTCGCCTCCCCTCTCGGCTTTCTGCAGTCCTGTCATCAGTGCGTCATCGAGTCACCCACACAGAGTGAGCCAGAGTGGGAGAAGTTGTTGGAAAACCAATAGTTAATATGGGAACTTCATTTACTATAGTGTTAGGGGGGTTGGAGATTACAGGCTGTGCCGACCCCACCCTTCAGGGCAGCATCTCTAGTTCATGCCGCAGGGGCAGATTTACTCCCAGCAGCAGAGGCAGGAGCAGGCAAATACTTTAACACCCAATGCACAGGAGGAGGGAAAGCAGCAATTTGTATTTACCTGCCACCTGTGCAGCACCTTCAGCTTGTTGCACAACTTCCTCAGCAAGCTTCTTCCCAATCCCGAACATGGCTGCTCAGTCCTCTCTCCCCAGATGAGATGGGCAAGTGAATCCCTAAGTTCGGTTCTGTTACACTGTTTGGCAAAGTGCAGCTTTTTATAGACAAAGCAGGACTCCTCCCAGTAGTTAGAGGGCAAATGCAAACTGGAACAGGGAAAAGTCATGAGCCCTTGTTGGGTGATTAATATACCAGGCATAAAAGGGTGAAGAGACTTTTATGTTTGTTATGTTTTCCTCCCCAGAGAGAGGGCGTGGATTAATCAGTAGAAGTTTTCCATAGCCCAGGAATGAAAGCTTTGTTTTTCCATACTGAGGAGTTGGTAAACAGCATGCATGCCACAGCTGTCCCGACCAAAGGCTCCCGAGCCAGTGCCGCAGGGGGGATACACAGGCTGGCACAGCCCATCATGAACCGGGCAGAAAAACATTGCATTGCAGAACACTCAGCTGGAGAATTGCTTAAATCAACTTTGGCATTTCAAAACCTTACATAGAAAAGCATCCAGTTTTGGATGATTCTTGCCCACATTCTTTTGCTCCTCAGTGGGACTTAAAATTCATGGTCATAAAAAGGAATGGGAGGAGCTAGCCCTGCTTTTTAAAGCATATGATGAAATCTTTATTGTGTTACACAAAGCTCATAATTTCGTGGTGTGTCATAATTAATACTTTAACCTCTTATTTCCGAGGTCTGGCTCAGCAGAACAGGTTTGTGCCCTTCCCCACAGCAAGTACTTTGCAGGACCTAGCACGGGTTCCAGGGCCTTTGGCATCAGCAAGGGGCAGTGGGGTGCAGCCCCACAGCCTCAGCCTGCTGTCACCAGGCTCACACCACCTGCCCAGGTGACAAAAAGCTGAACTGCCCAACCTTGTTTCCTGAGATGGAGCCAACGTGATGGGATGTGGCATGGGGTCAGTGGGAGGCACGTGGTCCCCATGCCATCCTGGTTCATCTCACAAGACACCTGTGTGCTGTCCAGCCACCCAGGAGCTGATATCACATCAAAAGACTAGGCTTAGTTTTTTCTGGGATCACCTGCCCTTCAGCAAAACTATTTTTATGCTCTTTCACACAGGACAGGAGGCTTCACCCAAACTGATCAAATAATTATTGCTGCAAATGGTGGGGCAAAAAGCCTAACCTACCTCTGAACAAGGGTTTATTTATCAAAATGATCTTCTGTCTACGTCTACCACCACAGTAGGCTCTAGGAATCTTGATTCCTCTGCAGTGTCCCTTCCAGCATTACAGCAAAAGTTCTATTTTCTTCCCACTATCACAGTTTATTACAGACCACAAAGTCCTACTTTATGTCAGTTAAATACCGTGTAGAGGGGTTTCCACAGGTGGGAAGGGGCTTCTCCATTTTATCTTCTAACAGCAGGGAAGGGATTGTTCACCATATCTGAAAGCAAATTCTACTAGAAAATGCTCACAATAAAACAGAAGGAAAGTAACAATTTTGTTTTTAAACTGTCATCAAGTCAAGGGTTGTTAACCAAGTTCAAAACAGACCTACAATGCAGGAAGAAAAACCCTCTGAAATATTTCAGATAACTCAGACCAGCATCTGACCAATAGAAATGCTTTGAACAGCAGCCAAGCAGTAGAATGCACACATTGTTCCCTGTGACATCCTCAACTCTCCATGGCTGGCCTTGTTCACGGGAAACTGCAATTTCCTAGTCCTACTCTGCTGCTGCTCCAGTTACTGAGAGGGACAGATGTGTGAGGACAGCAAGACTCAGAATCAGCAACAGGCTTGTGTATTTGTTGAGGCAAGTTTTTATATCGTCATGAGACACTGGAAATACCCCTCCTTATCCCATCCTTACTACAAAGTGGAGAACAGTTCCTGCTCTCACACACTCCAGTACTGCAAATACAACTCCTTTTTTAAAGGGCCACATCCTCACTAGTCCACAAGCAACTTCCTTGAAGGCAGATTGGTACAGCACCAGCACTGATGCTTTGGCTTCCCAGTGAACATCAGTGCAGAAATAAAATTACAGAGCCAATCCTAGTTGTATTACACCGACACACAGTAAGTACATATTGAATTGTAATATGGGAGAGAGTACATGCCATTGCAACACTGCCTTGCATACAGGTGAAGGTGATGTTTGCATCACAGGAGTGAAAACTCAGCATTAAAACACACCACAGTTCTCAAATACAAAAAAGACCTTTTTTATGTCACTAAATAAAGCCATAGAAGACCAGCGAAGAGGTGGAGGTCTCTGCAGACACCAGACTTCCATCAAGGATGCATTTAAACTGACATTAGATTGCACTCAATGCAGGGCTCATCTCTGTGCACAGACCTGGCCCCGCACCTCGCTCCTCTCCCGGTCACACAGGCGAAGCTCAGGATAGCGCCCAGAGCGAGCAGAGCCAGGGCAGCCTGCTGAAAGCACGGGGCAGAGCTGCCAAGGCACAAACACAAAGGCTTCCTAAACTCAGCCACCACGGGCAAACACACCGAGCTGTAAGAGCAGAAGCAAAACCCGTCACGCTTTGCCACGAGCACGGGCTGCAGGACGTGCATCCCCCAGGCCAGCTGGGCACCAGAACTGCCAGCACCCACCGCCTGGAGCCATCTCGGCCTCTCCCACCGGCTCACGTCCCACCACAACGTGGTCACAGCACCCAGAGACAGAAATCACAGCACCAACACCCACTCACCCACCCGCCCTCCCCGGAGTGCACCGCCCTCACCGACACCTCGCAGGCCCGGCTCGTACCTGCCCACCACGTCCGCAGGCAGGAGCTCCCCTCAGCCATGTTCACAGTCAGAAACTCCCCCAGGACCCCTCCGCAGCCCCTTTAAAGCCTCTCCAGTCCCCGCCCAGCTCAGGTGAAGAAAGTTTTGGGGAAGGGCCCCTCTGCCCCAGCCCAGGTGCAATAGGTTTGGGAAAGGCCCCTGCCTGCAGCAGGGCCCTTATTTGCCAAACCTTGTGGGGTTTTGGGTGAAGGGTCAGTGTGTGCAATGGGTAGCAGATGAACTTCAAACATGAAAAGAAGGTCACTTTTGCCCTGTGGACAGCAAACCCCACTATTCCCATGGGCCCTGGAAGCAGACAATGCTGACAGGTCCAAAACAGAGCTGGACAACATCGTTCATCAACAGAGACTCAGGGGAGTGCTGGGATATATTCTCTAACGTTGTTAATCCAGCAATCATGGTGGTTTGGGAGTATGAAGGAAGTGATGCCGAAACGGGCCCAGTTTGCAGGGGTCCCCAAGTCACCTGTCCCATGACTGCTGTTTGCTGCTGCTGAGGGGGTCACCTGGCATTTTTTCAGGTCATGGTGAAATGGCATAACACGGGCAGTGTGCAGCCTGCACAGCAGCTCCAGCACATACCAATGGCATCTGGGCAACAGCACCCAACACACCAGCAGCTTATTCATCTTCAGGTTTCTTTGTCTTACTTCTAGGAAGGCAAGATTCTCCTCATGGACATGCCATTCCAACCTGTGCCAAGCAGCTTCTCCATGATATCCTCATAAAACAGCAAGCTATTTCCTCACACCCCACAGGCACCAGCACCACTTTGTCTGTGGCTCCTTCCCAGAACATACCAGCCTCAGTAGCAGCCACACGTCCCACCTGTGTCTTGTCCATGTGACCTGTGGGTCTGGGTCAGGGACATGGGAGGTGCCACAGAAGGACATGAGAACCTGATCAATTGCCAAAAGGGTGATTTGGGAAAAGCCATAAAAGCAGGAGGGTTAATCATAAAAACAAAGAAGATTGTAAGCTAGACACAGGAAGCAAAATGGAAGCTTATGGAGCAAGACTTGAGAGCAGGATCCAGGGAAACTGAGGCAGGGTGGGGTGACGCAGGCAGGCCCTGAGGGCTGCTCATGCCAAGGTCGACACAAGAGCAGTACGAAAGGCTTTCCTTACCAAGGGCTTGGTTAGTGTTTCCCACAGCACATCTCCCTGCACAGGTGTGGATCCCAGCCCAGCCAGGACCTCAGCAGTGCTCCACAGGGACACAGGTTGGGCTATCCATTGCAGCTAGAATGTGCACTGAAACCTCAAAAAGGCATCAGGGTTGGGGAGAGAGGACAGGGATTTACAAAAAACATCACCTTTGCATTTTGCCACGTGACAGGAAACTATGGCTGCAAAGACAGGTGTCAGAGAGCTTGGATCTTGATAACCCTTGGAACATTAATCAAAGCATTCACCTGAGATGAGTATTCCTGTTTTCTTGGGCAAAGGAAAGAGCTGAAGGTGGATTTTGAGTGGTCTGGTAAAATCTGTGCCCCTTGTTCCCCTGCCCTGCTGAGCTGTGAAGGAGAGATGGTGAGGACTGCATGCCCCCAGCTATCTTGGGAAGGTCTCTGGAGCATTGGACTGGGGCACAGAGCAGGAGGTGCTCGCGCTGGGCAGCTCAGCCAGGCTGAAACATGAATCCCCTTTGCTCAGCATTTCATAGCTCAGGCAGCTGCAGGCACACCCAGAAGCAAATTTCAGGAAATTTGAGAACTCAGGTGTTAGATAACTTCACATGCACAGGGTTGATAGTACAGGAGCTGGTAGGAGCTTTAGGAATGTCCGCTTTGCTTTTACACTACTGGAGTCTTCAGGTGTGATGGGAAGGCACAGTCCTGTGTTGGGACATGGGTCCTTATGTGATGCACAAGAGACAGAGAGCCCCCCAAATATTTCAAGACCAAAGAACACTGTGACTAAGGCAGGGACCTTATTTTTGGAGCAAAGTGCTTAAGTTTAGACCTAGAAACACTTGCCAGCAAGTGACTCAGACTCACGGGTGCCTGTGGCACAGCATTCACCCTCAGGACAAAAGAGATATGAAATACTCTGATCAGGCTCCTGAGGCAGCAAAGACATCCCTGCACTGGAGACCAGGAGTCAGAACCTGCCTCCAGGTGCTTGTTGGCTGGATGAAGGAAGTGTCTTCTCCTCTCTCGAGTCAGTAGGTGACCTCCAGTGGTCCCTCCAGCCAGGCAGTCCAGTCTCTACGCTGCCAGAGCTGCTGCCAACACTGGGCCAGAGCAGCGGGAAGAGACAAACTCTGTAGTTACACTTAAGACAACTGGAATGAGGGGATATAAAGCTGCACACCAGGAGTCAGGGCTGTGATCCCCATAAACAAAGTAGCAGGAATAGTGTCAGTCGTGTGAGGGGATAACTGATTTTACTGGTGAAAATACCCACAACTGTTCAGGGTTTCTTTTTGTAATATTAACTAAGAAGTGGTTTGCAGCAAAAAAAAAGGTGCAATGGAGAATGGTGTATGGGCCACTATCACCCACAAACACACCACTGGTGTCTGAAACGCCGAGCCTTAAGAACTCAGTCTCCCAAGAATTTCACCATCAGGGAGGCAACCACGAAAAGTACTAAATAATAAAGTACTATTGAGGGTTGCCCAGTAACTGAGAGTGCAATAGTCTAATGCTTTTTCTGTGAGCTTCTACTTGGGTAAATATTTAGGCTTTTAAAGCTTTAAATGACAGGAGACATTGCATAGGGACACTTGGTGCAAAGCCCTGGACTATGTTTACTCACAGATGGTCTATTATTTATAGGGTCCTGTAAAGGCTTTTTGGTTCGTGCATCCTTGTGCGGATTGCAGACAGGTGGTCTTTGGGTTCAGGGATGAGCCAGTCTCTCCTGGGACTGCATTCACAAAGACCAGCTTCCAAAAAGCCCTGGTCAACCACAGCCTTTGGTCAAGAGGGGCGAGGCAGCAATACCTCCAACAGGCCTGGACTGCCCTATTTCATTGCAGCCAGATGGCTTTGGTCTTGCTTTGGATATCTTTTGTAAGGCACAAACTAGTTTTTCTACTAATCAGGCTGGTAAGGCTTCAAACTGGGAGAAAAAAAAACACGAAAAAAAATTCCCAAAGGAAATACTGCCTAGCAATGAGAAACACCCAGAGGCTAAGAGCACTTACTGTGAATAAGTGGGTATTAGTGCCTTCTGTTGACAGAGGCAGCACTAAGTGGGCATCCTGTCTGGCTGCAGCAGCCTCTGATTGCCCAGCAAGCAGCAATCTCAAATAAATGTTTCCATCTCCTAGGCAAGAAGATTGCCCCCTTGCCTCTCTCGCAGTGGCTCCGCCCTGAGCAGCCACCCTCTGTGCAGTGCAGCCTGCCCGGGGCTGCCTTGGGGCACCGCACACAAACTGCAGCTCAGGCACGACTGAAGAGGTGAGCCGAGCACCCCTCAGTGGTCTCTCTCACGTCAGTGCTGCCAGTGTCTTTAGAGCTGCGAGTGAACACTGGGATAAAGTGGCCGGGCTTTGTCCCCAGAAGATTTAACAGGAGATGTGTTGTGAATAATGGTAACAAGAACTTTAAATGGGCAACAGATGGGTAGGAGAAAGGACAAGAGGTTGGACATCACAACTCCCATTCACTCACAGACACCACAGGGCTCCTCTGCATCCTTATAGGATGGTCACTGACCTCACTGGGCTTTGAATCAAACAGATTTGTAAGTCATTGTGTGATCCTTCACGGAAAGCTGTGGTAAACTAACGAGATTAAATAACAAGGCAATCTATTTCTGAGTGGTGGAAATCTTACAATACTCTTTATTTATCTTAATCTAAAAATACAGAAGATGGGAACAAACAAACAACTGACAAGAAATACAACCCCAGCTTAACTTTAGATTACTGGAAAAAAATTCAGTTTCATCATATGAATGTTCTGTTGTCCTGAAGTATGAACAGTTTCAGTGTCTTTGTAAATACACTCAAGCAAATGTGGCAATAATCATGCTGTTGTAAGAGCAGGGCAACAGCATTGCTGAAGCCCTTTGAGCCATGTTGATGATTGTGAGCAGATGTGCTAAAAGATACATTTTTTTCCTCTGTGAAGGTTGAGAGAGACCTTTCATCTTAAAATTTTGTATTTGGAGAGAAATTATCCAGATATCAAAGAGCTTTCATTTTTCTACACAAAGGAGGAGGGAATTGCAAGCCAAAGAGAGATTTATACATGCAATACTGTTGATTTAAATCAGCATCATTTTTTAAAGCCACATTTTTTCCCAAAGCCAGACATTGCTTCTGCAGCTTGTCCAGTTGCTTTTTCTACTCCGTCTTGTGCCATCTTGGCTGCCTTGTCAATAGCTGCAAGAGAGGGAAAAAGATAAGCAAGAAGTTGGAAAAATGCGACGTTGTTTAATATTTATGAGGGAAGAGAGATGTGAAGATGATTAGACTACAGAAATGTAGCAATATATCTTTAAAAAAGATTTTGGCAATTTTGCTGCCTCCCCATCTAATGTCAACATGTGTCCAAGCCCACCCTTCTCAAGACATGCATGGAGCTGTAGAGGGTGTTTGCTCTGAGATACTGCCAACTCATTTTGGTTTTCCTGAAGCATTTTAGACCCCAAAATTGATAAGTCTCCCCTCATTCTTAGAAAGTTATTAAATTGTTAAAAAAAAAAAAGAAAATCGAGCTTAATTTTTAAGTTTGACTTGTTCCCAATCCCCAGCAGCAAGATGCCAACAGTTTCCTGATGGCACCTTTCCAGCTGCAGGATCAACTTGGATCAACCCCAGCTGCTGCCTCAGCAGGTGTTGGGATCCATTATAGGGCTGGACCAGGATGGAGCCCTGCCCTCAGGGCTGAGAGGGGGGTGGGAGCAAGATGTGACACAGGGCTATGTAATCCTCAAGAAAGAAAAGCAGAGTTTTGTTCATGTTGTTTCCTCAAGTTTTCTAGAGAGGAAGCCAATGTCTGAATTCTGCGCATGAGACACTGGCGAGGGAGCCTCAGCTACTGCCTGCCAGTACCTGTGGATGTACTAAGCAACAGATCCTGAAATCCTTTCCCATGAGGTTTCTAAAAACCCAAAAGTTGTTGCTGAAACCAAGGCCTTCCAGGCTGAGAACACCTGTGGGGCAGAGGTGAATAAGCACTGCCCACTGCTGGCTTGTGTTGAGCTGCTCCATCACTTCTTGATTTGATCATTGCTCCTACCTTTCTGGCTTGCATCTGTAATCTGGTTGACTGAATCCTGAGTGGCCTGTCCCAGGCTGTTTGCTGTAATTAAGGTAAAAAAAAATCATTTCCAGCTGTTCCCGTTTATGGTAACAGGAATTCCCAATGTCAGTGCCCACAGCAGGCTATGCCCCTGGCAAGTGATCAGGCTGGTACAGAGCAGGCTGAGGCTGTGCCCTTTGCCTGTGGGCACCCTGGGAACTGTGTGTTGCCAGAGCAGCTTGCTATGAGATTAGTGTTCACCCAGCACCTACGGTCAGCTGAGCAAATCAATGACAGATAAGCAGGAGATAAAGAAGCAAAGATTAGCAGTGAGTTGGAATGATGACATTTAGCTGCAAGCTGCTTATTTTACACTACACTTGCTTTTATTGATTTCTAGCTTATTGTGCTTGGGGAAGGTTGGCCATCTAGCATGCATTTTCTCTGTGGGCCATTTGGGAGTAGGGCCTCTTCCAAAATGGAAGCAAATGCATTAAACAACAGCAGGACAGGAGAAGGGAGATTTTATATAGAAGGTATAAATAGAAGAAGAAGAGAAGAAGCTAGAAACATAACAGATCAACTTCAGCATATAAAGCATTAAAAAAGTGAGATGCCATGTGTCGTGGGTTGGCCATGGGCCAATTTTTTTTCACTCCCCCCCCAATCGCTATAAGTTGAGAGAAGGTTTATGCAGACAAAAGAGATCTGATGTGGGGGAAATAACATTAGAATTTATTACTAGCAAGGTAAAAAACTACAGAAATATATATATATATATATACAATTCTAACTAGGCAAAAAAAAAACAACCTATACATTTACAGAAGTATCCCTCCCCCCTTTGGATCAGTTCAGGAGGAGAAAAATAGTTTCCTTTTCACTTCCAGAGCTACAGGTCTTCCAAAACAATTCTGCAGCATTTGAAAGTTTTCCTTCTGTTATCTCTAGGACGACAGCTCCAATTCGTGGCAGCTGGAACTGTCTCTCTTTTTTTTTCTCTCTTCTGTGTCGAGGCTGGGCCTACCCCCTCCTGGGCTAAGACCAGAGGCTGGGGGTTACCCAGGGCCTTGTGGGGTCCTCCATGGACTGCAAGGGAGACACTTGCTTTGCCATGGTCTTCCCCACAGTGTCACAGGGGATAATGGCTTTTGAGTCCATCCCTGTTTCCTGTAATTGTAAGATATCTGATAGTTTATGAAAGAGTGAGGTGCCCTCTCAATGGTATGAACATATTCATACCATAGCAAATAAAAAGGACTATTTTGTTCTTCAGAAAGGAATACTGTCATGTTTGTGGGTCTACTACACACTTTTTCTCAGATGTATGGAAATTTGCTGTAACTTTGAAGAAATTAGTGAGATTTCTCACATATTTCAGCTATACAACACAGTGTTTGCAGGATGAGAGTCCAGGACCATACCTGATAAAATTACATGCTGCTAGGAGTAAGCTGCACACAAATACTGTAGGGAATATACTATAAAACGCTAGAATAAGTTATACACATTTTTCAATTTTTGATTTAAAGGACAGGCTGTTATGCTTTGCATTGAAAAGTTGGTTTCCAATGCACAGCATTAATGATAACACCTTGGCCCTACAACGTGGGCATAGCTATTACAGAAATGTTCATACAGGGTTTTTTAAACTCTGCACAGTCTGGTGGTTACTGCTGAAGAACACAACAAAAACATACTTGTACTACATATTACAAACTGTACATTGCAATCAATGTAGTTATTACCAGAAGGCACTGACAGGCCAAGTGGCAAACATTAATCAAAAGTAAAATGCAACTTATTTGAAGGAGAGCAGTTTAGAAACCACTACAGAGCATGAGAAAAGACCACCCTGCACAATGCAAAAGCTAAATACAGAAGGTTATTTTTACCAAAAAATGTTTCACTGCCCTAAAAACATTAATGTTTTGGGGAGTGATAGATGTTGGACAATGCTCAGCAGCCACAGAGGGAGCAGTGGGTGGGCAGGTAGAGGCAGCTGCCCACAGCAATTGGAGAGCCATGGCCAGTCTGGGGTCTTCTCCAGGTGATGGCCAAGACTTGCTTCCCGGGAAGGGAAGGAGAAGGAGGAAGCTGTGTCCTGCTAGCACTGATGCAGCTCATAGTGCCACTTCAGACTGTGGGTTTTCTGAGCGAAAGTAGCAACTAAGCTCCCCTCCAAATATACAACAATATTTTATCTTTCTTACCAGCATCTTTTGCTGCAGATTCAGTCTGTTCCTTCAGTCCCTGAAAGCTTCTTCCCGACATTGTAGCTTCTGACACCTGTTAAAAGTCCTCTGCTTTGATAAAATTAAGCACCTGGTGGTGTACAGCACACTGTGTCATAGTGTCCTGACTTCTCCTGGTTTTTATACGTCTGCCACGAGACCTGCTGATTGTTTTGGGGGTGATTGGTATGATGGGTGGAATTCGAGTGTGAGGAATGAGAGCTGAAAATAGAGAAAAGTTGTTTATTTACCCTCCCGGATGAGAGGGTGTGCCCAGATAGAGACTTCTGCTTCATAGCACTGTCTTTGTTTGTTAATTTGTGGTCAGGTTTTTTTTTTTTAATTTAAAAAACTGCAAAAAAACCTGTTCCACCATCACAGAGAGAGAAAAGCCACTGAACTGAGCTTTATAAAAAATGCTGGAAAACTACTGAAGTGGTAGTGCCTAGGCATGGCCAACTTTCGTCCCTGCCGGGCTGACTTCCTTCTCTTTCCTTCCTGAGAAGAACCTCATGAGAACAGAAGCCAGCCCAAACTTGTTGTAGTTTTTAGCAGTTTTTATAATAATCCTCTTTTCTTGTCAGGTGGGATAGTTAGATGGTGAGGGTTGTCACTTATGTGTATTTTTATAAGAAAATGCTAATCTGGTCATCTTTCCAGTTGGCTGCTTAAGGTGGATAGCAAATCCCATCATCACTGAAGGCCTTGCCTGGGTGAGGCAGGTAACCAGTGCCAGCATTAGCAGTTCTCAGGGGAAGAGAAAAAAAAAAGAAGTCAAATTAGCAAGCCCACCTTTTCCTAATGTGGCTTTGTGGTACAGACTTTGTCAGTACAGAAATTATGCTTAAAATCACTTCCTTTCCTAGCATCACCACATTAATAAAAGTTTCTGGCTTTAACCTCTGGCATTTCCTAGGTGCCCACTAGCCTTTGGAATTTATATTTCCTGCCACCAATCCCAAGTACAAAGGTGCTTTGTACAAGTAAACTACTGGCAGAGTTGGGAGCCAAATGGCTTGCTGGTTTTGAGGGGTTTGGGTTCCTCATTGCCATTTCCGGTGTACAAAGTGTCTCTGTTCAGATGGCCACACTCATACCCATATTTGTCTTCCTGAGTAAAGATTTGTGTTGGGAAATAGGCATGAGAACAAGATGCCATGGATAAACTAGTGTGGGCACTGACAGTTCTCATAAGTTTAGTACTTCATTAGTACCCAAGTGAGGAAGAGTCTCAGAAAACAAGGTTCCGTGCATTCCTCTGCCGCTCCTGTTCCGCCTGTCATTTCAGAGAGCTCCTTTCAACTTTTGCACCACTCCTTTGTTATTTCAAACAGCAATCCTATTTCCCCCTCGACGGGTCAATTAGAATTTTAATTATATATGCACATCAGGTATCTTTTTCAATTCCTCACCGATTTCTTTTTTGGAATGATTTTCTTACTTGGATTCGCAAAAACTCAGATAAAAGACACCCAGTGTGGTGGGGCTCTGGCATTTTTTTAACAAAACCACTAACATGGACCCACTTACCTTTCTTGCCCAAAGCTGAGAATGTAGCCACAGCAAAGCCCATACCAAATGGGTGGATTTCAGCTGTTCTCAGCCCCCTCTGTCTGGTCGCTACTGCCTCAAGTTACTCTGCGTGGAGTGTTAGTGAAGGAAGGAAGAGGCTCTCTGGTATCCATCAGGCAGCTTGTCACAGCTCCAGAGAGGATGTGCCCAGGCTCCAGCAGCAAATACCTTCCAGCTGCCCTCCCAGCTCTTTTCTAAACTGCTGGATTTTCAGTGCAAGGGCCCCGCAGATGCTGGCTGGGGTGGTCTGCCTGAAAGGGACAACAGGAGTTTGGGAGAACATTTACAACTGATGCACGTTTACATCAAGTGTTAAACATGCACCACATTAAAGCAATATTTCAAAGACTCTAACCAGTTCAGGTAAATATTGCTCTCCAATTCTCCTCTGACACTTCCTAGATTTCTCCAGCTCTGACTGTTACTCTTCCAAATACAAATCTCAGCATTTCAGAATCAATATGGAGGTTTGATCGGTGTTGCTGCCTGCTTTACGTCCTGCTCAAAACATTAGGAAGCACAAACTTCTGAGTAAAACCTACACTGCTGAGAGCATAGCAGCATGAACTCCTTATCTATGGTATGTACGTATATTATCCTGATTCCAAACAGAAAAAAAGGGAAAAGAAAGCAAATCACCCTGACCTGGCAAACTGACATGGCATGGTCATTATAATGCAGCCCAGAGGAGAGGGAAGAGGGACCTTTGGTATAGTAAGTACTTATTTTCATATGATGGGACAAATAGTCTGTGCATCAGGTGGCTTGCAGAGTTACAAAACTGCAATAGAAAATTAATGGAACATATTGCATCATATTTATTCACTCTGTGAGTTAGCATTACTTGCCTAAAAATAACGTTAAACCCTTTGAACTGATGTTAGATATAGATTAGAGTGCTCAGATACAAACAGGTTCATCGGGCACTGGAAATGGTGGGTAACTTTAAACGTGCAGTCCAAGTATCTGTGAGTTGAATCTAAGGCACCACAGGGAAATTAGAAATTGTTCTGGTTTCCTTTCACACATCTTCTATGGCATCTTTGAGCACCACCCCCTCATACATCAGTGACATGAACCCTTCTCTTTTACTACCTGATGAAGGTGAGAAGTAACTGATCAGAGCTAGAGCTTATGTTTTACACATGAAAATGGGCAAATGAGGTTATTTAATGAGAAGTGTTGACATTCATTTGGGTTTTCTTAAATTTTAATTTTACCAGGGTTGGGATTAACAGACAGGTATGGTTTCCATCAGCAAGGCAAATGCAACGACATGTCCGGGCTGGAAGTTTTACACAGATCACTCCAGAAGTTAACGAAGTGTGCAGTGTTCAGGACCCACAGCTGTGAAAAGAGACTGACATTAGTGTGAAGGGATGTGGTGTTTATGTCAATGAAAGGGAATTGTTTAGAGAAATAGAATGGTTTGCTCATAGAAAGATATAATTATTGTAAGTTAAATGATAGTCATTTAAAGGAAAGTTGTTCCAATTCAGCTAAATTAGCCCTTCAGTGCAAATACTGATATACAATTCTGGGAGAAAAGTGGTCTAATTTATTCTACTTTAAACATCCTCCAGGAACCATTAGTCAGCTCTGCTTCAAAGCACGAGATCAACATAAGGGCTGTGCATATGGAGTTCTTTACCTTCTGATTTCTCAATCTTGAAGCAACATCCAGGTGAAGTGTCATGTTTCTACCTTCTTCTGGAGCATCTGACACCATGTTTAAATACAGGGATTGTTGTGGAGTCTCATGATACCCGCAGCTTCAGGACTAGGAAAGACAAAAAAAAATAACTGTCTGGTCTCTAACTTAGAAGGAGAAAGGTGAGAAAGGCTTGACTACCACCATGAGATCTGGCATGGGACTGGGGAATTAAATAACTGGTCCTATCCCAGGAGTGGCTAGCTAGGAAAGCTGAGGATGTGAGCTGGGATGCAAAGTCTACAGAAGAAATGCATATATTTCTCTAGACACACTGAGAGGAAGGAGCCCTGTGGCTCTGCCCTTCTGGCAAACAGCTGTGCTGCCCACCCCACCTAGGCCCAGGGGGAGAGGAAAAGTGGAGAAGCAGAGCTGACAAGCTTGCTTGGCTCCCATACTGGGATCCACGCAAAAAAAACAGTGCCAAAGACTGACAGAGAAACATTGCACTGCTGCAAACTCATCTGGGCAGGGGTTTGTCTGGTATTCAGAAGGCTCAGTTTTAATCTGAGCTTTTTCTGATATGCTGTTAACAGTATGGAGTATCTTCTTGTGATTGGGTAGGGTTTTGATGCGTTTATGAAACAGTGAAGCTGTGTTTCCGTATAGAAAAAAAAGTGTCAAAGAGGTGAGAATGTGTGATTTTATAGAGAACAGTATTAAAAAAACATCCCTTCAGTTTTTAATCAGGTGCTCTTTGAGTTCAGTTTTAGGACACGCATTATGCAGACACTGAAACAGGACTTTCAGATGAAGTGGGGGCTTAAGTGTATTATTACCTGATTTGCATTTAAACTAGTGGAATGTTGTTTGGGATATCCTGTAGAGAGCCACCACTTCCTCTTCTGCATCCTGGACAGACACCTTCGAAAACTCAGGCCCTGCATGCCCTTCAGCCCTTGGCTAAAACATAACTGGGGTGGGGGGAGCTCTCAAAGGCTATGAACTCTATCAGAACAAATCACTTAATAAAGCTTAACTGCAGTTTTACATGGTAAGTAAGTTTTGCTGTTACAAGGGGAAAAAAAAGTGGTTTTCAGCGCTTTGTTGGTCACTTGTATGGTGAAGCTGATGCAACACTTGGCAGCAACTGTTCCTGGCTCCTTGGATCACCACAGAGGTCGGAGTGTGTGCACCCAGAGTCACGTCACTGGGGATAGACTGTGGCCCCACCATGCCTGGCACCAAGAGCTGTCTTGGCACAGTGGGATTAAATCAACAGCTTGTGTGAGAGTGGTATCACATGTACAAAGTCCACTTAAATAATTCACAGGGTGAGACGAGCAAAAGAAACTCTTGATTGCCTAGATCATGATCTGTCAGCGAAAAATTATTTTGCTAGTATCTGCCTCTCTCAGCTTTTATCTGGGGCAAGGTGATTCCCAGCACTTCCTCAGTGAAAGCACCTTCTTCTGTGGGATGTTTTCTGATGCATCTCCTTCATCCTTCCACTTTCTTTCCATCACCTCTCGTTACACTTGCTGGAATACTCATTAAAAGCACAGACTTCTTTTCCATGCAGCCAACCAAATACAGCAAAGTTTAGTTGAATAATTAATAGATAATCTTTTGTCTCTTTTATCACAGACCCTTCTGCCTCAGAACAAACAAGTTTCCACCTTTCTTTTACCTCTGACAAAGGTGGCTCAGACTGGTACATCTGCTCCCCCTGGCTGGGTGACAGCTGGTCTGGGGAAGGGAAGGAAATAGAGGGTCACTGAGCAATTGCACGGACACAGCATTACTCTGTTCCCACTCACTGTTGCAGAGTACTCGTGGAAGGAAACTGCATGTCCTGCTCTCTGTCTTCAAGACTTGTGATTGCCTATGCAAGGTGCACAAACACTCCTCTGGGCTCTCACTGCAACAGGATTGGCCAGGCCTGGGCGGGGGCCACAGCAGGGAAGTGCCTGTCCAGCCCAGGCACAGGGCAGTGCTCACACACTCCCAAGCAGCTAGGGAGCTCAGTATGGCAGAGCAGTGTCCCAGCAATTATTGTTCTCTCCTGGTTTAAGCCCTTGGAACCAGAGGTGATGACTGCTTGAGAGATGGGCATTTGGGGAGCAGTTTACTCACTCCTCCTTTGAGCTACCTCCTTTTTCCCCACGGCCGGCAAAACACTTTTTTTTGGTACCCCCATAAAGCAAACCTTTGGAGCAAAGGGCTTTTCCTTTTTCTGTCTCTCTCTCTAGCAAGCACTGAAAATAGACTTGAGCCTCCTGCTGCTGGGCATGAGTATCTCTTTAAGCCCTCTTCCCTTGGCCTCAGTTTTAGTTATTCTGTTTAATTGGCAGATGTTTTGCAGGACATCAGAAAAGAGCATACACATATCAGATGTAGTTTCCTTTGAGGGGCCTTGTTACCTCTGCTAGGTAGCAAGTCTCTCCTGCAATGTCGTCCACAGTCGTCATCATTATGCAGCTTAATGAGGAGTAATGATCCGATTTTGAAGCAGCTTAAATCTCAACAGTTTACACTGGCTGCTCCTGGATCCGTGGGTGTTCTATCTGTAGGTAAATTAGACCCATACCTACTGACATGCTTTAAACTCATCCTCACGATTTACAGCAATGAGCTTTGTAGCAACATTTTCCTGTTCTCTACGTCTGTAATGTGGAAGGTCTCTGCTGCTCTCACTCTGTAGCTTAACCTGTAGACTGCTGTGAGCAATACCAGCCCTGTGTTTGTGGTGCACCAGTAAATTCTCCTTTGGCAGCTGCTCTCACGCTCATGCATTTCACACCCTCCCTGCCCCTGCCAGCAGTAATGCAGCTCTGATCTCACAGGTCGGCTGGTACCCATCACATTTTGTAATCACCTTCTAGCAGCTTGTTGCACCCAGATGTCAGGATAGAGTTTTCAAGGTCTGTAGTATGCAGAATAAATTGAGCCCAACATCACTTTCATATTCCTTTAAAAAGCCTCCTCTTGTCCAATATTCCCCCCCCACACACTTTAAACATGGCAAGTATTTAAATAGTGAAATATCTGTTTTTCAGCCCTGAAAGACTGGAAGTTGGCCTGCCTAAAGTATTGACTTCAGAAATACAATTTTTCACAATTCCCTATCTTTTTAAGGCCCTTATAGTTTTGAGATCCTTGTACCTTGACACTGCACTTTTACAGGAAGAGTGCATCAGTTCAGAAATATCCACATCTAAAATGTGCAAATAAAAATGAAAAAAACAAAAAACTTGTTCAAACACTTTTTTATTAGTTAAAAAAAAAATATTTCCACAATACCTAGAGATCCCAAGTGCCAGTGCGGATGGATGCGAGACACAGACCAGTGAGTCCAACCAAAAGATGCAAAGCAAGTGGGTCAGGAAGCCAGGAGGGAGGTGGGAAGGACACCCCCCCCAGTACACACCTGCACTTTACTTACAATCAGAGGAGTCTGGCTTACATATATTGTACAACTGTTTTTGAGGCAAGTGAAGGACTACAAAGCTGAATGTAGTTAGTCTATGGACAGTGGGATTTTCCTGTAGTAGTGTCAGCTAATATTTCCATGTATGCTCTTGGAATGGTCTCTTTTGAGCTGGGATCCCCTAACTTGATGGATCACCTTCAATTTCACCCTGTGAGAGAAGACAGATAGGAAAACAGTTAAATATTTCCAGTGGAAAACATATATAAATAAAATTAAGAGAAAAATCAGTGGTAATAGTCACCACACAAAAAAATGATAAACAGCTACAAAACAATGAGGACCATATGTGGTGCAGAAAATAAATGGAATATCCATTCATTCTGGAAATCAGACACACTCCCGCTGTGACTCAGACCTCCAGGGAAAATGAGGGTGTGAGTTCACAGATGGTGGAAGTCGAGCTAATGTGGGGCCGAGCTGCCACCAGCAGGAGTGTCCTGCTTTCTGCTGCTGGGTCTGCTGCAGCCTGACATGAGCACTGGTGCAGCTGTGGAGTCAGTCAGATTAGTGAGGCTCTTTTCGGGGACTGGCAGCAGGGGTGATGGCTGGTAGACAATGGTAGGTGGAAGCTGAGATCACAAAAATAGTCTGAGCTTTGGGAAAGCTGAAAAATGTGGGGTTTGGGTGCATGCAGTACTTGTGGAATGGGCAGACAAAGGCCTTAGGACTGAAATCATAAAGGGAATACCATGTGAGAAGCATTTGCCCCTTTAAAGCATCCTTGTTGGACAATAAGTTATTCTTGTTCAAGAGCTGAAAGTGGCCCAAAGACTGACATTTGACCCAGGGCTTCAAAAGGACATTGCAGGTAGAACAGATCAAAAATTAAAAGAACTAATTTAAATGTAGAAAAATCTAACTTTTTATCTAAAGCTCTTCTAAAGCACAGCTGCAACCAGGAAACAGCTGTTTCATGTGATGACAAAACCGAAAGAAAGCATTAACTATTATATGTGCATCCAAATCAGGCAGCAGTTTACACTCTGTCCAGTCTGTCACTCATAGAAAATTGTTGGTCCCAAAACGAAAAAGGAAGTGGCAAAAGTGAGAACTGATGAGCTCAGGTTTCTGTCAAATAACTCAGGAAAGTGGGAATACTGATGGGAACCTCACACGGCAGACCCATAACCACAGGATGCAAAGGGGATTTCTCCTAGGGGGGGAAGCAGTGACCCAGAAAGGGCCCGTGTGTGGCCCGAGAGCCCGTGGGCAGGCGGGGCCCTGGCACCCCCTTACCTCTGCACCGCCTGTGCCTGGTGCCGGGGCCCCCTCTCCGGCCACCCGGGGCTGCTCCGGCGGCTGCGGCGCTGCCAGGTCCTCCTGCCAAGTCACAAGCAAGATGTTTGTCCTTGCTGCCACATGCAGAGTCATCGCCCTAATCTTAGACAGGCTGTTTGAGCAGACTGCGCAACAGTAATTGAGCATTACCCACCCAAATAAAACACCGGCTTTAACATTGCTTGAGATCCACTTTTGTTGTGGTGGTGGTGGGAAAACAGTTTTTCCCCCTGAAGTTGAGAAAATGGTAAATTCTCAGGGGGTGGTGATTTTCGGAATTGGTTTAGTGAGTGTTTTAAGCCATGAGGAGCTAGGGGCCAGAGCCCCTTTGGAGGCCAGGCCCCCCCCAGCCCCAGCTGGGTGGCTACAGGGTCTTAGAACAGTGTAAACTGGACCGAGTTTCATAGCCGAGAGTTGAGAGAAACTTCTAACATCGAGAGCAATGAAGGACCGGCGAAACACTGACCAAGGAGGATGGCGCACAGTCAAGTGATGGGAGGGCAGCGGAGCCGGCGCTGCAGCCGAGAGGGGCAGGGGGGCTCCTGCGGAGGAAGCTGGGGGTAGGAACTGAGATCAAGTTCCCCCAGGCTCCCTTGGGGTCCCTCCTGTGGTGGAGGGGGTGGACTCTAGAAGTTATGGGGTGCAGCATATACTGCGGGGGGAAGAGCTGGGGAGCTCGAGGCATCCCAGGGTTGGATTGAGGACGGCCGGTAGAGTGTGGGGGGGGGCTCTGCCCCCCCTCACTACTGTTGCATGGAGACAGAGCACGGAACTCTATAAGAATCATCCTGAGAGCTGAGCCAGGATGAAATGCGAGGATGATGGGCTTCGCTCTTCACTACTGCTGGAATTGTGCTGGAGAACTGTGACAGAGCCACAAAACATTAATAAGGCTGAACTGAAACATTGCCTTCAATGTTCTTACCTAAAAGGAGTTAAATTCA
>JAWWLV010000180.1:8171299-8232501 GCA_035041135.1 Platyrinchus mystaceus | reverse complement strand
AATATATTCCCTTCCCCCTATTTTGAGTCTCGTGTTTTGTCTGAAAAAACCCATTTCACACCGGGTTAAAATTAGGGCGGGAGGCCTGAACTCGGATTTAGATTTTTAGAGCTCTCAAACCATCACAAGTTGTGCAGCTTGTTGGAGCAGGTATCTATGAAAAAGCAATTCATTTTCCTACCACCTGGTTTAAGGTCTCTTTCATACAGAAAATCAGTTCTTTTTCTGTCACTGAGACCAGAGTTTTGACTCTTTCAGTGTGAAAAAATTTGGGAGGAACAAGTAAATTTACCTACAATAAGACTTCGCTAAACCTTTCCCCACATTATCTTACTTACCCTAAGCACTTATTGCATAGATTAAAACTAATTTAAGATACAGCAGTACTGTGGTGGTGTTAATGTCATGCTTCAGATAAAGTGTCATTATCACAGGATTTGTGTTTGAGTACAAGTAGTTACATAGGCATTTTTGGCTCTTTTAGCTACTTGCCTGCATCTTTCAGCTTCCTTTCTAGCCCAAAAGGAAGAGACAAGGTTGCATTACCAGGCAATTACTTTAAGCACAATTTGGCCACATGGGAAGAGAAGACAAAACCCGGACCGTACTGGATGTGCACAGGGGATGGACAGAAAGCAGAAGTGCCCCTGTGTGGAATCAGTCAGTGAGAGCAGGGGGAAACAGAAATAGAAGAACCTCTACAGCCCAGCCCCAAGTCACCAGGCAACTCAAAATTACAAAGCTTCTCTGTTCCCTTTGAGCACACATGCCCAGCAGTTTCCCTGAATTACTCTTTTCCCAGGTGTAGTCAGGGCTATCATGGAGGGAATCAGAGACACACATATTACGTAAAGGGAAAGTCAATTTTGCACGGAGGGCAGAGTTACCATTTGAATTTTAACATTTTGAAACACAGGGCCACCACCTTCCCTAGTGCTGCTCTTGATGCAGAACAAATCAAATGTCCCTGCCAAACCTCCTGTAAACAGAACTTCATGCTCTGTGTGTCTGGGGAACTCCACTCTTAATTTTGACACGTGTCCTTATCTTCCTGTTCAGTCACAACTGCTCTAATCAGTAGGAGAGTACTCCTGCTGCTTTTGGGACTGAATTATGGAAGAAGAGGTGATACGAAATAAAAAGGGAAAAATAGAGTTATATAGATATAAGGTAGAGCCCATGAAAATTTAAGCAGGAAATTGGACTTCAGATCTATTTGGGGCAGGAAGGGTAGCCAGGAGACGGAAGCACTGCAACCTGCTTGTCCTACCTATGGGCATCCTGCTCTCCATGTAAGCTACCATGAGATCAATCCATCAAAACCAGAAAACAGCCAAAATATGAGCTGCAGCCCAGTACTGATGTCTGACACAGCTGCAGGCATTCCCTTCATCTCCCTGTTAAGACTCGAGTTGATCAGTTTGTTTATGGAGAGCACCATGCACTGGGGTGTCTCCAGACGAGAAGCACAGCGAGACTACCTTTTCCTAAGGAACGTGCCCTTAGTTTACACTGCATTGTTGGCCTGAGCTGTTTTAAGCAAGCCCAGGTAACTTAATGACATCAAACTGTGCACATCATGAAAGCCAGGCTCTCCCAGCACAGCAGGGACCGTAGCTGTTGCGGAGAGGCCACTGCTCTGATGGAGCCACTCAGCACAGCCTTTCAGAAATGCAACTCCCCTGCAGTCAGCAAACAGCTCAATACTCTGAATTTATGCAGGCTCATCCAGCCTCAGGATTCAACCTGTGGCTTGAAAAGACTTCACATGCGTATAAAAAGGACTATGCTTTATAACTCAACAGCATGCATTAGGCCAAAGCAGGTAAATAGCCTCAAATTGTATTCTGAAGCTTTACAAGCAGGTTTTTTGACTGTTGGGTGGAAAGAAATCTGCAGTGCAAGCTGCTGACGGTAGCTGCAACAGCAGGTGTCTTGTAGGTGTTTTGCAGGTGGAGTTACCAGCTGCTGTGTGAAATCGTGAAGGTCAATCAAAGGCGAGTGCCTAAGGTGCTGAGCTGTGCTGGGAACTGGAGGACAGCTCACAGGAACACAAGGACAAGTGCAGTGCGCTCCATCTTTCTGCAGGGTATGACCACCTACTGTTCCTGTGGGCAGGGAGCTCGGCTGTGGTAGATGTGGAAAGAGTAATGGAAAAGGGATACCTTCATCAGGACCACCCTCAGGACACTGCATCCAAGAGCAATGGATGGGCTGAAGAATCCCCGTTCAGCTGTTGTGCTGCTAGTTATGTCTCTTACATTGTGCTCTCCTTGCCAAGACTCTGCTCCAGAAGGATAAAAATCAACCATCTATTTTTAGAAAGGGAAACAACCATGTTTCTGGATAGTATTTCTAAACTTTGGTGGAGGAACCAGCACAATTGCAGGATGAAGAGGTGTCAGGCTGTGTTAGGGATGTTGCCTCACAGCCTTTTTCTCACGCGCTTCCCACCCTGCCCAGAATAGTGATCCCGAGATGAGGAAGGGCTGCATTCTTCAGCTGGGTGTTAGCTGGCTGGGGATTGCAGTGACTGCTCAGGAAAACAGAGGAGGACCATGTGATGGAAGGGTCTTCATTTTGGATGAAGAGCCAGAGATTCCTGGGTACGAGCTCCAGCTATAACACTGACCCACAGCACAATGCTGGGCAAGAAAGCAAGAGTGAAAATCCAGCTTCTCTGGGGGACAGCAAGAGTTCTGCCATTCCTTTCACTGTTCATCTGCTCATTAAAAGGGATAAGATTTTCTAAGGAAAGGTGTGTTGAAACCATGAAGCAATTAGTAATGGTTCTTCTGCTCTTAAAGGGAAAGCAGATTTTGTCCCCTCAGAAGTTATGTGTTGCCTTAGAGTAAGTATTTTAAGTGAAAAGAAAAAACAACATCAGTTTACTGTGGGCTGTTTTCTTCTGTTTTTGGGGGGGAAGTTGAATCTTTTTTGCTAGTGAAGAGAGAAAAATTAAGGACTTACAGTTAAGTGAAGGATTTACAGTTAAGTGGAACGCAAGACCTTAGAATTTCTTATAGGAATACTACACAAGTTTTTAAATATTTTATGAATATAAAAATACATTCCTATATAAAATATATACACTATAGAAGATTTATATATATAAACCCAATATTTCACTAAGGTTATGAAACATAGCTACATGTTCACCTATCACTAAAGAAAAACTCAACAAATTAGGATCTGCCATTTATAAAAATATTCCTGTGTAATGTTAAGAGATCTTAAATAGACTATACTACAGGTTCCTGGGTTCAGATATTTTAATATTTTTAAACTGATTTGAAAACCCAGAAATATTGAAAAATTATTAATTATAATTTGATTTTTCAGATTCTTTTTTTCCCCAGGTTCTATGAAATGCCCTTTTTTAGCTTAGCAATTGATTGAGTTGTATGTTCCGAGTCCATATGTGAAATGGAATTTATATTTTTGTCTATATTATGTTATAAGTCAGTGGGGATTTTTTGCTGTTCCCAAAAATTCAGACAAAAACAACCCTATTAGTATTATCTTCCTTATATAACATCCAAATATTGGATGCTGGAATATGACTCATTAAAATCTCAAAAAATTCAGTGGCGAACAAGTTGTTATTATGATGATGCTGATGATGCTGTAAAGCCAGAGAAGTTCACTGGGAGCCTCATCTGCTACAAATTTAACAGCCCTCAATGGGACATCAGTTGATAAGGCAGAGAAGTTCAGCCTCCTGTAGTGTTCTTGACCTTGGGTGTTGGAGCAAACACAATGGTACTTGGCAGTCTCCTCACACCACTCCCTTGTAAACCCTCAGGCAAACTGACAGGTCCTATGGACAGGCTGTGCTGTGTAGGTTTCAGGCTGAATGTGCTTGGAGTGATGCTCGAAGACAGCTCGAAGAGGTCAACCTGTGACTAGAGTGGACCCACCAAGAGGACAGAGTGACAGGCACACAGGAGTCCTGTCTTACCCTGCAAATCCAGAGGGACTCCTGAGGTGGCTTTGTCTTCATCCAGCTCACAGCCAGACTCTCTGACACTTCCCTGGGACTGCTTATAGAAATAACAGACATTTAACAATGTATCCTATAGGATTGCTGTGGCACAGCCTTGAGCCATGAAGCAAACACGTGGTCTTGCAGACTTTAAGGCTTCACCAGTGCCACTAACTCAGCTATTTTTCATGGAAAAAGGTATGCCTGGATGCACTAATGATACTGAGAAGGAAGCACAGAAAAAGTGCCTGTAGGCAGAACACCCTGTTCCACACTGCTTTTGCAGTCTCCCCTGCTCCATGAGATGTGGACAGATACCACTGGGATGCATCACTGCATCAACCAAGTACAGAGAAGCTTGAATGTCAAGGGGAAGAGTTGCAACTATTTATTCTACTTAATTGTAAGGTAGTTCAGCTGCTGATTTCCCTGCTCCTCCTGCTCAGCAGCTCTGCCCTCGCTGGCCTCTAAAATGCCCTTGGTTGCTCTCTCCTAGTGGCACTTGCCCTGCCCAAACTAACTTGAACAGTTTCTGCTTCTAATTCCTTCAGTGCAAGTGCCTTGGCCTCAGTGGCGTTGCAGGGTGTGAGCGAACATGAATCAAGGCCACGAGTGTTCACATCCGAACTGTGCAGCTGTTATGAAAGCAACGAGCCCCGGTGTGGGTGCGGCTCACGCACACGAGATCAGGCCCAGGGAAACGCTGTGATCCAGCGAGCGCACCCAGCGGATGCACATAACTGACAACTGCTCCAGTAATTAATGGAGCAAAACAAAGAAAGGATCAAACACAATTCAAAGTGACAGAGTCATGAGCTGACAAGTAAATCATAAAAACTGACAGGACAAGTAGATCTAAGGGGAAGATCTAGGTGGAGGGCGTAGGAAAGCATCATACTAGGGAAACTGTTCCACTCCCCGAGGGGCATTTTGTGAGCATGTGTACATACATGCCCTCGTTCCCAGCCACGTGGTGTCTGCATTGCAGCAAGCTCTGTGCTGCGTCATGCAGACAAAGAATGAATCCTCTTCTAAGACAGGGATATGTAGTGAGTGGTTATCTCACTGGAATCTCTTAATGTCCACTCCAGGGATGGGGATGGGTGCAGAGCCACAGACACAACACATTACTGATAGGTTTCATTCCTTTGTGGACCAGAAAAATTGTGGTGAGTTTATAATCTCTTAACTTACATATTTTTTAGTTAATACTTAAAAACTCCCCCAAAGCAGTCAATACTTTCCTGTACTCAGTGAGCAGTGACCAGGCCAGTGCCAAAGCCCTATCAGGTGATGCCAACACTACTCAGGGTTGTTCTCATCTGGTACTTGGCACCTCTCCATAGGCATAGAGTTACTCCAGCCTCATTTCCTTCTGCATGGCTCTGAGAGCTCCCACCAAGGACAGCAAGGAGCAGCAGGTTGCCAACCGCTCCATGGGTGTCCACATTTCAGTGCCTGCCATGATCCAACAGAGGGCTGAATTCTTTCCCATGACCCAACTCACCATGTGATACACCCACAGAACTGAACCAACCCATGGCTGCTGTCATGAGCAAAACTTAACTCGGAATCCTTAGAGTTCCCCTCTCCTGCCGCCCATGCCAGCTGTCATACACACAGATTAAATGTCAACGAGCTCTCCGTAATTGATATTAATACAGGGAAAGCTCAGCTGGGGACATGCTTCCTAGGCCACTTGCCTCCCCAGACCCGAGTCACCCTCCTGCACTGCTCAGTGCCAGGCATTCACACAGATCCCTGGTGCTCTGAACAACTCCTCTAAAAAGTCAGCAGGGAACAGCACTGGAGACAGCTGAAAACTGAAATAAGGCAATAGCAACTGCTCTATGCAATTAGAAAGGAGGAGGACAGGATGGAACACAAAGAAGTCTCAGAACTGGATATAACAGCTCCCTCAAACTTCAAGGGCTGAAAGGCTTGTGTAGGACTCCAGGACTGCAAGATGGTAACAGCAGGTATTCACTGTTTAGACATCTAAAAGCTCTAACTTATCACTCTCAGTGTATCTTCAGTGGGTCTCCTACAGGCATTATAGTGCCCAGTGCTGCTCTTGGCAGACTCTGGATATATTTCCATTAGCAAACTGTGCAGCACAATAGGAACAGATCTGGAGAAAAAGCCGCCAGTGCCGAGAGCCCAGCACAATCCCTTATATTCCTTTCAGGGCCCTCCCTCAGGAGCAGCTTTGGCTCCAAGGCAATTAACCATTAGCAGCTGGGAGGTGCTTGGTTTGCTCTGGGAGCTCAATCTTCCATGTCTAGTTCGATGTTAAAGTATGGTGAGTGAGCACGAATAAAAGATCTGCACTCCTAAGCTGAGCTAAACCAGTAGAATAGATGACCCCTTTTTCACAGAAACAAACATTTTTTCCTGAATTCCTTTCTCCTGTGACTTTGTCTTGTTTTTCTCCTCCTGTTTTCATTCTGCTGCCCACCTCTGCTGTTTGGCATGACACCATGATGCTTGTCCAAAGCAGTTTCCTGGTCCCATTTAGTCTGCCCTTTGGCATGTGACCCATCCTAACTTTTTATTTCCTGATTGATCTCCATTTTAACTCTAAGCAGTCAGACATCAATGGACCACAGTTCAAATGCTTAATGCTTTAACCCTCCAAAAACTCACAGCTCTGCATATTGCAGTCTGCATAACCCAGAATCTCTACTAGGCTGAAGGAATCACTGATTTTCTAAGGGACTACCTTCACAAGGATGGAAACAGATAACATTCACTGGTTTGAGCTCTGAAATTAGCAGTAAACTGTAGTTGTCAGTCTTTGAGGTGGGGCTCTCACTTTGGAGGAAAGGGGAACAGCATTGCTGCCGCTCAGTCCTTGCCAGAGGGGAGACAGTCCAATATCTGCAGGATGGAGTCCTACCGTCAGCAAATTCCTCATTCTCCTAGGTCAATCACCCTGTACCAGGTCAGCCAAAAGGTTGGAGGGGGTATTCCAGCCCCATGGAATTAGCAATCACTCTTTGCTCCTACAGCCTAACTGCTATTCCCTGTGGGAATAGAGATTAATCTTATCCCAAGGGCTTAGCAGAACTCCTGTATCTGCCCTTTTTCACATGCTTTCAGGAGGACATTTTGCGTCACTTGTAGCTGCTGTTCCCCTCTTTTGTTAGGCTATTCTCCCAGGATTTATATGCTGTGTAGAAGTTTTGTTTCACATCACAATGTGTTTACGTGCAGGTCAGGAAATTAATCAGCCGACTATCTGAACAATTAAAACAATTTTGGCCAGCCTGGCTTTGCTTTGATTCGGGGTTTGGGTTGGTTGTGACTCATCTAGCTCATGTGGCTATCAACAGCAGCCATCACAGCTCTGTGAAGAGGGGAAAGAGCTGGGCTTACCAAAGAGCTGCCAAGTATCAGCCTCATGTGCTGTACAAATGGTTGCTGTTTGTTACCACCCGCAGAAAGCATCTTCTCTAATGATCAACACTGCCTTCATCTAGGGAACTGTTCTGCTCCTTCACATGCCCCTTAATCCCCTCACTTGAAGCAGTCCAGTTTGCCAAATTAAGCAGGAGGACAGAAGATGCCTTGTCTGAATCTGGCTGAATCTGTGCACAATTTGGATCACATGGCCTTTATCAATAAGTGCTTGGATGTTGTCAAGGCCAGCAGGAAGCAGAGCAGCAGGGACAGGCTCTCTGCTGGGACCGAGCTGTGCCTGAATTGCTGCTGCCCTCTGCTGCCTCCAGAGCTGCCGGGGCCGAGCCTGTGTATCCCACCAGCACGGCACAGGTGTGAGGGCAAGTGCTGAGCTCCTGTGCCTTCCCACCATCCCAGAGCTCTGACTCCATCCAGGTGCTCACTGCAGCCCAGCTGCATTTCTGCTCAAGTCCCTGGGGAAAATGCTTTTCTACATTCGTAAGAAAATGAAAGGCCAGACTCTTGCCAGCAGTGCCCACTGACAGGACAAGAGGCAATGGCCACAAATTGATTAAAGTGTCCACCTGAACAGAAGAAAACACTTCTTTCTCTTCCTGTGAGGGTGGTCAAACACTGGCACTGGTTGTCCAGGGATATTGGGGAGTCTCCATCTGTGGAGATATTCAAAACTCAGCTGGACACAGTCCTCTCTCATTGATCCTAAGGAAGTTGGACTAGATGATCTCAAGTAGTCCCTTCCAAACTAAATGATTCTGTGACTATATTACACATTATAGGATAATATGAAGTGTTATACCAAAGCAGATAATGCTGAAAACCTTTCATTAAATAAGTAAAACCATCAACTGTAAATGTTTGAAGGGATTTTAAGTGTAATCCAAAGGTGACTCTTCTGTCCTGTACACCACTGAAGAAACAAACATACCTTTTTTACAACTCCTGTAGTGGCCACGATGGTCTCTGCTCCTTCTACAGTCTTGTTTGCCACTGTATTCACGCTGGCTACTACAGCCTCTCCCACCACATTGGCCTGCTCTTTGGTCTTCTCAGCAACTGGGGTTTCAACAAAAGCAGAAAGTCAGTGAGCTAGACACTGCCAAAAGACTGCCAAATTCCCTGGGACAATAACATGAATGCACTGAGGTAAAAGAAGAAATTGGCTCTTGTACAGTCCTTGTTTGGATTTCTTTTGATGAGATCACGTCTGAATTTACATCATGGACGTGAGGGTTTTTGTCTGACTCAAAATGCTCTTCAGAGAGGAGCACTGCAGCCTGTCAGTCATTGTGGGCAACTGCAGAATGAAAAATTCACTGCCAGAATGAAAAATTCACTGTCAAATACTAAGGGACAATAGTGCAATTGAGGTATTTTGCATTGCTGACTGTGCATGACCTCTTCCTGGGTACCTTCTGTTTGATTTAATACTCCAGGGTAGAAAAAAGTAATCATTATGAAATTCTCCAGGGAGAGGATCCACTTATCTCCCTTCAAGGCAGTCCATATGGCTGCTCTACCTTGGAGCTTGGGTCCCAGAAGGAACCCTTTGGGTTCCTGATTCTGTGACTGCCTGACAAGAGTCTCCCAAAGACCACAGTTTTGGCCCGGCAGGAACTCTCTGCATGCTGGGCAGCACACTTGACATTGTGAAATGTTTACATTGCCATGAATCATTCCAGTCTGCCAAGTAACCTTTGTTAAGATTTTTTGACCTGCTCTACTGATTAAATATTTTCTCCCATCCATGTCCACTGGAAATGCCAGACCCTGAACCATTGCTCCTGGCAAGCATCCTCCATTCATCATCTGGAAGGTCACGTGTCAGTGGTGTTGCCCACAGACCTCCCATTTGGCAAACCATCACAGATTCCCACATCTCTCTCAGGGCTGTGCTCTTACCTGAGGTCACACTTTGCACCACGCCTTCCTTGGTTTTGGTGCCTGTGAAAGGAAACACAGTCCATCAGTGTTACCTGGCTAAGAAACCCCTGGTTTCGGAACACATAGGGCTTTTTGTTCTTACAAAGTGCAATAGGGAGCTATAGTGCTGCTGATACCTCCTGCTCAGACAAGAGCCATTTGTAGAGCCAGAAAAAGAGAGCAGCTTCCCTCCCCAGTAAAGTCAATAAGTACCTTTCTGCTGAGAGTTGAAGAACTTCAACAACAAATTATCTGGAGATGCCTAGACCTGAAAAATCTTGACTATATCATGCTGGAGTATGAAAAACTGTCCCAGGAATATTTCCAAAATTAAAAGAACAGTTAAATAGTGGTAAATCAATGTTAAGCTAATTGTAAAAACGGCTGTATATTAAGTCACCTGGTAAAATCTCACCTACTTCAGTCTCACAAGACAAGGAGTCACATCCGTGACTCTCTCCTGCCTATCAGAAGAATATGTGGCTGCAGCAGTCATTTAAAATCTCATTCTATTTTCTCAAAGACTCGACAACCTTAAAGCTGAATTTACAGAACAACCACCCACCTATTAGACACCTACTAACTAGATTGCCATTTCAGTGCCTCAGCCTAGGCTGTAAGTGCCTGCTTACAGCAGTACACAGAATGCAGATGGTTTTATCTCAAATTATGAAAGTACACCACATGTATACTTACATTGTAATTTATCTCGCTGTTCTCAAGGCAGAAAAACTAACAGGATGTGAAGGCATTCAGTTTGCAACACAAATAGCCCTAAGGAATAATTAATCTCTGTGATTTTCCTCCACGCTTCAAGTGACCAGCTACATATCCCTTCTACCTTTATACTGCAGCAGATAAGCTAAATCATATGGTAGATGGGCAGCCCCCACAGTAACTAGGTGCTTTACACATTGGAAAAATAAAGGATCGAATTTATCTCTGTTACAATTTAAAAAAACACATGCCAAAACATTCCACTGGTCCCACCTTACTGTATTTTGTAAATTATCTCCACCTATACAGGCTCTCTTCAACTTTCCCATACTGATACAACAAAAAGATTTCTATGGCCAAGCATCAAAATGATAAAAATAGAGAACGAGGCAGATCTTTGACTCCATGGTAGTGGAGCATCCGTGGGTGTGGTGGGAGAAACCAGCTACAAACTACATCTCATTAACAGCCTGAAAAGCAAAACAGGTGCAGTGCCCTGATAACAACAGATCCAGCCTAGCTCTGTTCTGCCTGATGCATGTAATGTACTATTGAATGTTACTCTCGATTGTTGATTTATTTTGGTGACGGTAATTGTTGCCTGGGGCAGAACAAAACTGTTCTACTACAATATGCCCTCAACATTTCACTCCACCCTCCTGAACTGTGTTAAAACTGAAGAGATGAAATCTTTGTACTTTATTATACTTGTTACTGCTGCAAACTACAGTTCCTAGTGGTGCACATGATACATGTGCACTGCTGTGAGCTGGATTTAATGATGCCCGTGAGCTGGATTTAATGATGCCCGTGATACACAAACGTGTGCAGAAGCACAGCAGTGAACAGAGCAGATGCAAGTCTCAAGCCATGAATGTGAGCTCCTGAGTGGGCCAAACACACACAGTTCAACTCAGACACCATCCTGCTTTGGTTTCCCTCCCAGTGCTTGTCCTATGAAACACTGCCACAATACTCATCCGACATACAAGACTCTCTTATGTCAGACACTGATGTTCAAGCTTAGCCCTTCTTTGTTGTTTTTTGGTCAAAGAACAGTCGATAGGTAAGCAAAGTAGATGATTTGCTGTACTAGCCTTCCATGTGTTTCAGTTGTGCAGTAAACACGCTTAGTGAGACTTATGTATTCTCTACATTTTTTACCAGACTTTTAAGGTGACTATTTGGGCTCAATTCTTTTACATGGGGAGGGGAGCAGGTGGGGGCTACATCTGCTGATCAAAAATAGTTACGGAAAGAAGGGATGCAGATAGAAGAAAAACATCCGAATCCATTTTGCCACAGAAGCAATGTCACCGGGAAGAGTCCCTGCTGCAGCCCGGGGAGCGCTCGCCTCACATTCCCGGCCCAGCCACACCCGATGACTCAGGCTCACATCCATTATGCACCGCATGAAACCCGACCTTCCGGCACACGCTCCTGCCAGCAACCCGCATCTGTTGAATCAGAAAGCAATCACCTGATGTTCAATCTCATTTCACTCATTAGTCCTTGCCTGCAGCTTCTGTACACAAAATTAAAAGTTCATGCATCCTGCCTCTTCTGAGGGCTGTGAGTAATCCGTAAGAGCTTTGGTATGGCAAGGGTGAGACTGAGGTGGTGGAGCGCTGTGCAGTGGGAGAAGGTTTAGAGTAGAAAGGGATATTATGATGGGCATTAAGTCCTGCAGGTGTCACTTGGTTTAAGTAGAGCTTGTTGCGTTGGGGCTTTCTGCGACACACACGGTCGAACATCATTCTGAAAAACTAGAAGTGCATTCTTTGTTAAAGCTTACTGAATTATAGTATTAAACAGTACTAATGACCTTATACTCAATACTCTGATGCAGCTTTGCATGACATTCGTTAATTAACTTCAGCATCATTTATCCCCTTTTTAAACCAAACAAGAAAAGACAGCCCATCGAACCAACTGCTGGATCCACATTAACTGTGCAGGGATCCCCTGCCACTTTGGTGTACCCTGAGGTTGTTACAAGTTGGAGAGCAGACTGTGATTTTGCTAAGTGCAAACCCACAGTAAAGGATTTCTCCCTGTTTTCATGCCCCCTCTTCTCTACCCTGCCTGTTCAGGAAGTCAGGAGCACCCCATGCCCTGAGTGCCCCAGCGATGGCAGCGCCTCGGGCCAGCCCGGCTGTGAACCGCATTGCAGTGCCAGCACAGGAGGGAAGCATCTCCTCTCTGCCATGGCTCATGGAAGCTGAACCTGCTTGGACCAAATGGGAGGGATGAGCTGGCCACAGTGCCCCAATGATCCTGTTTGCTCTTCTCCTGGGCAGCAGCAAAGTGACTCACCAGATGTGGGGCTTGTGCCCAGACACCTGGAACCCTCCTTGAAGAGTCAGTAATGAGTTAGCACAAACCTGAATAAAAGTCAGGGAACCACTTCATCCATCCTAGGCTATGGGGATTTTCCTCCCTTTCCTGATGTTCTGAAAAGACCTTCAAGGTTTGATGCAGTATTGTTTTCTCCTAGCATCCAAAAATTCAAGTTTTGTCACCTAATGCTCTAGATGAAGCTGCTGGGATAGGGCTCTGCAAAGGAAGGAGCAGGGAAAGAACAGTTCAGGTCTGTGATTTACCCTTCACATGGCACAGAGTGAAAAAACGCAGCATGAACAACACACTAATCATTCCAGTTTTAACAGATATACCATGTCTCCACCTTCCCTGGTAGTTGAAAAAACTAATTTTCTGAGCTAATCAGCATCTGGCCTTGACTTTTCCTGCCTATGAAACACTGATTTTTCCCCAAAGGGCTGAGCTTCCCCTAGCGTGCAACAGGAACTGAATCAGCTCAAGGCAAAGCCCTGTGCAGTGCATGACAGGGCAGGAACCAGCAGTATACCAGCAAACCAAACCAATAAAAGGAGAAAGCAGTTAATCCTCACCTTGATCCTTATCTGATCCTCATTCAGAGATTTAAGTTTTAAGGCTTTTTAGTTTTAGGCTTGTAGAAAACTTTATTGAAAGGTTAGAATCTCATAAAGAGACTCTGTACCTGAAAAGCAGGTCACAGTATAGAGGTGTACAACGTGACTGAACAGAGACGTGAGGAATTATGTATAAAAACTCTGAATAACCCCAACATGACTCAAATCTGGAAGCAGGTGGAGCAACAGTGATGCCACAATGTGACACCCATATATGACATTTCACTGGCTGGTGTTTCAGTTACTGTAGTTAGTTTAATTCTTTATAGGGATGCTGCTTACCTTTTTTCTTGTGAGTCAGCTTCAAATTAAAATGTGAACTTTTACATCCATTTCCAGCATGCCAATAGTTAAGTATTTAAAAATTCAGGATGAAGACATTACCAGACCTGCTACACACAAATTTTATATCGATTTATAATGTACAAATATATGTCTGTAGGTATTGTCAATAGAGCTGTTTTAAATATAGTAGCTAAGTATAGCTGTGGATATTGCAGTATGATAGCAGGAAGAATGTGCATGTAAACTTTGCAACTAAAATAAACCCCCTTTTCCACATCTAGCAAAAATAAAAAGCTGTGTGAAACACAGTAATCAGCAGCAAGGTAATCAGTCTTGGGAACCTAAGACTCTGTAGATTTTGTATTATCTGGAATATCTGACCATCCAGCCATATAACTGCATTTGCTAGATAGTGAAGATAGTGGGTTTCGAGAGTGACCTTGAAAGGAGAGGTTTATGAAACAGCCCATTAATTGTGAGAGAGGTCTCTAGGCAGGACACCAGGCATGCTGTTTCCCAGATCCTATTCTTTGGGAAAAAGGAATTTGGGCGTCTCTTGTAAAGCAAGATTAATGTGTGCATGGGCAACGAAACAGGTTGGTGAACAAGAGATGGATTTCAGGATAAAACAGTTTGTTTGTGGGGAAACAGATGCATCCTGCAATCCCCTCTTACTAACACTGCTGGCTCCTCTCAGGGACCTCCTCAGTGTGTCTCAGTGTGGAGGTGAGGCAGAGACCAGCAGTGCTCAGATGCTTGGAGAGTGTCTGACTCACCCTGCAAACAATCAGTGACTAGTCTAACAGAAACCTTACACCTGAGCATCTGCTCCTTAACATTACATTCATTCTGCCTCCCCTATAGTAGTGATCGTTTCTATGTCTAATTTACAACTGGGGAAACTGAGGCATGGGAGGCTGTGGCACCCCAGGTTTATAAAGCAACTCCGTATAGAGCTGAGGATGTTATCCAGACCTCCCTGCTATTCATTCCCAAGCTCCAGCCACAATATAATTTCCCCAGACTTTCTCAGAGACAATCTATGCAGCTGTTCATGCTCAAAGGTAGATTCAAACTACTTCTCTCTTACCTACATACATTACCCCTTCTTTAGTCTTCTCCGCAGCCTCTGTCACTCCCTGCTTGGTCTTTTCTGCAGCAGCCACCACGCCTTCTTTAGCAATGGAGAAACCTTTCTTAAAGACATCCATTCTCGTTGCTTGTTAAGGTATTATCTGGGATGATCTGAATGAGGGACAGCAGCAAAAAGCACCTCAAGGCTGGGACTGAGAGCTGCAGCCTTACCCTCGGCAGATACTCTGTTTCTCTGCCAGGCTCTGCCTTTGCTCTCACTCCTCCGCTGGATGAAGGCAGTGTGGCAAACCTCACAGCCCTCACTGGCTCTTATTGATGAAGTGTGCTGCAGTGTAGCCAATGCCTGTGTGCAGCTGATACTGAAATATTAATGATATGGATCTGCTTGGGAAGCTTTAAGAAGGGAGGGGGAGAGGAGGACGACAGCACTAGGTAAGGGACTGACTGGAAAATTTCCAGACAGATAGAGCTTTTAAAATGTGCTGCAATGCTCTCACTCAAGGATGCTCTCATATGAAGAGGGAGACTTCTTATCTGGAGAGCTGAGTTCCTGAAAGGGCATCTCTCTGAGGCTGCAGCAGAAGCCAAATGCCAGCTCTCCTGGGTCCCTAGAGAGTGGAGTGCATGTAAACCTGCTACCATTTGTGGCAAACAAACAGGGTCAAAGTTTTGTGGTCTGGCAGTTACCAGAACCCACCCTGCATAAAATGGTAACAACAACATTATTTCTAGTAAATACTGAGAGAAAAAGGGAACCAGCTACAGTTTGGCTCAGGTGAAGGGAGCTAGAGGTCCCACTTGCCATGTTTGTCAAGTCTGAAGGCATCCACTATAAATTACAGGCTTTGCTCAGCTGTACATCCCATTACATCGGTTCATTTCTGGAAAATCAGATGCCTGTTGGGGGAAATCCTGTTTCCTATTAGTTTCTCTGAATTGCTGCAGACAGAGCTCTGCTCTGCCACCGCACAGCGAGACGTTTCACACCGACGCCATCACTCACGTCAGAGGCCTGTGCTGCAGAGCACAGTGGGGCAGGAACACACCCAGCAGAGAACTCACTGGGGAAACCTTACAGTTTGCACAGAGGATCCATCCAGCCTCCAGGCCTTGCTAGGAAAAGATACAAAACCACAATAACTGATCACAGCTGGATATCCTAATGTGCTTGCAGTTAAACTCTAGTTAAGTTGTTTTCTGAAGTAGATCCTGAGTGGCCCAAGTCACCTATTGCCCCAGTAGCAAACCAAAATTCAGTGCTAGCACCTGTGAAAGCAATTGCTGGTGCAGCAAGGTGATTTTTAGTTAATTTATTTTTAATAGTGCTATATGTGAAACTACAGAAGCCATGAATCATCATCCTCCGAGCCCAAACCTGACCTGCTTTGGCTGCTTCTCCTCACCAGGCAAACAGAATATGAAATTCAGAGGCTGAGCTGCACTGTGAGAGGGTAGCACACTGTAATGTCATGAAGTGCAGTGGTCTGTAAGCCACTGCTGACACAAGTTTTCAGCCTGGAAGTCTCAGATGGGGAATGACTACACACAAAAGAAAAAGGTCTGAATAAAAAATGGCATATCTGTGTGTACATGCAGACATGTACACATACATAGTTCTTACTGTGGAACTAAAAATAGTTCTGCAGTTTTTGGGAGTGGGTTTTTTTACCCCATACCAAAATAATTGAAAAACTGCTGACCTGGAAAAAAAAAATAGATTTCTTAATCTTTTTTCTCACAAAAAAGTCTTTGTACTTAAAAATGAAGAACAATTTTCCATTTGAATGTAGAGGAGCCAAATCTCTGGCAGACTACTGAATTTATCAGTTAATTTAAAAAAGTGCAAGATTCATAGGAAGGCCAGCACAGCATACCAATTATTATAGGAGCTCACACTGTTGCAGACTGTTGCAGCAAGAAGTGAAAAAAGGCTTTTCTCACCATCTTTCAAAATTCCCCTTAGGTGGCTGGTGCCATGGCTGGTGTTTGTTTCTGCTCCGGGGGTACTCATAAATTGAAGGTATCTGCATCTTATTGTGCCATACAACCAGTGGTTTAGCCAAGCTGCTCTTGGAGCCAGTTGCTAAACTGCCATTGATTTCATCAGGTGCAGGGCAGGCAGTCTTGTTTTAACTCCATTTGGCAAAAAACCAAATTTACCACCTTTGGGAATTGCTACAGAGACCATTTACTTTTTCATCAGGTTTTCAAAGACCATTAAAACAGAGCACAGATCTTCCCATGGTTATGGGTTTTACTGGTATTTTTACTGAGAATGCCAAGGCTGATAAGGCTGGGTGAGAAGTGTATTTTGATTTCATTCAGCTATTGTTCTGTCACTGTGATTTGTACAATTGAATTCTACATATTTTGCATTGCTATAAAAGGTAACAAACCCATGAAATATCAAGCCATCCTGGGATGTGAAACATGAATCATCACCAGATTGAATTAGCCAATACTCAAGTGGGATACTCCTTTCCTGCCTTCTCCTCTCCCGATGACCTTCAGAAAGGGTTCACAAGAGGCGTTTAAATGCTGTTGGATCCCTCCCAAGGAAGCAGGCAGTTTGCACAGGCATTGTTTTACCTTGAAACCTTTTTAGGAAAGCTCTGGACTCAAGACAACATCGTAGATGTTCTATATAGGGCAAGCATCCATAGTGGCTCCTGAACGTTTGTCACCTCAAGGCAACTGCATTACCCTATTTCTCTCTAAGCAGAGGGACTCAGTCCCAGTTTGTTGCCAATCCTGCCTCAGGACTTAACGTAAGCAACCTCGGCTTTCAGATTTTGTTAGGTTCTTAACTTCGTGCCTGATAAGTTTGCCCCTTGTATCAGATCATATAATTAGCAGCTAAAGAAAAGGTCCTCCAGCAGGCAATTCAGAGACCCTAAGTTCCTACTGCACCTGGCAGCAACCTCCTTTTCTCTGTTATCTGCCTTGTGACACTGGGGAGATGCCAGTGAAGCTACACATTAAGGTCCCTCTTTTTTTATTATGATTGAATATAATTCATTTCACTGTAAACAAATTTGTATCTCAAAAACATGTGACTGTTCTGCATAATACCAAAAGAAAACCTTGTCTTGACTTGTGCAATGACAAACCATCCAACTGCTGTTTATTTAAAGTCTGAATTCTGGCTGCTTAGGCTTGGCCATTGAGCCTCTTGTCGCACTACACCACCTTCCTGAAGGTCTCTGCAAGGAGCAGTTCCCCTCATCTCACACACCCACACCTCTCTCTGGATGCTGGTGGCAGGTATCTGAGAGCAGGTCTGTGCAACACCTGCCAGCAATTCTGGAATATGGGCAAGAAAATTCTAACTCAAGTCTACCTATTCCCCAAAGTGCTGATGCAAGGCAGAGAAAAGAATGCAAAGCAGAAATTGAGATTCCCTGTCCTCTACTGTCTTTTCACGTCTGCAACAGATTAAAACAGGATTTTACTTAATTTGTGTCTCTTCCTTCTTGAATTTTCTCAGCTGCAAGCTACTCCACACACAAAACCTAAACCTTGTCCTTTAGTGATGAACTCATGCTGGAGACTAACAGCTGACAAAGTCATTTTGCTGGATGAAAGGAGTGTGATTTGGTCATATTCCACTTAAGTATTTAAATGGTGTATGATGCTGCTTGAAAGACAGGTAAGGAAAGGAAAGACAGACTGCTTTTGTGGCTGGTAAATATCCTTTGCTCAGGAAGTGTTTGTATGAAGAATAATATTAACATTAACAGGATCAAACCTTGCTCTACATAAACAGAACTCCTTCCTCTCTCAATTTATGAAAACTTCAAAATGCAGAAAGAACTGTCTCAGATCATTCATTTTCATGCCCCAACAAAAACAGGCAGTTGTCTGACATCCTCTTGGCAGTTTAGGACTTGAATCTCTGCATGTATGTCTGCATGGTTAATGAGTTAATTTCCTCTGCCAGGGAACGAACAGCCCAGGGATGAGCCATTTTCAGGCACACACACAGCGTGCAGAGAGCTGCCAGTACAGCAGCCTTTTATGACTGATATCTGCTATTCGATACCACTGACAGCTTTTGAGCAAACTCTTAAAAATATAGGCAACAGAAATTCTTCTCCTCTGATGGACAGACCAGTGAAAGGAATTGCTCCCTAGCTCAGCAGCCCCCTCCTGATGCTCCTCTCCTATGCTCCCCTTCCACAGAGCAGCTGCAGACGCACGGGAGTGCACCAGCAGCAGGCAAGGAATGAGACAGCATTTTCCAGATCTAAAACCCAAAGCCCAATGATAAGTTATCCCCTTGCTGTGCAGCTATCAACAAAACTGTCCTACTCATCTTCCCAGACATAAATCCTTTCAGTTATTCAGTCCGCTTCAGAAATTTAGAGCTGGGATATATGAATCTAAAGCAATGGTGGCTTATTAAAATAATTCCATCTTTGCTTGGCTTTTTAAAACATTTTTTCCAGGTTTTTTTTTCCTTTTAAATACACAGATTTGAAATTTAAGTCTATAATTAAGAGCATTGCAGAGTAGGCAGTGAATCTGAAAAAATACAAAAGAAAGAAACAAAATCATCTCAACCTATAAATTGAAAATTAGATTTCTAAGGGCTCTTTCTCCAGAGACATGCTGACTGGAACAGCCAGTGTGTTTGCTTTCCAAGTAGGTACAGGCCATTTATCATACAAGCCATTTATCAAATGTATAGTTTGGCACCGTTTACTGTGTGGTTACCCACCTCTTATCCAGCTGTAGCTGCAGGGCTCTGACTCTAAACAAACAGAAAAGGGCCAAGATGAGGTTTTGCATCTTAAGCAGATTATCCAGAAGATGGTGCTGGCATTTGACAACTTGATTCTGGAAATGGAAACAGGACACTGAATTTTTGGGGCGGGAAATGGAGTTAAGAGCTGTGTTTAATGGAAACAGCTTTAATTACCAGACAGGCAAAGGCAGTCCTGACAGCTACTGGCAAGATCCCAGGGCATTCTGACTGACCTGCTGTAACTGGCAATATCAAGTCCTTAAGGACTAGTTTGAAGCCTGAAGACTAGTTTGGGCACTTTAAGGAACTACTTCCCAGAAATACTTGGGGGAAAAGTATTCTCATGAATAAGGACACAGAAAAAAAAAAAAAAAGTCACTAATAGCAAGAGTGGAGGGACAATATCTTTTTGGATAGCTGTTCTGAGAGGGCAGCTCCAAACATCTCCACACCACTATTATTATCATTATCATCACAGCACTCGCTGATAAAGTTTCAAATATACTTTTGGAGTAACACTTATTTCCAAGTATTTTTCCAAATTATGTTTTAAATTTGATTTATCTTGCCTGTTTCTTTCATTCCAGCAGTAGTACTCAGCTGTGTAAGGCACACCAACACTAAACCAAGCAACTGAAAAGTGACAGACATCTACTGATGTTAGTTGGTGCACAGCTGCCTTTCTCACCTAGAAAGTACCTCCTAGAAGAGACTCACCTCAGAAAGCAATGAGCAAATTGTCACAGCAAAATGACCTTGTATGCCTGTTTTCCCTGATTCCATGCTGAGGCACCAGCTCAAAAACATAAAAGAGGCCAAGTTGCGGTGCATCTAATTCCTGAGTAGGCACACTCCTCAATCATTTTCTTCTACAGGTGTAAAAGCAAGAAAACTTACAGGTCAGTCTGCCAATGACTCCAAAGTTATGAACCAAGAATACAACCTGAACATATTATTCAGATACCCCCAAATCAGAACAGCTATTAGACAAAAAACCTGAACTAGTAAGGAAGATCCTTTGAATAATTCATGCCTTCCATGTGTTCATGGCAGCATCCTATGCTACACCTATCACAAGGAAAGAGACGTCATCCCCTGTCATGTCCATATTTTGACTTCTTTCATAACTGCTACTAAAAGCTCACCCTACATTATTAACTTGTAAATCTGTGCCTGCTGTACCCATAGGGCAGCACCATTACAAAGGCACAGAGAACAGGTTCTTGCACCTGAAGGAGCAACAGATGTTCTGAGACTGGAGGACAGAGAAACATTGCCTCACCACTTGTAAGGTATCACATCCATGAAGAATAAAGATTTAGTGGGTGAGTTAAGACTAAATGGAAAGGTATATATTGAAAGACAAGTCCAAAGGGTTTGGAAGTAGGTCACAAGTGGGACAACTTCAATTATCTGTGGCACAAACCCACTTTTTTGCAAACCAGGATCTCACCCCAGCTCAGGTTATAAGCCTGCTGCTTGTTTTGTCTCATGTTTGCTTCAGTTCCTTCCTGATAATGGTCTTATTACATAAACAAACAGAATGCTTAGGTCACATCCAGTTACTTATAAGAAAAGCACATTTGTATGTGAAACATGGCACATGAAATACTCACACACTGACATGTATTAGAGCAGGATGCACCCAATTCTGAAATAAAAGCAGCAGGAAGGAACAGAGGGAAGTTGCTAATTTTTTTCAGTCTTCAGTCCAGACCTTATGATTTCATCTCCCTGGAGAAGTGACTGCTACAGAAAGAGCAGGTTTTGCCTTTAAAATTAGCAAAATTTCTCCCTACCTGGCCCCCTGTGCTGCTGTCACTGCCCTAGGAATTAATGGCTCTTAGGCAGCAGTGTCTGTCACAGGTCAGTAAGGGCATTTCTGTGTTTCTCTGGGTTCTTCCATTAAGCAGAAAACAGGGGCAGAAGGACAGGGGTGCAGATCCAGCTAGTGATGAGAAAATGAAAATTCACAGCCTTTTATAAGATGGTCTTCCGAAATCCTGGAGAGATTTTATCCTCTATTTTCAGCTGTTATTGGAAGAAATCCATAAAAGCTTTGCCTTAAATGCTGTGCAGGACATACTGAACTTTGGGCTGTGCATCTCATTGTTCAAACTGAGAGATGATATAGCAGTCCTGCACCAGCATTCCCACTTGTTCTGTCAGTGGAGCATCATTTTCCCTCATTTTATTCTTAAAAATACCAGAGCACATCACTCTGCAAGATAGTGAAGAAAGAAATACAGTTTACGAAAGCAAAACAACCTAAAAGCAGCACCATCAAGTAAAGCAAAACCAAAAACATCCAATATCCAACCTCCACAGTGTTTTCTCTTTTTAATTTATTATTAGGATGCGTTGACAGAGGTAGCTCTTGACAGCAGCTCTTGGCAAGTGTTTTTTTGGTAACACTAACTAAAAAAGCACAAAAAAATTAGGCCTGAAATCCAGAGATGACAACCCAAACAAATTCTTAAAAATACCCAATTATCCTGACCTCTGTGAAGGACAGCTTCATGAAAATCTTCCACTTTGATGGGAACAGAGTATGATTCACAGAGCCACTTTGCAAAGGTCACACAAGAATGGATATTTGTAAGCTCTTTTTTACTGTGCATTTGCTCAGAGCCCCTCAATGCCCATAATTTATCATACATACCATGAATATCCTGCTGCTAAAGCCAAGATATTTCAGCTTTTAAATTGTAGAAAAAACCTGGAGCAAGCAGGTCTGTAACACTCTCTGGCACTGTAAAGAGAGTCTGTTACACCACTCAGTATTTTCTTTCCTTTCTTTTCTCTTCCTTTCCTTTAAGCTAACATCCTTTTCCTGTGCCTGAGGGAGAAGGCAGTTGATAAAAGCCGAGTTCCTGTTCACAGATAAGTTTAGAAGGCAGTGGAGCTCCCAAGTTCCCTGAATAAGCTATATTCCTACCACCTTTTTTTCCCCCCTGTCAGAGACGTCTGAGCCCCACACAGGAACCAGGCTCACATTGTTCGATAGCCACGGACGTTTCCACAGTAGTTGGGAGGGTCGAAAGCTCTTTCCGCTCTTTGTTACTAATTTTTTTTTTTTTCTCCTTCCTTCTTCCAACTTTCCAGTTAAAGAAAATCGCTGGGGCATTTCTGAATTAATTCGGGCTGAACTTCAGAGGAAAGAACAAGAGACAGGTGTAACTGGGTGGGGAAAAACCCCAGGATGCTAGTGAAGCTTTTGCTGCTCTGTAACACAATAGGATTGGCAAAGCTGGTCGAACACTCGGACCACCGTGGACATCACGATGGTTCGGTGCACAGCTCAAAGCCACGAATTTATGACACCTCTGCATACCCCCAGAGGACTCCTCTGTCACACCAAGAAGAAGGTTATTGGGAGGCAGAAGGGCTCAGGGAAGATACTCAAGATTACCCTTCAAGAGTGATCTCCTCACACCAGGAAGAGAGAGGGGATTTTGAAGCTGCGAGCCCACAGTCCCGAAATGGGTGAGTACCCCAGTGTGTCTGTCTCTGTGCAATCCTCTGTGATACCTTTTGACACAGGACCATTTTCAATAGAAGTTCCTCATTAAAATACATTAGATTCCAGGGGTCAATCTATATCCAAACAGGAGCGGTTTAAATGTTTTAGCTACACAAACAGAAAGCTGAATCACTTGTGGAGGATGAAACCACAGATGGGATGGGCTCTTTGCTTAGTCTGAGATAGCAGAATGGGGTTAGGGGTCTGGACACACCTGGCAGATGTGAAGGCTTCCAGCTCTGCTGCAGCACCACAAAACAAAACACTACTTCTGGCAAAGCAGAATTAGAGGAAGCTAATTTACTGATGTTTTCTTATCACAAACCAATGCTGATTATTTTTGCCAATTGTAGCAACCTTTGCCCATTAGCAGAATGTGCTTTCCTGCAGACTTGGGCCTTGGAAACGGAGAGGAGAATGGCAGGATATTAGCAAAATAAAAATAGTGAGGAGTAAATATAACAAAATAAGGAATAATAAATAAGCATGGAAATGACTACAAATTCCACATGCCCTCCCCCACAAAAGGTTTTCATGCCAGTGAAATGCTTTTCATGGTAATCTGTAGCAGAAGAATAGCCATCCTGAGTGGAAAAGGCATGTACTTCCCTAGAAACATTCCCAAACCCTATGATTTGTGTATGGTTTTACAGGGCATGTAAGTAGGTCTCTAAATGTTTAAAATAGATGAAAACCAAGCAGGACAGTGAATGAATCTTTCATAGCCCTGATGGATGGATACTGCAGAGCCCTGTTTGGGAGAGCTGAAACAGCAACACACTGAGTGCCGTTCACAGCTCAGTGCTTTAGGATGTCCTGTATTTTTCCCTTTAAATGCTCTTGTGAAAGGAAAAAAGGGAGATGGAAAGAGACTATAAAACTTTGCTCATGTCATGCTTCCCTTTCATGCAAACTAAACTCTGCAGTCTTGTTTCCAATCTCATCTATATGTAATTAAGGCCTCCCTTCTGCACGTAACATGGTGTTTTAAAACCCTGCTGTCCTTTATACTACATCTTTCCACAAATCTGTACCTCCCACCAATAGCCCCAAGCCACTTTCTAAAGCCTGTAAGTGTTCACTTCCAGTTTCATGACGGGTAGTGTTTGATAATGACGTGCTCTGTTAATTAATCAACTCCTGGATAACACATTTCAGAAACTGTCAAAAGAAGTAAGCAAAGCCTAAGTGGTACTCTGGGCTTCCAAGTTACACTGCAAGGTGGTAATCATTTGATTGCTGTTTAAAATGCTGAAAGCATTCTGAAAACTCCAAGTACTATGAAAATTCAATGGTGTAAAAAGGTGCATTATAGGTCAGCAAGATGCTGTAATATACCACCCTAATCAGGATTTCTTCCTTTGCTATGTGACTCTGTTCAGCACCACCTTGTCTAATTCAGTTCAACACCAGCTATGACTCATCCTAATTTCCTCCTAAGGAGAGAAATACTTCCTTCTTTTATGGACATAGTTGCATAATGAATCAAATCATAATTCTCCCCAATTATGAAGCTATGGTGATGACTGCAGGCGATTCAAATCTAGCCTGGCAGTAGCTTCAAGGTATTTGTTCTTTTGCAGAGCTATCACACTTACAGCACACACAAGCCCAGGCAGCTGGTAGCTCTTATGAAAGAAATTTGAGACTTTGAGAGGAATTATGTCCAAAAGCAAGGGGACAGAGTGTGAATAAGAAGGGACAATACATTACCCCTTGTAACCACACTCCAGATTCTAAAATGCTTGAAGCCAAGTACCTTCAGAGTGTGAAGTCCTCAAGTGCATGTCAGGTGCTGTGGCTGCACTACCCTCCTATGCACAGACAAAATGTTTCATGAATCTGGTATTTTCTCCCTACAAGTGTGACACACTCCTTGGAAAAAAACATCAAGGAACTGGGTTTATATCTCTAAGAGAGAGAACAAAAGGAAAACTATCAGGAGTTACATAGAAATTAAGAGATATAAGGAGATAAGGACATACCATAAAAAAGTGCAAAAGTTATGCCAAAAAAAGCCCAGGATGGTGGACAATAATTTTCTACCAAAATTACATCTTACATCTAGTTTGCTTTTGAAATAAGAAAATACTTTCTTTTCAGAATGAAGAAACAAACAAAAGCTATGGTAACTTTGTGAAAAGTTTTGACTCTCATTATTAAAAAAAAAAAAAAGTGTTTTGTTCAACCTCTTATTATTTTCCTTATGTATTAGGAATAGTGGTTGTTACAAAATATTCTTACCTTTTTAAAACATGTATAGTTTAATTTTTTATATTGCAGTTATTTATTTGTTATTTAAATAAATGAGACCATCACGACTAATGCGGCCAAGGTATTAATCAGGCAGAATCCTCTGTTTCTGTTTTACCACGTAAGATTAAATGACTCAATAGATACCATTCAAGTGCTTGGATATGTTATTTTGCTAATTAATTCCTCTCAGAATAAAAAGATTATTAATATAAGAGTTTTAAAAGATAAAAATCAGTAGAAAAGTCACAATCCTTTCGTTTCAACTACTCTTTAGAAGAACTATGTAACAGTTTAGCATTTCAGCTGTTGCTTTATCTGAGCAAAAAGGAGAAGCTTTGCATGTTTCAAGTGGACAAGTGCTTGTACATGTTACCTACAAAATCAAAACTATCAAAAGAGGCCATTTTTCTAAAGGAAATCACCTTTTCATTCTGCTTTCCTCCCCAGCAGCTGTGTCTCATATGATTAGTTTGACTTTAGATATTTTATTCCATTGCTGAGGGAAATGGATCCACACACACCCAAACTTCCAGCAGAATTAAAAAGGGAAATACAGAGGTCTGTACTCTGAAATTCCTGGACTATATCAGCATTTGCTTTAGCAATGGAAGATGAAGAATAAGAACAGCAAAACAGATTCTCAATACATAATACCCAAAATAGATACTAAATACATTTTCATTCTTCGTTTCCCTTAAATAGATGCCTTATGCAGAACTTCATAGGGACACTGTCGTTACTGGTGGCTTTCCTGTGTGTGGCTACAGGCAGCTACACTGAGGCTTGAAAAGCTGCCTGGGACATGACCAGATATGAGGAAGTTCTGAAAGTGATGCAGCAAATATCAAGAGCCTGCATTAGCTCATCACCCACTCTAATTCTTACCACTAGGTATAACCAATTCAACTGCTGTCTGACAACGTCATATTGAAAGGGACAATAAATACACCAATTACAACACACCACTATTGTTATCCTGACAACTGCAACGTGGCTGACACACCTGATAGCTTGTGAAAACTCACCCTAAACTGAAAAGCCATCTAGGAGATTTTTCCTTCTTTAGAGCCACTTCCTCCAAATACTTGGTAACGACACATGTTTGAGGGCTGAGCAAGGCATGGTGCTGAGCTGACTCAGGAGAGCTGATGCTGAAGGATAGGGCTACAGAAGTATCCAGCTCCTTAAGCTGTACAGGTCAGCCCTGGGCAGACAGAGCTGGGCACACATGTCCCTCTCCATGCGGCTGTATGTGGGCCTGGATCACAGCGGCTCAGCCTTTGAAAGGAAAGGTTCCCAGACCCTGGGAAGAACATGCCATGTTATCTATATATGCCCTTGCCATGAGCTTATTTCTTCTGATCAGAAGACTTTCTTCTGAAAAGACCCCTACTGTAATTAAACTCAGAAGGGTTTGTTTTCTCTCCCTACAAACAGATTCTCTAATCAAGCACTGCACTGAAGCACCATCAGAGCTCCTGTCTTTTCTCAGCACTGAGCAGAATCCTTCTAATCAACATGCCTGCAACACCAAGAACAGCCAGGCTCACAACTCAGGTTTCCTGCACTTAGTGTTCATATTTCATTAAAAAAAACAAGACAAATGAAGCATGTAAAAGGCACACGCTAGCTCTGACAGCAAAGCCCAAAGCTGCCTGTACCCTCAGTTAGCCTGACCTGTCTGTCAAGTAACACTGTAAACCAGATCACTTAAGCATTCCAGGTTAAAAATAATCTTAGGAAAAGCAGAAGTTATTTTTAACCTTTCCCTTCTGCTGATGGAGCTGGCTCCCAAATGGATGGCTCACAAAGTGGAGGAGAAATGGCCTGTGGTGATGAAAAGGGAAGGAGCAGAACAACTACAGCTGCTTTCCCTGCCTATGACAAAGTCTCACAGAACTTCTCCGTTTCTCCAGAAGGGTAATCATTGCCAAGTAGCCCGTTTTGGATTTGCCATGCAGCTGGGTAGGTGGTTTACTTTTCCTTCTTTCTCTTCAATACACACACACTTGATGTCATCTCCCGGGATTTTTCTCACAATTACAACATATATGCAAAAAATGGAAAAACAAAAGCTAAAAATCCCCAACCCCCACCATCTGATTTACTGGAAAGGCAGAAATCTTCAGCTTAAGTAAATCCTTAATTGCATTAACATAGTTTGAGTTTCGGGCACACAGTTCTGTGAAGTCACCCTTGGTTAGAGGAAGGTTTCCTGATGTCAACCAGGTGCATCATTATCTCACTGAAACACTCATCTCTTCATGTAATTCAGCACCAAGAAGCCAAAAAGAAGCAGGGCCCTTCTCATGGTTACCCAGTGTGTCAAAATATAGAATTATCCTCCCAAGTGTAGACAAGCAGAGAAAACCCAAATCATTCTGAGAAAAGTCAGAACAATATTCAATCTTAATAGCTTATTTTTTGTCTGCTTCCACAGGAAGAATCCATTGATTTAATTAAGACCAGTTTCACACTGACTCATCTATTTCTTCAAAACAAGACAAGGGCTTCTGTAGGAAGCTTATGGGATACTGGAATTTCCCACCAAAGGGGCACAGAACATATGCTTAAAATAAACCAGTTTGGAATTAAATGCAGCTAAATGTGATTTCCAGCCCCTGACGTCCCGCAAAGTAGTGGAACTATCTGAGTGCTCAACAATAGCTATCACAGTGCCAAGTACACCAACAGAAGCAATGGTTTCCTATCAAAGTTAGGCACTTGGCTTCTTTCAGGACTTCAGGGAATCTCCAGTATTTGGCTGTCATTGAGCTGCCCAGCTGCAGGTGGAACAGCTCCCCATTAGCCTGTTTGATGCAAATGACACAGCTTCCTTGCACGCAGTACAGGAGTTATCGAGCCCTCTGTGCCCAAGGGATTGATTTATTTCACAGCTCATTATTCCAAGCTGCAGCAATTAATTCCTTAAGCGGATAGCAAGGGATCCCTTGTTTCAGCATAGCCACAAAACCACCATCAGTACTGTCACCATGTGGATCCAACACCTTCCTCCATGTGCAGGTCAGTACCCCTTGAATGGGTGACTGTGGGAGACAGCATGGATTACAAATCCTGGAAGGACCATCTTGAGATTTGTAATCCATGCTGTCTCCCACAGGTGATCAGTGGCCAACCCTGAACCAAACCACATTGAAGCTCCAAACATCCCCAGGGCAAACCTTGGCACACGCTGCCTGCACCCTGAGCGTGTGACATCTGGGAAGACTGTCTTCCCATACATTTTTGACTCGCTGGCATCAGCACAGCTGTGCTTGTAGGTGGTCACTGGCTGCAATTCCTGCTTCCAGACAGGGTCTGACAAGAGAAAGGATCTGTTTACACCAGGGGAAAACTTAAGTCTGTAGGAATCAAAGGATGAAATCCAAGTGTAAGCTGCCCTCTGAACGGGCTGTAGAGCTTCTCTTGCAGGGAGGATAATGAGGCAATGGCTGTGGATGCTTTTGAAGAGGAAAAACCTCTTGCATTTATTTCTCTGAATTCGTTTGTACAATAGTTGGATTTGGCTCAAAACCAGCTCCCAGCCAAGCCTGCTGTCTCTTGAACTCTTGCTCCTAGTGACGCTTCAGGTTCAGGGCTGGATTTGCTCTGAAAGCCTTCACTGCACTAAGATCTTAGGACATTCTGCAGGACAAGACTGTCCCAACAGACTAACTGGCACTACTGTTGCAATAAAAGTTGCATTCACCCAGTGAAACTCAGGGTTCTGGAAGATTTCCAGCACTGTATGGAAATCCACGTTTGAAACTACCATTGCCACTCTTTTCAGCCCACTTTGTTAAGGTGAACTGCAAATCAATCAGTCTGTTCTAACTCCAGTGAAAGCAAGACTGGTTAAATCATAGGAAGATCCCAGACCCTGCCCAAGAGGGAGTTCTACTCAGCCTAAGGGAAACATGGAGAAATATGAGAATTTCTCCTGTCTGATTCTAATACAGGGTTGCTGGCTACTTGGGAAGAGCTGGAAAATTCACTGACAGACCCACAGCCCTCACTTGCTGTCTGCTAATTAAAAACCTAGTGGCACAGCATGCTGCTTTGGAGAGCCAGCACCTTTTCCAACAGCTGAACAGCTCCTGCATTCCATAAGAAATAAAAAGATATGTCTGTCTTAATACTGATATGCACAGTCCTAGGTTAGACTAATTTAAATGCAGTACTTTACCTCTGTTTTACTTTTTCTTGTCAGTGAGAACTTTGCATAGAGGAAAAAACACAACAGATTATTTCACAGCTAAAGCCTCACTCTTTTATTCTACTTCAACTGGTATAAATCAGGAGTTATTCTGTACAAGTCAGTAGAAAATCAAGTTTAAATTGAAATAACATAGTCCTCTACTGTCTTCTAGCACATTTAAGAAGCAATACCTGATTACCTGGTGCCTTTTGTGCTGTAAAAGGAAGTGTCATGGTCTTGAAAAGTTTTGCACACTGTCAGTGACAGACACAGGAATGGCTGGACAGGAGCTTTCAAAGTAATTACAGAAACTCACTTCCTTGAGAATAGAAACCTAAGAAAACTGATGTGTGAAGGACAACTCAGTTGTACTAGTACAGGCAAAGGAAAAACAAAACTCATGAAAAAACCCCAACATCCTGAAGTCCTGAAGCTTTTGTTCAGGCAAAAATTCCACTGACCGAGGAAAGATCTAAAATTATGCCTTGGCGTGCCAATGAAGAGAACATGTAACTAAGAAAACTAAAGCATGTAAGTGCCTAGCTGAGCTGGGGAGCATTACTCACACTCACTAACGTGCTGCAATTTCTGCCTATGAAGAAAAGAAACCACCCTGTATTTATCTGAGCAGAGCACCAATTACAGCAGAGCAGTCATCTAACTTTATCTCCTGTTTCTGTGGGTTTTATTTTGTTTGCTATGATATAAGGTGGCCCAGCCTAACCCTAGAATCAGAGAAAGAACTGCCTGCATTTTGCTATGTTTCAGTAAAAGCAGAAGTATTATCCAGCATAAGGAGAAAATCAATTTAATATCAGTTTTTAAACTCCTAAAAAAGCTTCAAATAAAAAGAGCTTGAGCTAACCTACATTTGCTGCACCTTATTTAAAAACAGAACGCTTTGTCATCAGATATATTTAACCTCAGACGTAAGAATACACTTGCCTCAAAATAAGGCAGAAGGGGATAGATGCATGTGAAGGCTCTATTCAGTAAGATTAACTCATAATTAGAATGAAGCCTAGGAAAAAAACCCAACTAGTCTAGCAAAGAAAATTATTCAAATTCTTTTTTTCCTGGTTTAAAAAAAAAAAAGGGATTAATTTGCATGGAAGGTCAAACAGGAAAAGCTACTAAACAAATAAAACATCTGCAGCCCTGAATTTGCTAGGGCTCCCTCAAGCGTTGCTCTAACTTGCAGCATTGTGATAAACTTCACCATTCACTAGACTGGAGAGAAAGCTCTTCTGCTCTCCTCACATGAGCAGCTTCTTTCTGTTCCTCTCTCTCCTTGGCAGCAGAAGCTTGCATCAAAAGGAAACTGTATTAAAGAGAATAAAAGCAGAGGGTGTTAAGTCGGTTATTCAGTGAATGAGGTGACATAGTTACAAAGAGAAAAAAAATGCAGCAGCAGAACACAAAGCTGCTGTGTTCCAGAAACCAGCTGAAGAAAGAAAGTGCTGTTTGTGAGGGGGCAGCTCTTTGAAACTTCATAGCCTGATTCAGAGCCTTTGGTGCCAGCAGAAGACTTGCTAGTCTCCCTGAACTTTAGATCAAGCCCTTCTCAGTCTTTTACACTGTTTCACTTAACATAAAAGAATGACATATTTTCCCTGAAGGTTAATACAGTTAAGGAGTATTTTTAGTTACAGATAGCTAAGTTTCCTTAAAGGAAGCATCTGACAAGACGTGCAAAAAATACTGCAATAGAATATTCATCTTTGGGCACGTGTATCTATATTGCAGCTCATTACAGGCCTTATCTACTTATTTGAGGAAAGAATAAATGTTGATAAGCTTTATGGAACTCAAAACCACTAAAGGTTTTTGTGATTAAACCCAAAACATCATACTGTGCAGCCCTTCAGCTCCACAGATTTGATCTTAAGCTTTTAAGATCAAATGAGAGAGAACTAGCGAACAGATAGTGAAGAAAATTGGACATAAAGAAGTGTGAGCACTTTTTTTTTCTTGTAATTCACTCTATATAATGCTAGCAACTGTCCAAAGCAGGCATCAAGTTGGAATCAACCACTGACTCAATTTCTGATAGAAGATAACCCCTTTCTAACAAGCGGGAAGCCCACCAGGTGCCTCCAACACATTAACATGTTTTGAAAAGAAATCCTTGTGTGCAATACAGGCAGAGCACTCACGGTCACACAGTGCCTAATTCTTGCTCACACAAGTTGATGCACGTGAACAGTTGGCTCAGCTCTATATGGCTTACATGACTCGAAGGACTTGTTTGGGAGCTGCATATTGTGGGAAAAAAACCAAGATCAGCCCAGATGATGATTCATAGGGTGTGGATTGTTTTCATCAGGAAAGAACAAAACCCCAAAGCTAAAGAATCCTGTTTTAAAAGGAGGTTTCCATACTGAATGCAGACTCCTGCCTGGATCTGGCAGGCATCCTGCTGGCAGAGCCAGGAATCCTGCACCTAGCAACGACACCAGCAAGCTCCAGTGCCTGGGCACTTCATTTCTCCAGGAAAAAAGCAGAGAGGATCTGAGGGGGAAAAGCCTCTCCCAGCTATGCCTTGCCAAGCACATGAGGAAGGACAGCCCAAGCCCAGGCACAAACCAGGTCTCTGTTTCAGAGTTATTTAACTGAACACTAATTGCTGAAAAGCACTGCAGCCTTATAAAGCCTGGCAGACTTCGGAACACCTTGGAGACAGATGTCACCAGAGCACCTGTGCTGGTCTGCTGGCTTTTACTGAGTGGCCCAGTGTCATGAGCAGAGTGTTTGACTCTGAAAGAGCAGTATTTTAATAAAAAACTGAGGATTTGTCTTCTGTTTCAGTTCCATAACAATCAAGACCCCCAACAATTCCACCAGTCACTTGCAAAGGCCTTAAAGCTACAGTTCATCAAACTGTAACTAAAGTTACAACAAAGGCAGCAGCTTCCTTTCCTTTCCCAGTGCTGTAGGCTTTGCCAGATTCCTGTCCTTGCTTCTAAGAGATGAAGAGTTTTGCTTGTGTGAGTGGTTGCTGAAATCTCAATCACATTTTCCTTAAGAAACAGGGGAGCAAAACAGGCTACATCCCAGCAACCCTGAGCACTGTTCCCAGCTAGCCTGGGCTGTCTGCCCTTCTATCCTCATGTCTCCAGCTTCCTTGCAGCTTCCTCCCCTTCTCCCGACTGCCCGGCCGCTGCAGTCGCAGCTTCTGCTTTTGTGCAGGACTCGGTTCCCCATTGTTTCAGCGACTCTCTCAGAGGGGCAAGCTTTTTCCATACATGCTGATCGTCGGAGATTTGGTTCCTGTATTCCCACTTAAAAATATATTGCCTAAAGTTCAGCTGTTTCCATTATAGTTATTACTCCTCACTTCCTGTCCCTTCTGGTCTGGGATTTTAACCATCAAACTTCAGCCAACAGTACCCTTCCAAGTCGTGACTTTAAACTCTTGAAAAGGAAGAGGCTCATCTGTACCCTGGGATTAATAGCTGCCTATAGAATTTTGATATAATTAATCAGACTACTAAAACTCACTTGTCCTTGCTAGAAGCGTAGAACTAAAACCCAAAAAAATAAGCCTCTTTTTTCCAATATCATTTTCCTGCAGGTGACAGGAGAAATTATTTCAAAGCTAGCTTAATTAATAAAATCCAATCACTTACTATATTATCCTGAAGAAGTAATACTTGGGAAGACATTATTAATGGAGTTTATGCCGGATTAAATTTTCAGAAGCAGTCTGCCTCAACCTGATGAGTCAGTCATCAGGCATCTGAAATGGCAACATGCCTAGAAAGGCAATTTGACATTTAAAGTGACATTAACCTGCAGGTTATCATGGGTTGGAAATTTCTCCTCTTGAACGAAAGGACTGGAAATGGAACTAATACATCAAAGTTCAGACAATCAGCCCCTTCGTAACAAACCCAGATAAACATCTGAAATGAAAACACATGAAATGGGAGTGGAAGGAGAAGCTAGGAAGCATTTTCTACTTTCCTCATCATACAGCTGGGAAAAAGAAAACACAAAAAATAGAAGGCCCTTCTGCATTTCATTATTCCTTGGCACTGTTACAACCAGAGACTTAACAAGATCTGCCTCAAACTCTTTTCCCACGTCTTTTTGCCCCTAGAAACTGGTGTTCCTTCACGCAGTCCCGGCTGGTGACATACATAGAAGCCTGCATGAAGGAGAAGTACATTGTCAACTCCCAACAGCCCTGTCCAAATGGAACCCCTGACTGCCAGAAGATCATGTAAGTATCCTAAAAAAAAGCACTGAAGAAAGCAGATTTTTCTCTGATGTATCTAAATGATGTTTTCAATAATATTGAATGACACATTTTAAAAAGAACTAAAGCATCAACACAGTTTAATACCAAAGTGATGTAAGGCCTCATTTATGTACCTAAAGGTGATCAGGCATTTAAGTAACCTGGGAGAACAACTGCCTTTTCAAGCCACCAAGTACAGGGCTACAAGATGATTAAGTAATTTTTCATATCTTCCCACATGTTCAGAAAACATACAGAGACCACACCTTTTCCATGATTCTCAGGCCATAACATACACACATAACTTAAATCTCTCTGCCTGTGGCCATCAGTGAGACCATTTACATGGCAGGAGTCAGAGAACTGCAAATCCCCAGATGCTCACTGTTCTTTCAGAAGGACTGGCTGCCCTAAGAGTACTAATGAAAGCCAGTAGTGTGTCTTGAGGTGCATATTTTAAACTGGGAGACACACACTTTTTTAAGCTGGACTCACACTTTTGAAGTGTTAAATAATATTTAATTATCATCTACATGTCCCCACATCTGTGTAGTTATTTGGTTGCAAAAATGCTTTTGTTATTTGTTAACACAATTAATTTCTCTTTCTCTGAACAACAACAAAAAAGTTTCATCATTATGCCCAGGGGAGTTTTTAACAAATTTGTATCTTCCTTGGTAACAGTGAGGCCAACCACTGGAGCCTCTGACTGCACGTGAGAATGTGCACACACCTCCTGTTTTAAACAGTAATCCTGAAAAATAATCTCATGTAAGGAAAAAAATTGCTGTGGACTGCCTACATGTTTTGCTAAGTAGCAGTGATACAGATTATGACAGGTTTCTTAAACACATTCTGCATTAGTCATCTCTGACACACTTGGCACCCAAGTGCGACCCACTGACAACAACTTCCACTCTAACACCCAGACCCTTACTCCACAGGTACAGGACAGCTCTGAAGCCAGTCTACCAAGTGAAACAGAAGGTTTTAAAGTCTTTGCAGTGGAAATGCTGCCCTGGATTTATTGGCAAGGACTGTGAACAGCATGGTAAGGAAAGCTAGCAGACAATGTGAGAATGAATGACTAAATGCCAGGCACAATGGCAAAAAATAAGTTTGCCTATTTGCTTTTGCCATTTTTTTCCGAATCAATGCCTTGTTTTATTTGGTCTGATATGTCCCAAATCACTGATACTTTGAGACAAGAAGTAGCTGCAATTACTAGTTAATTAGCATGACCTACTTATTCTTCTATTAATAGCAACCTTTGTAATCTTTACACACTGAGGAAGGTATTTGCTAGGGGAGCCTGCCAGATGTCCATCTAGACAAGTCCATCTAGGAATATCTAACTCTAAAAAAAAACTGGTCACATAAGAAAGCAACACTAGTATGTGAAACGCCCCTATGGTCAGTTTATAGGATGAAATTATGTGGCTCGGGAGATCACACCTTCCAGTACCTAATGGGATTGCAAGAGAGATGGAGAGGGACTTTTTACAAGGGCGTGCAGTGACAGGACAAGGGGCTTCAAACTGAAAGAGAGCAGGCTTAGGTTAGATATTAGGAAGAAATTCTTTATATGAAGGTGATAAGGCACTGGTTGCCCAGAGAAGTTGTGGATGCCCCATCCCTGCAACTGTTCAAGGCCAGCTTGGATGGGGCTTTCAGCAACCTGGTTTAGTGGAAGGTTCCCTGCTATGGTGAGAGGGTTGAAACTGAATGGTCTTTAAGGTCCCTTCCAATCCAAACCATTCAATGACTCTATAATCTGTGCAGCTCCTAAATAAAAGAGAGGGGAGACAACGTGGTTTAAAAACTGAACGGTGGTTTAAAAATAACATTGGCAGGATTTAGCAAATAATACTTGAAAAGCGGAATTTAAATGGATTTAAGAATTTAAATGGAATTAAGGGAATTTAAATGGATAAAAGATAATTCCCCCCAGCAATTAAGGCAACCATAACAAAAAAGGCAAGCACGTGTGAAAATTTTCACATCTAACTCACCTACAAACTCCACAAATAAAAACCTCTGTAGGTTTCGCTTTTCTTCACAGATAGCTTTGACTTGCAGATTTATCTCTATGTGGTGCCCCAGCCTGAGCTTCATTTACAATGTTGGAAAAATATTATCAAATGCAGTGTATCTAGTTTAGTCTCTCTTTTGTTTCACTCACTGACCAAAAGCAGCTCCTCCATCATCATCTCACCATTCACTGTTGGTGCCACCAGAATGTTCAGGTAACTGTGGAACAAGGAAGAGGAATTTGCAGATCTTTAGGTGGGAGCCCCAGAGAAGAAAAAAAAAAAAAAAGGCATCTATTTACAACAGACTAATTTCTTAGGACCTATAATTTGGCATGAGTTAAAAAAACCCATGCTACTGCACAGCATTACCATGTATGCAGTGCTGTATGTCCATGCAAGGAATGCAAGGAAAGAAAATTCTCCAGACAAGACGGTCTTTCCCCAAGGATCCTGTCTCCACACCTGTTACACTACACATGAAATTCCTCTGTGTTGCCTTGCTAAACTGTAGTAGCTTCTGCAGCTAAAACATTTTCACAGCTGTATTACTTCTCAATTGCAGATCCTAATTTTATTCTGGTGCCAGGAACTGAAACTGAAGGACAAGAAGAAGAGTTCTCAAACCACAGTATGTGCTTGAAGTTATTCTGCTTGTCACCCTTTTACCTCTCAGTCACTGATCAGAAAGAAAAAGTTATTTTAATCATTTTAACCTGATAAGCTCTGGACAATCTCTCTAGTGAAAGCATCATTTGTGAAAGCTTCGAAACAATACATTTATTGGCTTAAATGAGGGCTTTTGCTGTAACACTACACAAATGCTCAAGACAAAGCATTCAAAAGTTTCAAAGCTGTCTGCTGGCTGGTGATCAGTGATACCAATGGGGAATGCCAGCTGGTCCACAGCCTTACACCTCTCAGTGCCAGGGATGTTAACCCCTTGCTCTGCCAAGTGGATTCATAGGAAAGCACACCAGGCTCACAAGTCTACCAGAAAAACAACCCACTCAAAATGCTGTTTTAGAACAGCCTCCCAGTAGCTTTGAGGTACCACAGATTTGTATGTCAGGCACTCCAACCTACCCATCTGAGTACCAAGAAGGACTGTCCCTTACCACCCTGAAAATGGTGTGGCTTGCAGTGCTATTAAGTATCTTTTAGCAATTAGCTTCAGGGTAGTATAGCAGCTCTGAAAGAGTTTTCTTTACATTATGCTCTCAGCACTGAATGACTAAGCAGCTGGTTTGCACAACTGAATTATATAAAACAAGAGATTTAAAGGTCTAAGGTCACCCTGGAGGGTAAGAAGCCCTTGGGATAGCACAGTTTGAATATACTAATTTCAGCTCAGTGTATACTTTGAAATCTACAGCTGAAATTCACAGGTACTTATTTAGAATAACATTAGTTAAAGGGCCCCTCCAGGAGTCAGCTCTGACACTTACACACTCTGCTTCTGATTCCTCAGTGGAATGCCTCCATTGCTCTTTCATCCTCTCCTTTTATTCTGGATTGTTAAACCTTGCTATCCTTTCAGTCAATGGCTTGAAAGGAGTTAGTATTCCAAAACATTTTTAAGGCATGGGGAGGTTTCTAATTAAAGAGTATTTTATTGCCATCATGGCTATTGTGGCTGAAGTTCTGTGCAAATATTTAAATATATTAAGTTTTCATCACTGTCAAAAAAATTCTTTGCAAAGAAACTGCAATTTAAGGTGCCAACAGACCCCCTAAATGTCAGTGTAAAATTTTCAGAGCAAAAAGCAGACAGGTGTTCTCAGAGGTGTGGTATGAATACCTGTCGCCTGGTTGCTACACTCCGTTGCATGACTTTGTTTTTTCAATCTCATGACTAGTGTCAACATCAGTGGATTCCAGAGAAATATTCGAAGTCATTCAAAATCATGAGGCTTTACTGGATGATCTTCAAAGTGATATTCATCAAGCAGTCAGCAACTTAGGTGACTTACAGAGGCTATTTGAGAACAACGGTACAAGCATGGTGTTAGAAGTGAACCAGAGCAATTCAGGTGAGAGGTCTGATGCAGAATTACCAGCCTGAGATAGGCCCTGTGCAACCACGCAGACCGGGAAGAAAACACGAAAGCAAAGATACCCTGATATTCCTTGGTCTGCTGGTTGCTTCTAGAGAGAGAAAAAATGGGTGCAATCCCAGTGCAAATGAAGGAACCAAAGAGTAACTTGAAATGGGAAATGTGATCAAAGGCAAACTTCAGAATATGCCTTAACCAAAGAATAAAGAGGTTGCTTACATTTAAAATTTGTTCATCTTACTATTCTGCTTCTGTGGCTTCTTCTATGGGGATGCAGAGTTTGGATCTGGTTTTTGTTCTTTTTCTGTACTCATGCTATATACTCTCATGTGTGGAATATCAGACACGTGTATATGAAAGAATGAAATATTTTACCCTTCTGAGGAACATTATTCCTGCCATATACAGGAGTGGGAAAAAGAAAAGCTACTGAATTTGACCTACTCCTGTGTGCCACTGGCTTGCAGAAACATTTTCTAATGATACAGAGTATTGTACTCAGTGAACTTCAAGGCCCTCAAGTTTGAATTTTAAAGTTAGAAATCAAGCCTTAGTATAAGTCACACCTACTACAGACTTCACAGATTTTTCAAGTTATTTACTCATGGCCTGGAATACTCAGCCATTAAGATGCTGTATAACTTTGTGAAGCATCAGAAAAAGAACAACATTACAACACAGTCAAAAAAGGAAGAGCTCACCAACTAAGAACTGTTGGGAAAAAGGACAGTTATGGCCCATTGCAAAACTGCCTGACTAGGAGTTTCAAAAAGCATCGTTTTTAAGACTTAAATGGGGAAATCAATACATGTCTAAGTTACTGCCTGCAGACTCGTAGACACCATGTGTTTTATAGTAACCTGGATTTAAAACTAGGCTATTTTTGCAAATGTCAAAATTGTCAATATCATGAGATCAAATTTTGGGAAGTAAGATAGCAACTACTATAGAAAAACGCATACTTGAGTTACCCTGGTTAGATAAAGTTGTGTTCCAAAACCAGATTTTAAATCTAATTAAACTATTTTTTTTTCAACTGTGTTAACAGATCCACAGGAAAGGCTTCTGCAGCAAGTTTTGTTTCCCCATGTGGAGAATTTTCTAAGGAAACATTTTAACCCAATGTGGGCAACCTTCAACAGAAGCTTACAGAACCTCTCCAACATAGTCAGAAACCTGTCCCATGACGTGGAAGCCAACAAGAGAAGCATAGAAATATTCCGAGAGAACTCTGTGCCCAAGAAGGAATTCCAGGAGCTGGGAACTAAGTTTGAATCCAAAGTCCAAGAAAACACAGTGAGAGCTGATCAGGTGAAAAGAGATATAGAGAACCAACTGCACATGCAGCAGGCAAACATTCACTATAATCTCAGCATGATCAAGGCAGATACCGACACAAAGCTCAAGAAGTTTCATAAGATACAGCAGTCCCATTTCTTAGCTTTGAACAAGAGCATAGCAAATGTGCAACAAGAACAAAGCAATCTTGAAAATAAATTGGAGGCTTTGGAAAGAAATATAACAGAACTCTCTTCACATCACGGTCCCAAAGATGAAAACAGCCAGACAACCATCAGACAAGTAAATGACATTCTGTCAGGGCACGCAAAGCAGCTCAAAGAACTTTACATGGAGTCAGATGTGGCCTTTCAGAATATTGCAGTTTTAGAGAGGTGGTTTAAGGAGTTAAAAAAAAATATCTCAAAGTATAGGCCAGAAGATCTTACAATAACTTTAACTGAGAAATCAATTATTATGGAAGAAAACAAAGCAGCCATGGAACGGCAAATATCAGAGTTTAACTACACTCTGTCAAACCTTCAGGAAAACTATTCCGATCTGTTGAGGTACATGGAGGAGTGTAATTGCCAGAGAATACCTTCTGACACTGATGTACTGGAGGAAGATTCAAAGAATACCACTTATTCCCTTGAAGACAGCCAGTCAAATTTAAAGGATATGAAGCACTTAGAGTCAGTTCTCAGAGATCTCTTGAGGAATGAAATTGAAGAGCTCTCCTCAGCTATTCCATCTATCCATCTGTCTCTTAATCTCCGTCAAGAAGAAAACAGACAGCTTCAGTCACAAGTCACAGCTTTTTCAGAAGACATAGACTTGATGAAGAAGAAAGATGAAGAAATTCATAGACAAATCAAGTATCTCAACAGTTCTTTTGGCTCTCTTTTGGAAGATGCAATGCGGCATGAAGTAGCACTGGAGGCTTTACTGAAAGAAGAATTTGTAGATGTCTTATTTGAAGACGATTTTAGCATCCTCATACCATCAGTATTTGAGCTGCAAGAATCTCTCAGACATATCTCAGACAAACTCCAAGAACAAAATGTGACTTTAGAGTCTCTTGTAAGGAGATTTCATTTCTCAGAGAGAGGTCAACAGAATAACCACAACACCCATACACCTCCTAACCACCCCAGAGAGGAAACACAAACGCCTTCCACTCTAGACGAAGTCAGCAGTCAACGCAGCATCCGAGAGCACATGGAACCCAACTACGAGGCTGCCAAAGACGAGTCCTTGGATAGCTCAGCTTACAACGATATCATGACTCTGAAGAACGATATCAAACACCTGAGCCTGGCGATCAAGAGTCACGAATCCAGAAGTGACGCGAATCTCTGCTGCAATCACACAATAGCAAATGTAATCGAGCCACTCAACAGCTCTGTGGGAATTCTCTCCGCAGATTTAGCAACCATCAAGCGGCATCTGGATGAACATCTGCTGATTTTTAAAAAGCTATTTGGAAGTAATGAAGAATTAGTTGCCTCAAAGATAAGTCTGGATGTTGCAAAGATTCAGTCAATGCTGAACAGAAAAGAGAGAAAACAGAAAGGTCAAGACAAGCAAAGAGACAAGAAAAGGCCTGAGAAGCACAGAGAAAATATGCAAGGGATAAGTGGAAGAAATACAGAACATTTGGAAAAAGGTATGTTCTTTTCTTTCACTTGCTCATGTGCAGGTCTAACTTTTTTCTGGACCCTGCTGCAAGTTCCATACACACAGCATATTATGAGACCTGTCAGGTATCTTGTGGGATGCTGGAAGGAGAAGTTCTGACATCTTCCCCCTCCATCAAAAAAAGCAGCCTGAGTGAGAACAGAGTTGATACTCTGCTGCATTTTGCTTGAGGCCAATAGAATTATACCCATTGCAGCTGCTGGGAAATGGACCTCGAACTAATTCAACTTTAGATGTTTAGAAGACTGATTTTGTCTGTAGATGTTCACGTTAATGCAGTAGCATTTTTGGAAGCTGCTGTGGAGTGTTAGGCTTTCTGGGCTTACTTCTTTGTCCTGTTATTTGAGTCTGGAAGGAGTGTACTCAAAGCACCAAATCCTTCCCAAGGCAGACAGATACACGAAATCAACTGCTATCATTTGCACCAGTGGAACAGGGCAGACTGACCAGAGAGCACACACTCTCTCTGACGGCTAAGCTTCAGAGACAAGTTTTCAGCTTATACTTCACTGGGACTGGCCAGTTCCCTGTCCCTGTAAACATGTGGCCATAAGCACTTGGTAATTACAAACACCACATCTTTAGCATTGGCTTTTATGATTGTAGCTCTTGTTATGGACAAATAACACAGACTAAAAATCATCCCCTTCAGACATCTGTGCTGCAAAACTTTAGTGAAGACTGAATAAGCAAAGAACATAATTTTAACTAATTTATCTTTAGGACAGCAAAAAGTGCTACTTTTCTTTTTCCACTGGGTGGTCTTAACCTTAAACTTTTCCAAGAGTAGTGATTCAGGTATTTCCAGGGAACCATTTGATCTAATCCCACACACATACCCATTTCAAGCATTTAGCTCTGCAAAGAAGCACACAAAAATCAGGCCTGACAGGGCTTCACCTTATCTCCCATCCTGATGATCCTGGGGAGAGAATACCTGCTCACTGCTAAAATCCTGTTCCTCTTCCTTTTTCAGACTCCTTGGTGGCATTCCACGTGGGATTCTCAGAAGGAACAGATAATGAAAAAACTGTGAGGTTTAATGAAATGTACTTCAATTACGGGAACAGCTATTTCCCTGAGCACGGCCACTTTAAAGCACCACACAAAGGCATCTACCTGTTTGTCATCTCTGTGGAGTTTAGTTCAGGACCAGCACTTGGACAACTCTCCTTTAGCCATGGGTACAAAAGAACTCTCTCAAGTAGTCAGAGGAAAACACCAAATGGAAACACCATGACTACTTTTGCTATGGCAGAAATGGAGAAGGGGGAGACAGTATGCTTTGAATTGCTCCAGGGCTCTGTAGTGAAGAGAAGTCCACCTGGGACAACTATGGGTGGATTCCTAATATCCAAAACTTGAATAGTGACATTTATGTTTTACTGATCTCTTTCCATAGATGCAATGGATCCATTCACTACTGCTTCATCTGTGATGTATTCAATCCTACTGCATGTGTTTAAACATAGCACTACCCTAGGTTTGTCTTCATGCTTCTTTTCTGGAAGTGTTTGGCTTTTGATTAGTTGCTTATGAGCAGCAATGGGATTTTCTTTCAAGTGAAAAGCTAATGGTTTGGACTCCAAATGTATCAGCACACACATTCCCAAATCCATCCACTGTGAGAATGGCACCTAAACATTTTGTGGGACTTTCTTCACTTATAACATGTATAATTTCTCCTTTCCCTTGGCAAATACCCCCACCACTGGCAAGGAAAACATTTTAGAGAGGACTGCACAGAGCAACTCTGTTCCTATGTGAATGGTACCTCAAAACCCAGAAGCCAGGGCAATTTTACCTTCCAGTTCTCTATGGACCATAGGGAGTCACAGACTATCTTGGAAACTTCTGCAACTCACTCCAGTGTTTCAGTCTGTGCACAACAGGAATACTAGTACATATCTGTCAAATCCAGTAAGATTCACTCTATGCTAATACTTGCAAGCAAGAATATTCTAAATAACCCCATCTTTGTTTCTGGGCCTGTGTTGTATTTCAACTAAATTGCAAAATTTAACAGTAATATAACATTTTTAAGATGAATTACATCTTAATAATTTTAAATTTGCCAAATTGAAACGCACTTTGAAATTGTCAGTATTTTTCAGGAAGAGGTAAATTCTTACTGTGTAATTTGTGCCCTTTAAAGGTAGCATTTTCTAACAGAAATCTATCCTGCTGTTAAGGGGTTTTCTCCCCACCTACTTGTATTCAAAGCAATGCTAAACTACAAAATTTAAAAAAAACCCCCAACAACTCATTGGTACCAACACACGTTTCACTTAAGGCAACAGTTTGACAAGCAGGCAACACAAATCTTTTGAAATAAGCTACAAAACAGTTTCAGTTGGCGAGAAGATTGCTACTCTCCATCCTGAAAAATCCAACAAAGCAAACAATGAAAAATGCTCCCCCACCTCCTCCTGGCCAATGCTGATTTTCATGAGATTAACAGGCCAAATGTCCCTGTTTATCTGGCACAGCCACGTCTCACACTGCCTGCAAGCTCAGGGTCATCTTCTGTCCCACACATTGCTCAAGTATCTGAGGGAAGGAAGAGTAGAAAAAAATGGAAGAGGTGAAATGTCAGAACTGAAGAGCAGCATCAAACTGTAAGACTGGGTTCTTTCAGTACAAAGCAGCTATACTGGGGTGACCCAGATGTTTTTTTTTAGCAGTGCTCCTCCAATTACAGACTGTTCCACAATTAAATACAGATGGGGGATAGGTAGATATTTAAAAACACTGCTTGTTTTTAAAGCTTTGACAGAAAACTTCAACTGGAATGAAAATCATACCACAGCTGCTTGGAAAAGGACATGGTAGGTAGTAGACAGGACTTCTAAAGGTTTGATGAACTTGTACTTACCAAAGTTTACTTTTGTTGAAGAATATGCAAGGTGAGTTCAGAGATCACTGACTCCAGAGTGAACAAAATGTTAATATAAAGAGGTTTTCATATTTGTATTCTTCAAACATGTGCTTAAGTTAGCCACCTGCACATACAAAGAAGACACACTTGACTGGAAGACTCATTTTCAGACTCTGAAGCAAAAAATTAATGAAAGTTAAAACACTCTACTGGTTGCATAAGCTAGGAAGACTGGCTTCTGTCTCAAGCATTAAGCTACTGAGCTGCGGTTGTGTTTTTTTCAAAGTAATACACCAGATTTTTCATAAACTTCCACCCAAACCACTTCTTGCACTTTTTTGGGGGGTGGTGGTTTGGTTTTTTTCTCTAAAATTAACGCAGCCACATCACCACGACCTGCCTTTCTAGGCAACAGACTAGAGGAATCAATTTAATGAAGGTAATTTAAAACATAACTATTGGTTGGCTCAGTGGATTAACAGGGGAATTTCCAAACATAAAAAACAACCTGTAGCTGACCATAAGCATTGGGAAGAGTTGCCTGTAAAAGCAGACAAGTTGCTTCAGTTTCTCTCAGAGCAGATCAAAGCAACCAGACTAACATGCCTGACAGACACGTGTGCTCACTCCGAGATACAGATACACGTACTGTCAATCTGAGTCTTGTATTTAAAAAATAAAAGATACCAACTGCTTTTAGTACTTCCTAGGAACCTGCCAGAAAACATTGCCAATATTTCAAGTTTATGGATTTCCAGATCAAACCACTAAACTTTGTAATAAGATACAAAGTTGTGCATCTTAATGACTTCATGGAATTATTTTGTTACTGAAACTTTTGCTGTTTTATGAATGTCAGTATCTTATAGTACTTCACATTTTAAAATTAAACTCTCCTCATGTTTTTTTCTTTTCCACTACTAAGATGACCCCCTTACTTTACTCAAAATCCAACTACCAACTGTATTGTATAGAAACAATTTTCCTTTCTATAGATCTATCAGTGCCTGAATTCTACAGTCAGATTCATGTGAACTCATTCAGACACCCACATCAAGCCAGGCTCTGAAGCCCATAGAGGTCACCCCTCATGAACCAGCCTCAGGAGGTGGTCAGCCCACAGTAGTGGTTCTCTCACAGCTCAGATTCACACTTGACATGGACTTACTGCATTGACACCAGTGAGAAAGACCAAAGTGGTGTTTTGGGAAAAGCTGAAGATAAAGCTGCAGAAGGGATTAAGGAAATCAGTGGAATTAAATCTGATCCTTTGTGAAATTAGTGATACTTCTGCAATTTATTTAAAAGCTTGTGATTCAATTCACTAACTACTCAGCTTGCTTTTTGGCTTGCACACAAATATACATGTGGCCTGTTTAGACATGTCACTAGACAGAGTTGTTTCAGTTCTTAGATACTGATGCAAGCTCAGCAGCAGCATATTTTTATAGAGAGGTCAAAAATAACTATACATAAAGGATAACATTTTGATATTTATTATCAGCTGGCAGTAGAACTTATTTTCACTCTCCACTTTTTTCCAAAGGCTCTTCCTGTCTTTAGGACACAGCATCACCCTGTGGTCGTCTCATGAAACAACACTGGGGAGGAAAAACTGCCCGTTAAAACAAAGACAGGTGCAAATAGTTATCCCCACTCTTTTCATTACATCCTTCTGTAACGCCAATATAAAAATCCCATTTTTAAAGCCAACCATGATCCATGTAATCAGTGTAGACATTCCGCAAGCTACATAATAGCCACAAATGTAGGAAAAAGGGTTGCTTGGCCAAGATTGCAAGGAGACCAAAACTTTGTGCAGTCTAATTTCCTGGTATTAAGGAAAAAAAGGTTTGAAACTACATAGGCTAGTCTTCCACTGCACTTTCCAGAACTCCACTGCAAGCTTTTAATGCTTGATTGTACAGCGGGAACAAATAAAGGTTTATAATTATCTTTATATTATACTGACAGCAGTTTATACATGTTCAGATATCAAAACTTTCTAGCTAATGTAAAAGAACCACATATTTAAACCTAAGATTACTCCTGATTAAAGGCAAAAAGGGAACAGAAATTGATCTTGCTTCTTTCCTCCTTGCAAACTAAAAGTGAACTCTACAGAGAGCAGAAGCCGATACATTTCTGCAACGAGAAAACAAATTCTGACACTTTATATAATTGTGTACTCACAGGTGAGATCCCCTTGACTGGCCTTCATTTGCTTGAATCATATAAACCAGAGTAAATTTAGCAGGCTATACAGAACCACCTGAATAATTTTGCAACCAACAGTACGTAAGTATATAAGCTCCAATGTCTTGAGATGTGTATTACTACACAAAAAAGAATGCTGTATGAAGAGGGAACAAAAAGCCATCACAAAATCCCCCATCCCTTTATTTTTTCTCTTTTCACTTGATGAGCTTGAGGCAAATTTATATGGGTAAAACCAACATGTAGTGAACTTGCATATGTTCAAATAAAAGTATTATTTAATTTTGACCTGCTTCTGGCTTTGCTGTAAGACAGGGATAAAAATCAGGAGAAGGAAAACACTGGTTTTACTGTTGTGCCCAAATTTAGCACAAGGAGTACAAGATCCTGAACTTATAAAGCACCAAATAATCCTGAACATCACTGAACAATAAAAGTGATCATTAACAACTTATTCAAAGGCTGTGGGGGAAAAAAAACAAACCATAAACGAGGTGTTAAAAAGTAGGGAATTATTTAGTTACAGTATTATGATTTCCAAGTCAATACACTTTTAAGGCAAAATCTTATAGTAACAAAACACATTACTAATGTGTACTAAAATAAGGTTATTTACTTAAAAATGATACATTGGACATAATCTGTGTACAGAACAAGCAATTCATGGTAAACTCAATAAGGCACCTTCTAAAGCAGATGCTGTACAAAATACATCAGTGTGTTACATTTTTATAGTATTCTACACTTCTGGCATATAACACACACGAGTGTGACCATTTGTCTCGTTCCACTCTTCTTTCATATTTTATTTACATCTTCTCTAGGTTAACTACAATGTTATTTTTTCTTCTTTGTATACAATATAGTACATTTCATTTTGGGCGTGTCATGTCAGAGCACAAACGTCACTACATGATGTGGGCTTCTATAATTGCATTCAATGGTAGAACATTACAAAGCAACAATTACATTAGATTTGTCAAAAAATCAGAAGTTATGTGCACTCCACTTCTGCTGTACAACCAAGGCTGATAAACCATGGCTCCATAAAGCACCATATCGTGCAACACTGCCAGCTGCTTATTTATAGACATCACCCCTACTTGGAATAAAGACTGTGGGCACAGGATAAAGACTTTTGACTCAGAGGCACTGTCAGGAGAATGAAGAAGGGCTAAATCATTCTAGTGTTTCACAGAAAATGAGCATGTAACTTCCCTTTAAAAATATCTGCAATAGCAAAAGAACTTAATTTTAACTTTACATCTCTGCTTTTCAAACATTTTAGACCAATAAAATAAAGTCTGTGAAGATAAAGTAGATGAAATGTATCCAAACGATTTGTTTTATAAACACATTCAAATGGTCATTTAGATCAAGATCTAACATTTTATTCTAGACTACTATGGAGGTAACTTAAAATATTGATTTTACATTTTATTCAAGACCTCAAAAAAGACTGATTAAGAAAATAATTGGGGAAAAGTGATGGATATTGGGAAAACTGTATGTTTCTTGAGGAAAAATTACATTAAATGAAACTCAGAATAAACTGAAAATGTAAGCCTACATTTTTCTGTAGGAATATCATGTTTCTTGGGGAATTTAGAAGTTAACCAGGGACACCAGAAGTTTCCTTTCAGTTGCTGTAACAATAAGAATTATATAAGTGACTCAAAATATTTTCCATCTAACTGAAATCATACGGAACAAGTTAAATAAACACAAAAAATCCCTCCATATGAGTGTTTAAGAACTTCCAAGGCACAGTCTTGATAGTCCCCAAGGTATTTTCCACCCACTTGATATTTGCATTAAGAAAGAAATCACATTTGCCTGTCCTGGAGGACATTTTTTTGGATGACAAATGCTTAAAATTTTGACCAAGAAAATGAGATAAATCACAATCCAACAGAAGAATCCTATTACCCTCCCTCACCTTAAAGGCTTCTGAACTCGACAGTATTGCATAAAGCAACAACTTACCTTTAGAGTCTGCACTAACTGTGCTTAATTAAGTAAAAATTAATGGGCTAGCTTTGAGCATATTTTTTTTTCCCTAAATGATTGTTAAAATATCAGTATAGACACACTTAGGCTCCAAACAGTGAATGACTTTGCACAGAACACAGGTATGTGCTCAAGTGCTTTATGCAACCACATACTTTAGTGTTAACATTTTGTTGGGTATCAGGGAATCAAGGAAGCTCCTCTTCAGGACCATAAAAACGACATATGCATGATACCTTTGTGTATGAACCTAGTAACTAAAGTGCCAAAAAATCATGTTTTAGGCAAAAAAGATGTTTTTTCTCTCAAAAAACTCATCTTTGCAGCAGTTGGCTCCCTTGACATCAATGTGTAAATCAGTTTAGGTCCTAAGATGTCTAACCAAAAATCACCATCCTATTGCCTTACAAATGCCTAAAAACTGGCAAAGAAAACAAGGGGAAAATTACAAATTGTTGAAATTCATGCTTCCAGCAGGGCCTTCCTGAACCAAAAAAAACCCACAAAACAAGTTTACAGCTAATAATGATGTGGTAACTCCTAAAGGAAGTAACAAAATATTTTAGGGTTAATTTAAACAGACCTCCATGCTTTGAAAGTTTAAGCTAGAAGGGTACCTACATAATCACTTTTTCCTTCTTACTGATAAAAATCCTAGAGAAGGAAAAAACAACAACAAAAAAGCCTTATCCCTTACTTTTTTTGGCTTATACCAAACATTTTCCATCTACCTGTGCAAAAATTATGTGCGAGACATGAGTCACAATTTCAAAATCATCACATGTTTCTTGGCAATGGACGGAGAAACTCTTTTTTTTAAAAGCCCTTTTTCATGAGGATTGTGGCACATTATCATATATCTCTTGCTGTTTTCAAATAAGTTAAAACCATAGCTGACACACCTATGAACTTCTCAGCCAGAATACATATTAATACTTAAAAGCATTACTAAACAAAAGTAATGACTTTATTAAAAAAAAAAAGAAAAAGAAAAAAGAAATGTCCCTCGAAATAGCTACTTTTCTATAAAATATGTAGAACTGTTAAATAAAGTCTGTACATCACAATAGAAAATAAAAATACTGCAATCTTTTGTCTGACCATTTACATTATGGGAACTACAGGATTAAACAAAAAAAAACCGTAACATGCTAGAAGGCTGCAATTGTTCACAAATCACATTAGTTCTGCATTATATTGTTTTCTATCAGTTGTATTTTCAAGGGAAATTTAAACACATATCAAAATCTCCACATACACATTTTAAGACAACAAATAATCTGGAATAAATCAATCTGAAGTTTTAACATTTTTTCATCGATTTTAGTATTATTCTTATTTTTTTTCTTCAAATCTAGACTATGGCATGTGTGTGTGTGCATGTATGTAACTGTACACATGTACCCATAGGTGTTTGTTGGCTTTTTTTTTTTTACTAAAGCACAAAACACACTGTATAAATAACTTCCCTTTTTAAAGTTACCAAGAACAAGACTTACAGTACAAAGTTATAGGCACTTAAATTATCAAACAGATTCAATGGTTCCAATACTGTGTGTACATTCTTCAGATGATTCATGCGTTTGAAGTTTCAGCTTGAGTTATGGTACTACTTTCTAACTTCAAAGTAGAAGTGCCAAAGGAGTTACAAATCAGTAATTCTGCCTTACAGTAACCTCATGGAGGGTTCTGGCTCTTAATCAACTTGTGTGGGTCAGTGACAAAAAGGAAGGAATGACAGTTTCCTGTGCAGGCCAAATAGTTGGCACAATAAGACCAAAATTTTGCAATTATGCAGCTTACTGTATCTTCATGAACTAATTTCAATGCCATTTCTCTTAAATGTCCTTAACTAGAACTTAAAATATCAACTGATTTACCTTGTCTCAAATCTTGACTTTTGTAACTGTCCACTAAGTGGCTCACAGATGTGGCCTCCTGTGTTTAACCTCAGGGCAATCAGCTCAAAATCTTCTGCACCTTGTGGATCTTCATGTATTCAGTTCTCCTGGTCCTGACCTTTTACTGTATTCTCTAATCTTCTGGGCACCCAGTGCTTCCTGCCTTCCCTCTTTTGTGTCTGTAAACCAAACTTGTTCACAAGCCTTTCCAAACTTATCTCCTGCCTACCTTTGCCAAATGATGAAAAAGTACGCTCCTACAGCCCCTCCTGTGTGGAAAAGAGTTCAGAGCATGGCAGGCACCTGTCAGTGAGTCCCAACAAAGTAGAAAATCAAAACACATCATTAATCGTCTTTTTGCTAAGATGTAAAGTATTCTATGGCAAAAATGCTGGTTGCGTGGGGCACTTTGGAAAAAAATGCCAAATTTCATAGTCATCCAATCAAGGAGCTCAGTAGGCCAGAAGTGAGATGACCAAGGCAGCCTACACCTCAAGAGAGATTCTTTCAAGCTCTTCACAGACCTAGGTAGGCACTCCTGAACTGATTAATGGTTCACATTTTTGCAGTTCTCACTGTGACCAAAACAAAACCAGAAATAAAATTAAAACTGAGATTTCAGAAGATAATTTAATGGCAAAGATTCTGTAGCAAATCTCTGATGGTAGAGCCACAAAATGCATGGAACCCTGACCATAAAACTTTGTTCATTTAAATGGTTTCTTGTATATTCCAAATGACAGCAAAATAATCCTGGCACACACATAAAGGCATAAGGGACTGTTAAACTGAGTAGTATCACAAACAGATTCATAACCTACAGGCTGTTTCACAAAAACTTGGTATGGATTGACTAGGTTTTATCAGGTAGAAGGCAAAAAAAAAAGCTTATATTCTCCATCTCTGTTGAATCCATATAGCTTGTTAGGCTTTCACAGAAAGCACTGTAATCTGAACATTCAATTCAGTACCCAGAGTTTAACTGGAGACTCACTAAGTATGACTGAAGTCTCAATGCAGCTCAAACCAAAACAAAACGTGTACTTTATCAAGGCTGTCCATATCCATAGCATGAAGTGTGTAGAGGCTCTCAGTATCATGGTCTACGAAGTACTGAAAGACTTGATTAGCAGCCTGTAGAAGTGTGCTGAGAAAATACACTGAATCTCAGTTATTTCCTCTTTCCTATTTCTATCTTCCTCACCCACATCTGAGTGAGAAGATCTAGGAGTCCAGCTTTGCTCTCCAAAGTAAGTTTCCCATGTCAAATCTTTACATCCTGTGATTCCACCATCTTGGCAAGTGTCTTCTTGATCCTCAAGGCAGTGAGCCTTGAGGCAGGATTATGAGCCCAGCATTCAGACATCAACTTCAAAATTGCTCTTAAACACTGTAAAATGAAAAACAAAAGACCAGTAGTGTAACAACTGCCTGATCTGAGGTGTGTAACTTTGGTTCACTATCAAGGCCGAATTATAGGACTCTTAAGTACAAACATGAAACTTCTACATTTTCTGCAGAACTGTTGGTAGAAAACTATTATAAACAGGTCTACTGAAACTCAAACCCAACATTCACATGCCAATCCTTCTTTTTCCTCCCCTCACAGCCTAGTATTTACAGTAGCTGGAACTAAGAAAAGTGTTGATTTAGTTTCCCAGAGATGCATTACCAGAACTTCTCACTACAACTCAAGAACAGTAATATAAAAATGGCAGTAATAAGTAGAAAAATCTCCACTTTTATGTGAGGAAAACTGTAGAGAGTTTTTTCATTGAAAATGAATATGTGACAACAGTTCTTTCAGCAGTCAAAAAAAAAAAAGAAAAAAGAAAGGACAAAACTGGGAATTCCTAGAAGAAATAAAGGACTTTAGCGAAAGAATGGATATGGCATATTGAACTTGCTATGTGAAATAGTTATGTGTTGTTTACTATGTTCAAGCTGTGGTCCTTGAAAAACACATCTAAAATGAAAATATTTTAGTTATGTCACAGCCTGTCCTGGAGAGTAAAAAAAAAAAAAAAAGAAAAAAAAAAAAAAAGGAAAACCACAAAGGAATTGCTTCATACTCCATGAGATGCTTGTGCCACAAACCAATAAGTTATATACATTAAGATTAATAAAATAAATCTTCTTTTAAGTTTTATCTCCAATCAAAACTCTGAACATATTCCACCCCAGAAGATCTCAAGTAGAGCAGCATTCATACACTTGGATGCTGCTTAAGGGTATCTTCCCCTCAGATACTGAAAAGATACATTAAAAAATTGAGTCTTTTAAATTGATTTCAAGTGTATCTTTCTCCTATTGGTGCTGTGAGATGCTCAAAGTATCAGAATGCTTGAATGTAGTCCCTGTTTCACAATGTTTTAATATTTACTAAACTAAAATACCCTCCTGCATTAAGGAACAAACTGAACCAGCTCTCCCTTTGCCCATACTCACTTCATCACTGTTCCATCTGTTTGACACGACTGGGCGCAGGCGTTTGACACACACCACTTCTCTCATGTCCTCGTAGGAGGGATCATTTGGCACCATGTCATAATATGGCAACTGATACTCCTCAACAATACCTGGAGACAATTGTGAAAGATCAAGAACCATTAAAATAAATAAATCTACATATCTACTCTCAGATGTCCTTAGCCAGGAGCAAAAATTAACTCAACTTCATGCCAAGTAAAACCAACCACACTGTCTTACTGGGATAAAAATCTGAAATTTTCACTGTAAAAATAAGACATTCCCCATAAAAGCTCCAATATTATGTTTTTTAACTTTAATAGGCACAACAATTCCTTGCAGTGCCTTTCATTTGATACCCAGTGCAGAATTTGGCTTCTTCTAATCCACTACACGCTACAAAAAAGCACAGAGAAAGTGTAAGATGGAAGAAGAATACAGGTCAAGATCTGTAAGGATGCAAAAAAAACAGTGAAAGAAAAGCCAAGATGAGTCACAAAAATATGTGTGAGGAGAAAACTGAATGACATGAGAAATGCAAGAAAGAATAATGTCTGATCAATTACAGAAAGAAAAATATCAATTTCACAGGGGTGAAATACATCTGCATCCCACTATTTCTCCCAAATCAGGCACTCTGCTTTTTGAGCATGGGAAAAAAAAGCCCAAGATGCTTAACTGTAACAATCAAAAAGATTGAGTTCAGTGATTTTCAAGCTGTTTCTCTGGACATACTGTTACTACTGCTTTTACAGAACACAATCCTCATGATGAAACAAGCTTGTTACATTATTTCCTGTCAAAGCACTGCTACGGTGACACAAGGGCCTGGTAAATTCTACGTGGAATATTTCAAAGTTTACCTCCTGTGACACAGCGCCGAGCCATTTCCCAAATGATCAGCCCAAAACTGTAGATGTCAGCCATGATGTACGGCTGGAAATGGTTTTTATTCAGGCTTTCATCCAGGACTTCCGGAGCCATGTAACGTTTTGTTCCCACTCTCGTATTCAAGGGAACATCAACTTCATTTGTGTCACTGTATGAAAACATTAGGAAGTTAGTGAATTGTGGACTATTACAAGACAAGGTATGAAATCTTGCATGATGCAACCACTACACTGCCAAGCTCCCATTTACAAATTAAATTCTTTCTTTTATTTCCCTCAAAATACTCTCAACACATTGTACACTGTTCAAATTTTCTATGAAAGAATTTCTAATGAAACTTCATGATAGGAATTACTATAAAAGGTCAGTTTTGAATAACAAATTAGGTGGTCTCCTCTTCCTTTCCTCTACAAAACTTTTACTTTCCCTAAGAAGAGTATTTTAACTGTTCTCTTAACAATCTATTTTCATCATGATGCCTACCAGCATTCAAGAACATTTTACTCTCAAAACTGAGAAAAAAAATGAAAGCATGCAACCAAATGATTCCATCTTCCTTTTAAACTGAATATTTGGTGCATTAAATAAAAAAATTACACTAATGCTTGCCCATTAGAGAGGATTTGTTCATCTACCTGTTAAACTTGACTGCAAGACCCAAGTCTGCAATGCAGCAGGTTCCATTTTTCTTTATCAGGATGTTTTTACTCTTCAGGTCCCTGTGAGCAATAGCAGGCTTGCCTTGTGTCCCATAAATTTCCGTGTGTAGATGGCACAGCCCACACGCAGCAGAATAAGCCAGTTTGAGGAGAGCCCTGTTGTCCAGCGTTGTGCATTTCAGAAAATCATACAATGATCCGTTTTCATGATAATCTGTAATCAAGTAAAGCTGAGTCCAGGAGCCAGTGCCTTTAATATCTGCAGCTATGAAACCTGCGAAACACAGAAACAAAATTACTATTTATTTGTACTTCAATTTTTTATGCAGCAGATTCAGTAGTAATTCCTCAAGCTGTATTGTCTGGTATTGTATCAGAGGCTATGTGTCCCCCTTATGAAAACTGATAATGTAGAAGCTCTGATTCTAACTGTACACGAGATTACCACTCCGGTGCAGACATGTTTTCAACCAAGAGCAGCAAGATTCTGCCCTTTCAATAACATTTTATTAGCACATACTATTCCACAGAAACTGCCACAGACCCCTCAAGCCACTCCCTAGGAGCTCCTCCTCCCTCACACAAGCCCTCCAGTAGCCAAACAACGCACTGTTTCCTTACCAAGGATGTTTTCGTGACGCATTAAAACAGTTTGGTAAATCTCTGTTTCTCGGAACCAACTGGCTTCTTCTGTGGTGAAAAACACTTTGACTGCCACTTTTTCACCCCTCCATTTGCCCATCCACACTTCACCATACCGTCCTTTTCCAACTTGCCTCACCATCTGAATTTGTTTGGCAATAGTGCGCTGAACCTAAAGAAGATTTTAAAAAAATTAAAAAAAGAAAGAAGAGGGTATAAGGCAGAGGAAGGAAACCCAGAAGTTAACAAAAAATACCTGGCCAAGCTGCTTGTCAAGCTTGGATTGCTTTGAATTTTGTTCCTATTCTAAGATTTGTTCTATGAAATTTTCCACTATACCAGCACCTTACCACCCTCATAGTGAAGAACCTTTTCCTAATATCCAATTTAAACCTACTCCCTTTGAATTAAAAGCCATTTCCTGTTGTCCTATCACAACATACCCTTGTAAAAAGTCCCTCTCTGGCTTTCTTGCAGGTCTCTTTAGGTACTGAAAGGCTGCTATAAGGTCTCTCCAAAGACTTCTATCAGTCAAAAAGCAAATCTGTTTTATTGGTCGGTGGACACTAAGAAATAAAATCTTTGAGTTCACTCAATTTGGTACTTCTACTAGCCTTTTATTGTATTTTACCTTAATGTTTGTAGGCTCTAAGTTTTCTTTAAATTTTGCTGATGCCAACAGATTATCTAGTTCTGCACTTTATTTTATTTAATTATGTGAAGACGAGCTTTTAACATGTTCCGTTTGTACTTCATTTTTCATAATAATTGCATACAAAACATTAACATTCTGTATGGATAAACTGCTGTGTTCTAGGCATTAGGTACAAACCAAACTTTGTATGTGATGGAGAGAAATTCAGTGAAGAAAAAAATCTTAGTTTATGATTTACCAACAACGGTAATCCTGATCCACTCCCAGAACTCTGTGACTGGTCAATAAGGTCTTTTAATGACTCCCCAGCTGGAATAAATGCTTCATCTTGTTCCAAGTCACGATTATAACAGTGCCTCTTTGCCATGGACTTACAGTAATGCCTGCAAAAGGAACAGAAGTTAAGTTGAACTCCAAAACACTCTTCAAAATATGTAACAAATTGATCTAGGAAAGGAGCTATTTAAATGTAGAAGTTTTCTAAAAGAAAAAAAAGGGAATCAGATTTTGCTGTATCTTTTTTTTCCCCTGAAATTTACTTCCAGAGCTTTTTCATATTAAGAAGTTGTTGTAAAGCATGTACAGGATGTCAATTGATTATGAGTCAGGTGGAAAACCAGCATTTTAATAGTCAGCTCACAGCAAATGTGCCTAGCATAACATCCCTTGATTTTGGTTTAAACTAGCAGACTGGACCTTGAACAGTGGCAGATGAGGCTGACATAAACCTTTCCTCTGAAATTTCTACAACAGTGACCACCTCCAGCACAGGGCTGGAGCTGACAGAGACACCTGAATGAACTGCCATAACTCAGCTGGTGGATTATTTAGTTTTGAAACACAGCAGAAAAAAGAATCTCAGAAGCAGATGGAATTTAACTATCAAAAGTCACTGAAGTCATGCAAAGCTTAGAAAACTGTACATACTTTGCAGCCAGAGGAAAGGATCAAATTCACTTAAAATTCTCTGCTGTGAACATTTTGTTTTACCTAGCAATGCAAACTTCTACCCACAGAAATGTGACATTAAATTACAAAGGTTTCCAAGCTACATATGAGCAACTGAGTACATTTACAAAATAACTGTTCTGTTTACACTCGATTTGCAGAATCAAAAATTTTGCCAATAAAGAAAGTTCTTTCCTTACTTGTAACAAAAGCAGCTAAATAAGATGACCATGACAATTATGCAGACTGCCATAGAAATCAACACTGCCATCCAACGGATGCTGCCATCAAAAAGTCCATCTATTGGACAAAAAAGAGAAGGAGGAAAAAAAGGTAAAGTTTCCAAAGTCTATAAATTAAACATATATTGTAAACAGCTCATTTAGGTATATTTTCATATACTGTGTATCGAAGTAAGTACTGACACCAGAAAAGCAGAGAATTTCATTTGGATGACAACAACAACAACAAAAAAAAGGATTTAACTTGAGATTTTGGAGTTGCTGACTCCTGTTAGTTTGTTCTTAGAAAAAGATTTAGAGCAGGTAGGATTCTGAGAAGGTATAAAGCAACAGTTAAACCAGTACGACTTGCCTAGCAATGTATGAATAAGTTCATGAAAACAAACTATTTTCACTGGGAACAACAGAAAGAAGAGAATGAATTTACAGTAGAGAACAGTAAACAATGCCAGAATACTTTTTTATGGTACATTCATAATAGCAAAAGCACAGCAGAGATTAGAAAAAAAAAAATTAAAAAAAGAACAGATTGTGGAACCAAAATAAAACCAGATCAAGAGATCACATGCAGATCAAGGTATGAGCACACTAAGAAAGAGACTAAAAATACCATGAGTGACTGATGAAGGAAAAGATTAACTTGAGAGTGGCAAAACAGGAAAAGTGAAAATAGAGGATGACATGTAATACAGAGCTTCCCATAAAAACGACTTAGTCCAGAAAAAGCAGATCAGTGCAATACTATAATTACATTTTCTCTTTATTTTTAGCTGCTGATTAGGAAGAACAAAATCTACACAGATAGCATTTATTAGCAGCAGCGTGAACATAGAGGAGTTGTTTACCTGTGCTATCAAGAGGTGGTAAGGTTGGCTGTAAATCCTGATTGCAGAAATCAGTACGGCAGCACTCGATCGTCCGACGTAACTGTGCTTTGGGTGAGTCCTGTTCAAGGAGAATCAAATAAATGCTCACAGTTTGAAGATAAAATGTGGAGAGTTGGTGCCATGGCTACAACGTAGCACGGACAAAATTTATATAGCACAGACAATATTCTATTTAAAAAACACTTCAACCGCACCATTTAATACATGAGGATCACCTCGCAGTGGCTGACAGGCATCATATAATCTCTGAGTGCATACATTCTATGGTTTTCTTTAATATTTCATGGGACTTTTTCTACTGGGTGAACAGAAATAGATGGTTTCTACTTAAGTTGCTATTTCATAAACTGTAAAATTTTTAAGGTTAGTCAAAACCAGTTAATAACATGTTAAATAAATACTGCTCTAAAGAAAAAAAAATTCCAATCCCTTTAGAAGTTTTTCTCTTGTACTCATCATAGCAGCACTGTTTGCTTTAAAACATATTCAGAACACCATATGAAAGATGAAGGGGCATGAAAATTAAATTGAAAGTAAGGCACTAACATAGAAACAAGAACAGTTTCAGGAGGTCATCATGATACCTCGGGTCTGATTTGCAGTAACCCAAAACACTCTCCGCTCTAACTGAAGTCAACAGTGCTTCCAAAAAGCAGTGCTACTGACAGCTGTGTCATACAGAACCTCAAGTCCTAGGGATTTGAAAATTTAAAATTTGAAGTTATCCAAAACAGTGGTAGCATTGAAGTGGGCAGGGAGAGTGGCTTAGTGAGCTCTGCTTCCAGCTCAGTATCCTCGGATGAATCCCATCTGGCCCCACTAACAGCAGGTCACTCACTACTTCCTCCAGGATTGCAGGGGCTCTATCCTGCTCCCCATCCCTGCCTGGCAGCTCACAGGGCTGGCTGCCCTGAGGATAACTGCTCTTACCGTTGATAGTGGAGGCAAAGAAGGCATTAAGTACGTCAGTCTTTTTCTCATTCTTGGTTACAATTTTCCCTTCTGCATCCAACAAAGGATGGAGATTTTCCTTGCCCCTATTTTTGCTGTTGATGTTATTTATGAAAACAGTTTTTACTATCTTTTAAAGAGTTTCTCCTGCAGAGAACTCTAACAAGCTATGATTCTATTCCAATCTTTGCTCAAACACCATTAAGTGTCCTTTCTGCCTATTTGGTCCTATTCTTCTCAGTGGTAAATGGCAACATGCAAAATTCTATAACTGCAGTTGTAAACTACAGAAATTACGCAGTTTCCCTACTATATAAGCTCCACGGAGATCTTAAATTTTAATGGTATTTCAGTCTTTTACCTTGCACTGGAAGTCTGAACCTTCATACTTCATGCACCCAGAAGCAAGCGTGGGTTCTCCATGTTCATCTTCCTCAATGATAGCAAAGCAATGCCCATTAGTTCTGGAATAAACATATCACTTGTGCTTTACCAGCATGTTTGTTGTTTAATATGCAGCATTAGTCGACCATGAACACATTAAGAATACTAGAAAGAAAACATCTAGAAAAATTCTTCTTTAACACAGTGGCTACCAGCCAGTTTGAGTACAAAAGACCCCCACAGGATTCTCAAATAGAACATACAGGGATGCTTTCTCACCAATACTCTTCTGCTTCCTCACCCCTCTGCAAGACTGCTCATATTCAACCACAGACACCCAGTTTAGGAACAACTGAGGGGATGGAAAAGCAGACTAAAAAAAGCTTACTGACACTATTTTATAGGTTAAAAAACCCTCACTCATGTCTGTTTTGAAACTGCAATGATAAACTCTCAAAGTTTAGTCCCAGTATGTGAGTGGTGGCTGTTTCAAGGTCTATAGCACAGCTAGCCTTTTCCCACGTAAGCTCTCAAATATTCAGCCTTTAGGGCAAAACAAACAAACAAACCTCCAAACCCACTTCCTAAAATTGACAGTAAAAAATTCATTACATTCTTAAAAAAATAAAACAACCCAAAAAAAAAAGGCCCTTAAATTCCTCACTATCTCATAATACAATTGCTTTGACTTCAATACTACCTGAAAACGTCAACAATATTTGTAAGGAATCCCAAACCAAATTGCAATGCTAGGTCTATGATTTCAATGTGTGTAAAAGTAAGATTTCAGTAAATCAAAGTTCATTCATTCCCTTACTAAGAAGAACAAATCTAGAAAAAAATTTTATCTTTACCACAATCTATTTAAATGATGTAAAGAGATGCAAATTTGGGAAGCAAAATGCCATAAAATACCCTGTACATGGACATTGCGTAAGTGTCATTAACTAACAGCTTTATTATCAGCATAATGACCTACACAGTCACCAGTTCAGACAGAAAATTAGTAAAGCCTATACTGACTGCAGACACTAGAGGGCAATAAAAACCAATACATAAAAACAATACTACAACGTTTTTTTGGTGCAAAACTATTTCTGTAAGATACTACCTGTGTTTACATTTAAAAAGACAGCAGTGTTTATTCTACCTCCTTGGGTTCCACAAAAACTGCCTTATCTGCCAAGTGACAGCTTTAGAAAGGCTGAACACTACTGCTAAAGTGAAGACTCCAATTACTGTAGCAAGTAACATGTTTTCTGCTATATATATTAATGCTTAGGGCAGAAAACAGAAGGGCCTTAAGCATGAACTGCAAATGAAGGGAAAAGGAAAACCAAGGACATTTTATGATATGAAAAACACCTTAAGCAAGCATATAATCAGTGCATGAGTGTTATGATTCTTACGCCTGTTAAAGATAAAACTTCCCTCCTGTCCCTACATGTTCACAGGCTTCTCCTTTCCCTCCCCTGACTCTCCTTCATAGGTCATAACTAATGAACACGTAACAAGAATTCTCAGTACGTGGCTATGTTGTCTAGGTGAAAAAATAAGCAAACAGGTGGTGGTACCAGAGGGCCTAGGTTTGGGTCATTTCATACTCACCTAATTATGAAATACTACACGTTACTTACTCAGTCCTTGAAAGCAGTTGCTGGGGGTGAAGTCACTGGTTGCAAATGGTTCTAAGTTATGGTGAAAACTGTATTGTTTACACAGAGATGACCATGGGTTTTGGCACTTGGCTCTTCACAGAACCAATGAGTGTCTAATCAATTATGGTCAAATCACCTGAGAGAACCTTGGTCAGCACTCCAGAGGGAAGTGTGCTCTCTCCAAAGCCAAAATGAGCCTCTTCAAAGAGCCTTTCTAAGCCTCAGTGCAATACTCACATGCATGTGTTATTAATAGCATCATCTGGGCAATGTCCCGAGCAGTAGCACTTCAGAAAAGGTAAGGTGTCCTCTGGAGCAAGTGTGACTCCATTTGCTTGTTTCTTTTGGTCAGAATTTGTCTTCATTCCTGTGCCATGAAGCATGTCTAGATTTTGACCTGTATATTGAAAAAAAAAAAAGAAGTATTTTTGCATCTCTCTGGTAACTGTTCAAAACTTTTACAGGCAAAACATGAAAAAAGAATAATTATATTTATAAATAATTGAACCATGCAAGACACAAAAACCTCCTTTCCCAAGACTATGGCAGAAATTTGAGTTAATAATTTTAGTCTAGAAATACCTAGCTCAAATATTTTTTTACCTTAACAGCAGATTTTCCAACCCTAATAAGTATAAACAAGAAGATATTTTCCCTTTTTAAGGTGGGGCAGAAAAGTAGTGATGTAACTGGTTAGAATTTTCTGAAGAAAGCCTTTCTCATTCATTTATTTAGAAAACCAAAATGCTGACTGCTTGATAACCACAACAAGAATAATTTTATGCATGACTGAACACACTTAATATGCAATTTTCTAATTTTCTGAACTGAAGTAATTTTTTATGGATTCAGAGTCTCATAGAAGAGCAGTAATAACTCCAAAATCTCTTGGGTTTTTTTGATCTCTGTATGCATTAGTACTTCAAAACACAGCTAAAGTAAATCTTGTTTGCAAATTAAATTTTGGTAAATGACATGAACATCCATACAGAGGAGCTTTCACAGAACAGAAACAGGGCTATGTTATGTTCCAAGTAGCACTCAGTTTCTCAACAGTTAACAGAGTTAAGCATCATTTGTCCTTGTTCATATTATTAATGTGCTTTGGTGAATGTAGGCATTCAGAAGAAAACATCCACCTATTTTCTCCTTAGTGAAGAACAGCCAGAAAAAAAAATTTAGGAATACAATCTGCCCCATTTGGAATATGCTTTGTGATCACTATATGAGAGGAGAACATCTTCACCTGTCTCCTCCAGCTTTATCATACATCATTTCACCAACAGAAAATCTTTCTGTCCATCACCTGGCAGTATTGTTGGCTCTAAGTCCTCAAGGTATGAACCAAATAGAGACAGAAGAGCTGTGAACCAACTATCACCTGCTCAGATACAGTTT
>JAWWLV010000180.1:8140220-8171199 GCA_035041135.1 Platyrinchus mystaceus | reverse complement strand
GCTCTAAGTCCTCAAGGTATGAACCAAATAGAGACAGAAGAGCTGTGAACCAACTATCACCTGCTCAGATACAGTTTACAGCAAGTCTCTGTGCGAGGCTCAGTGTGCAAAGTAAGACAACACAACACCAATTAGGGCCAATAGAAGCTTTTACAAATTCAGTTATTACCCTCAATACTTCTCAAAAATAATTTAGTCACAATAAAAATCTCAATTTACCTAAGGGAAAAAAAAACCCAAACAAAAACTGACCAGAAAACACAGTCTCTTGCAACAGATTCTTGTGGCTTCCTGTCAAACCTACCAAACCCTGGCTGTAGAGTGATGAGAACATCAGTCTCCTGTTGTACCTTGCTTGAAATGTGCAGAAAAACTAGATTAAAATCCTGAGCAGTTACAACCCTCTGTATCTCTCTACAGTAACATCCACTATGTCATTCAGACAAATGTGAGATTAAATATTTGTGAAATTTGATCTTACTGTTCTGAAAATAGAAGATTTGCAGATTTCCTTATCTGATAATGCTGCTCATCTAGTGCATGGTCCTGATTCAGCCAGGTAATGAAACTGTGCTTTTTATGGATACAACTAAGAGAATATCCTAAGAAAGTACAACACTATCTACCTAAACTCTCAAATCACTTAGCCACGTATTATTTGAAATGTGGTTTTCAAACAGTACTTCAGTAATGCCACAGTTAAATAGTCCTGATGTGTACAGAACTGTTAACAAGAAATAAGATCCAGTGCTATAATAACTGAGGTCTGAGCAGTAGGTATTTCTGATTTAACCAAGAGAAATTTTGCACAACTGAAATATCTCCTTCACCTGTCCCCTCTCTCCTTCTACACATTTCTTCCCAGCATAAACTAAAAGCTTATTTTAATACCATGCTACAGATGTTACACAACATTTCGTATTCACATTTAAGAGATCCTTACCTGCGCAGAGAACAGGTAATTCTACTTCATATACAAAGGAAAAGCCACTGCATGTGTGCAAATATTGTCTTTCTTCCTCATTTTGTCGAATGACTAAGGTATCTTTCCCAATTAATGTTATAAAACCCCCCTTACCTTCAGGGACATTCCACATGTTCGAAGTCTGAATGCTTTATGATTTATGTCTCATCAGTAACTCACCCACCTTCCTACCCTGAATGCAATGTTTTTTTCAATATCTTAGAAAAGAAATCAAGGAACCCTTAAAGCATGGCTGCTTCTAGCTCAGAAGAAAAAGAACAATATTTTTATGCAGGTCTGGCATCTTTTAAAGCAGTATTACTCTTTGTAAACTAACACTGAAGCATGACTACAGGTATACCAACCTTTTATACTAAAGCTGAGATGAAATACATTTTCCATCTTCATTTATTATGATGAAGATCTATGAAGAGCACATACCAAATAAAATCCAAAATAGGTAACTGTATTTTCAATGAACCAGCATCTTTGTCTTTTGCAGAGTTTCTACAGGCAAAGTTTTTTATTCAAAGCAAGAACAGACTACAATTTAATTGTTTCTGTAGTGTGAAAAAAATACTCCCTAGTAGCCTGCTTTCATCTTACAGGTAATACCTGAACTGCACAATGGATGGAGGGGTGGGGGGGAATCACTTGACTCATTCATCCTTACTTTCCAAGACTGTAAAGAAAGCTCTTACTAGACAGGAATTTCAGCATCCAGAGAAAGAAGCAAAAAGGAAAATACTGAGGATGCTTGGGATCACTTCAGAAAGCAGTTTTTAATCACCTCCACCTATAAGTCATACCTTACTGTACCCTTTACTGCAGTACTGAAATTCATCCTCAGCACTTCCAGACAGATTAGTGTCCACCCTAAAGTTGCTAGGCATGGGGAAGGGAGTTGAACATGGAAAGAACTGCTTTCCATGCACTTGAGGTATTAAGAGGGCAGTTGAAGGTCCTGGAGTCACAGGATGCTTCATTACAGTTTTCCTGGTTAATAGATATTGGGTAAATGAACAAGAGTGAACTAAGGATGAGCCTAAACAACATTTTGCTTCAAGAACCACCCGACCCTCTTGCACCTTTGTCATGGGTTTGGCCCATGGCCAAACCCACGACAACCTTCTTGCTCTCATCATCTCCCCACCCTCAGAGCTCCTCCACCCCTCAAACATTCACACTGCTGTATCTTCCTCCTGGGAGCAGGACAGTGGAAGGGAGGATCACCTTTGAGGGATCTTGTGACACTACACTACTTGATGATGTAATTAATGTCTTCTTTTCAATGACACATGCAGCTGTCACTGTGCAGTACAGCTAAGAAATACACACAGACAAATCTCAAAGCATAAGAGCCGTGTATTAATAGCTTCAAAAGAAAAGTCTGCCTTGAAATATAGTACTTGGAGACCTCAGGCCCAGCAAAGCTTCTTTCACCACTATCTCCTACTCTCCTCTTGTAAACTGTACAGGGCTGGTGGGGCAAAATAATATACATTAGCAACAAATGAACTATCACACATGGGAAGACTTATTCAAGATCCTGGACCACGTGCAGTCTGTTTGTCCAGCCTTCTGAGAATGATATACTTCAGTGTATCATATACTTCTAACCATACAAACTGCTCTGTAATGTGCATTTTACCACATTTCAAAAACTTACAACATTCAACAAAATACCAGAGTGACAGTGAACTGGAACATTCTCCTCACATAAATACAGTGTAAGACAGTGATGAGGAAAAAGGTGATGGGACTTCAAGTTCCCATTTCATCATTTGCTCTGCCCCACCATAAATACTGCATTCATTGTAGATTCCTACAAGTGTGAACAACTGCTAAAGACAGGATGACATTTAAATGGCTCTCTGTTTAAAATTAAACTGTATTTTAATAATATAAATACAATTTTTTAAAAAGTTAATAAGTTGTTAAAACAGGACAATGCCTGCCAATGCATCATATCCAGCCCTTGATCAAAATATAAATTATTCAAAGCACTACTTCTTCCAATCACAGAAAATAAGTTTGACTATAAAATGTATTTCAAAGAAGCACAGGATATTAAAAATTCCACTAGCTTAGAAATCTAAGTCTACTTGAAAGCATGGCTTTAAATACAAATATTAACGTGGATAAGTCTTTAAAACATACTGTGCGTGACACTGAGGTGTTACTAACCACTAAAAGCTGAGCTAACCTGGTTGCAACTCAATGCCAAGACACATGCATAATTTCATTAAGTCTTCTGATCTAACAAAAGATTTGTGTAACCCCAAAAAACCCCCCAGCTCTATTAAGAAATTCAGAGACAGCAGTAAATGAAAGAAGACAAACACAAAAGCTAAATTATGCCTACAGTTTGTAACTTAACCATATGCCCTCTTCCTCCACAAACACAGCTGCAGTGTGGCCAACAGCAGTCAAGTTGTTCGATAGCTTTCCGAATTTGTAACGTAGATGTTGCCCATAAAAACATTTCTATTCCAGAGTACACGATCCTTAAAAGGGATTTATCTCAGCAGAACTACAGGACCAGCGGCATTTCTTTGTATCTATTCTGATCTATGCTTGTAAACTCCAAGAAATTCAACATTTAAATAAGAATGTCAGAAGGTCACTTTCCACCTGCCATCCTGCTGGTGCTACTGCAGTTTGCTGGGGCCAGCTCAGGGCTCACCCACACCAGGCTCTCCTCAAAGATGGAAGTTGTACCAGCCCTCTTTATGACAGACAGGCCTTCCTTATGAAAAAGGACATACCCTGAAAATTTTATGTGGTAGTTTAAAGTTCTTTTTTCTTGCTTTAGGATGCACACACTGCAAAATTATCCACTCCATATTCACCTATCACAAACTTCCATAATGATTTAACATGTTCTGCTATGTGAATTAAACCTTGATACAACTGATACAGATTAAGTACCATACTAGTACTTGCCCTTAAAAGACGAAATAATTAAAAAAAAAAAATCAGAAAAATCAGAAAAACTGGATGAGTGCAAAGAAAGTATCTTAAATGCTTCTATGAGCTCTGTGTCTTGCATTTTAACCATAATTCTCCCTACAGTACATTTTATATATCAAGGCTGTGATCTCCAAAGACCAGGCGTGTTAGAGGTAGCTCCTCCAGCAGAACTGGTTCCTAAAAATCACAGCACGTTCCCAGACTGCTTGTTTAAAACCTCCCTCCTTCCCTCCAGCTCTCTCCCAGGAGCTACAACCAGTGCTCAACACAGACAGGCAGCTCCTGACTCCTTACCTTTCCAACCAGCAATCCCCAGCCTCTGTTCCCACTTCTCTTCCCCAAAAAAGTCAATTCTGAAGACAACTACTCTGTTCTTATGCATTCAGTATAAAAGCCAGAGACATGAAAATTTTGTGTATTTTACTTAAAAAAAAGTACACTGCATTCTAATTTAAATTAAACGGCCTTTTAAAGAATAAAGTTACTTAAAAGTAAATGTGAAATTATAATAAAGGAATAGATCAGCTTTTAATAATCCCTTAGAAGGACTTTAATTAGACAAATATTGAAGAACACGTTTGCTGCCCATATTTTAAAGACAGATGCAGTCATTAATTGGGGAAATCACCAGTAAACAGAACTATACTGTCTTCAAGTAATGAATCAGCTACTGACAACTCTAAGTTCATTCTACAGATTTTAGAATATTTTATTTCAGATCAGTTTATATATTTAAATTCAGTAACTATTTCACCTGAAATTGAGAAAATGCATAAAGGTTTTAAAATTTATTAATTTTATCTATACCAAATATCTGAATAAAAGGAATTAGAGCAGTGAAATCAAACCTTAACAGTGGGTTTTTTTTCAGCTCCCTAATGAACAGCGGCAATTTTAAGGCCGTTTTAATATTTAATACTGACACTAATCATTTTTAAATTTAACTTTTAATAAACCTTCATACATATCGAATGCTACTAATGCATTTTTAGTCAACTAATTTACAAGGATTAAAATACTTGTCTTCTGCAGTGTCTCTGCAGAATACATGAAGGTATGAGGAACCACATATAAAGTAAACTGCCAGCAACACAGCACAAAATCTACAAGGACAAGTTTGAGTACACATTAAGCACTTTACTCCTCTGTTACATATACTGATCAGGCATCTCATCAGTGCACTGCAACAACGAAGAAAGAGCTTTACTCAGAAGTAAAACTGGTTCTCTGAATGGAAAACTTGCACTAGGGGGAAGACAAAAGCCTGTTTGCTGCAGTCCTCAACTGCAACTGGAACCAGTAACCTCTTGCCTCAGATCAGCAAAAGTATGTGGGTGAAGATGCAGAGCAAGTCACAGATTTACAGATATTGCAAAGGCTTTCCACAGCAAGAAAGGAAATACAAGAATGTTTTAATTGAAAAGGTGGTTATTAAATAAACCCATCTGCAACCTAGGCTTATTTCTGACCATTTCTCAACATAAGTGAAGAAGTGCCACAAGCTATAAAGAAGATAAAATCCAAAGGGTAACCACTGGGTCCCCCTGCTCTGTAGTAATGACCCCAGAAATTGCAGCTGTTCACCAATAATGCCATGGAATTGCCTCTGTTTTCTGCTGTTATTGTAAGAACATTTTGACACTAATCAACACATGCAGCCACTTGCTTTTTCAAGTTACCTGCTAAGGAATCTGGTATGTATATATACATGCAGGTTTACAGACACACTTGCTATTATCATTCTCTCAGGTCTTGGTAAGCCCTGAAATTCCTACCATTCTGAAGAAGCTTCCAAAAAAAGCAAAGGAGCAAAGCATGAAGCTGCGTGCCAGATACTTAAAGTACAAACACTGTGTGTTTCTACTTTCTCTGCTTTTCCTTCCTCTTCCTGTAAATCACACAAATTCTCTTCAATTTCTCATAGTAAATCTTTTCCACCTCTGCCGGTTACTTTTTGATGCATTTTTGCAACATCCCGCATATATTTTCCTTGTTGAAACTATTTTTCCACTTTTTAGAAGACTTTTCACTTTAAATTGTCCCTTTCCTAAAAAAAAAGTTCAAATACTTTGTGACTATCAACTTAATTCTTTCCTCCATGAATCAAGGGACAAGCAGAGAGACTTGACTGGTTTTTACTCATCATCCTTGGAAACTAAGCATATTTCATGTTTGAAGAAAAGCCCTTAGGCAACCTGCAAAGCACCAACAATGTTTCAGTAAGATCAACTTTTCCATGGCTTTCAGAACTCCCTCAGTATTGATCTGAAAGTCAGGAATATTTCTAAGACGAGGCAATTTCTCCTTTAGAAATTGAAAAAAAAAATTCAGTCTTAAAGCTTAATTTAGCTAATAATACTACAAGTTATTTACTGAACCATTATTTATCAATATGGTCATGGAAGGAGTTAATGTAATTTAATTTTAAAAGTAACTAAAAGACCTGCATATTTGTATTATTATTTCTATTTGTACCTAAAGAGGAAAAAATAATCCTTCAGTTGCTAATGCCTATGAGCAAAATGCTAAATATTGACTAATGCAAAGGGTTAACAACGACTTCAGCAAAAAGGACAAAGCATATCACTCCCTGCCTCTTCAAGGGAGCAAGGGAAGAAGTTGGTATCTGCTGCAAGAAGTAGCAAAACTGCTTGAATACAAGTAGAACAAGCTCCACTGCAAAACACTGTCTGAGACTATTTCAGAGTGGAAGAGACATCTAGAAGTCACCTGGTACCCCCACCTGGTCAGAGCAGGACCAGCTTCTACATCAGACCTGGTTCTTCAGTCATTCCAGTAAAATTCTGACTGTCTCTAAGGATGGATGTTGCACAACCTCCCCAGGCAGCCTGTTCTACTATTTGACCACATTCACAGTGAAAACTTCTTTCCTAATTTATCCCCAAAATTTCCTTTAGAGTGTGCCCATAACTAATCTAACCACCTTAGAGCTATCTGCAAATATTTGCAAATCTGTACTACAAACTTCAACTACACCCAAAACCAGGTTATTTCTTGAAAATTAAAAACTGTCTGTCCACAACAGGATGAGGGATTGGTCTGGAGAATTCTGCTCTTTCAACTTAGCTAATGTGACAAAGATAGAATAATCCTGGCTTTGTGTTTTGTTGCTTTCAACCTTGAAATCTTTGCTGCAATGGCAAAGTATCAAACTAAGGCCCACGCTCTTCCCCACTGCTGGAACACAGGTGTGCATGTGTACACACACACACTGAACGAAGCCAAACACCAGCGCTTAAAGCAGATGTCAAGAAGTTTGGTGACACTATTCATAAGCCTCTGCAGGTTAAAGAGAAGAAAATGCACAAGGAACTTGGTAATTATGCAAAAACACCTGTCCAGTTTCAGAAGAAAACTGTTTACAAGTCTGCAGGCTGTACCCAACAATACAGAACCCTCAGTGTGCTCGTGGCTGCCTCCAGGACTGAACCCCACAGGAAACCCTAAAGGAAGAACAGCAGTTTCAAATAACTTTAGCTAAAGTGCAATTCTGCACAGATCCAGAGAGGATTTTTGCTCCACAAAAGCTTAGTTGTGAATGTGTGTGTGGGGTAGGACTTGAAAAGCTTAAATATGTGCTCTGAGGCACTGTTCATTTAAATACCAGCACATGGGAAGAGGCTGATGCAAGTGTGCTCTTCAAATCAGTTGTCAAGCTATGGATCAAGCATAGCCTTGAGAGAGACAGCTCTGCTACATTCTTTAATCTAATATTGCAGATACACACCAGAAACAGAACAGAAAGATTGTCATTTGGGTACTTACCAGGCTTCCTCCTCTCCCCATTTTAATGGGTTCATTGAATTGTGATTCTTGAAAGTAAATAGCTCATATAATATCTCAAAATAAAATCAAGCACTAAGCAGTAATTGATCTAAGTATGGAAAGAGAATATGAAACCTTTTATAATCAAGTATTTAAATGGCAGTACCAAATTAAGTCTTCTCTGTTTCTCTGAAAACATATGGAAAGCTCTGTGCACAAACATGTGAAAGGTACACAGCTGGGAGAACAAGTGATCTTACCCAGAGAAGGATGTATGTGCCTGCTGGACAGGCAGAGCACCACTGCTCAAGTGCCAGCCACACGAGTACAGCACCACCAACAGCTCAGATACCATTCTGCCTTTCTGCCACTTCTCTGAACTACAAGCAATTACAGAATCAGATCTGCCAGACAGAGCTGTTAGTAAGGAGTAAGGAAACAACCATAAAATAGTTTCCTCACGAACTAGTTATAATCTTTATACTTAAGCTTCAATTCCTGAAAGGGCACGAGACAGTAACATTGGTCTGTTACCAATATTGTTTTTTAATTCAATGCAATTTGACAAAGGAGTTAAAGTTCTAATAACCGGATTTTCAAAGTTTTTAATAACTGGTGGCTGAAAAGACAACAGGTGTACAAATGAATGTCTTCACTAACTGAAAAGCAGGCTATCTGTGAACATCCCACAGCACCACCTTGGCCCAACAAGCAGGCACAACAAGCTAATTTAGGTTGGTTACCCCACACTATCTCTTGGCTGCTGGGAGCACCAGAAGGCATGGGGAACTGCACACTGCAATCTCTTCAGCGAGGCAAGTTCAAAGGGATCAAGTATGCACATATATAGGGAACTGAAACTCAGGAAGTCAAACCTTCAATTCTGCTGGTCACATAACTTGCTCCACGGTGTACTATGTATTTTTGGTATTGTCTCTATTTAAGCATTTGCTAAAATAGACCTAACTTGTACTACAATACATGACCACTAGAATGTCCTTCTTTTTAGGGAAGCATCCATATGGCATGTCAGGCAGATAAGTCACCTGGCTGCAAAAGAAACTCCAAATGAAAAAAATGCCATTTCAACCACCAGAAACACAACTCTGCTACGAATCAAAAATACAAACTAATTTCATTAATTTACCTTGAACATGGAGAACGATAAGCAGATAGGCTCCAAGCAATTGCTCATGAACTCTCAATCGAGTCATTGTTCACTTTTAATCCTTCCTGTGCAAGGCGACTGGCCCTTCTGCTCGACAAATGTTAAGCCTGGTCTGTTCGGTGAAGTCTAATACAAGATTTGGTGCTTGACTGCAAAGATGCTTTCGTAACTTTTCCACCTTCGTTTCCTGAAAGATGCAATAAAACAAAGTGTTAAGAAACTCTTTGTATTTCAGAAGAAAGAAAAAAACACTCAAGATTTTTCATCATGCTGATCATGACCATGTGGCTGGAAAAAAAAAAAAGCATTATTTATTAAGAAAACATTAGCCATATTTACTATCCAACTGAATAGCAGGGTTCTTCTGAAATATACACTTCTGGTAACAACTCACAGAGATGTTTTTATGTTCCTATAAAAAATATTAGATATGTTAATGCAGTAGTCACAGTTGTATAATTTTAGACTTCCATACAGCTTTTAAAGGTAGTATTCAACAGATGAACACAGACTGAATAGAAAACTATTTTCTTTACAGAATGAAAATTAATTTCCATTATTTTTCTTAGAAGTGAAACTCAATGGTGACTATCCACAATACTACAACGGAAAAAAGCAATACCATGTTAGGCTACCAGTTGAAAAATGCTTGTAGAGAAACTTTATTAAAAACACAGCCAGCCTCTCTGCTGGAAGAAAACTGAATTTGTAATAAATTTAACAATTAGTTTAGTTACCTAATATTCTTATGTTACCTTTGTCTCCTAGAATAGTTTAACAACAACAACGAAAAGACAACATTAACTTCAATTCAAAATCTTGACATCCTTCTAGACATCCCCAAGTTGTGTGCAAATTAATCCCTCCTAAAAAATTACGCTACTATTGGCACATGCCATTTGCTCCACAAATAAAATATAACTCTCCTTGTGCAGTGGGTGAACACACAGCTAAGACAGCCAAACTGAGTAAGAAGTTACTTTTTCATACTGCAAGAGTTGTGGTCACATTCTGCTTAAAGAACTTTTCAGTGGCAATTCACCAGGGAAGCGTAATTGGGCCTCAAAGGACTAAAAGGCAGCTCGAACACCTAAACAGTTAATGGCAACAAAAGCAATGCTGCACAGCGATGAACAGAGGGCTGATTTTGCCTTTCCTCGGCCTCTTGTTTCGGCGGGGCTGACCCCCCTGACCCCTGACATCCTGGCGCTGCTCATGAATGCCAGAACTGGCGTTTGCCCGGGCATGGGCCGCAATTACTGTTGGTGGCCGCTTCCAGCATCAATAACTCAATCTGTCTGTCGGCGAGACCCAAGAACTTTTCATTTTAATTAGTCTTCGGAGGCATTTAACATGGAGGCAAATTAGCGGCCGAGCCGGGAGGTGTCCGTCACTTCCAATTTCAGTGGGCGCGGCGGCCGCCCCGACCCCTGGCCTACTTTTCACACATCTCTGACTTCTCTCCAGTGCAGTGACAAAGCATGTCCGTGCCAGAGGGAGCCAGGGACGAGCTCCCAGCCGGGCCGTGCTCCTCGAGCTCCACGGCAGCCCTGGCCTTTGCCAGGTCTGCTGCCGCGTTATGGCGAGGCAGACTCAGAACCACACGCTTTGTAGGCATCTGGACCACCAGTAACTTCAAAGGGACCTTTCTGGCCAGGCAGAGGTAAGAGCAATGTGACAACAGAAATATTTACTCTTTAGTCCTCCCTATACACAAGAAATGGGACCAACTCTGACAGCTGATAAGGAACGTCCCTCTAGCTATAAAACATCAGACCTCACTCCAACTTCATTATGATTTTTGTTCAGTGAGACGAGCTAAGGGAGTTTCCAAAAATGCTGTCCAAACCTCTCCACTTGAACCAGTATTTTGTACCTTTCACTTTTCCCAGATATATATGTATTAAAATGCAAACATGTATAAAACCATATATAAAACCATATAATAAAATGAAACAGAGAAGAAATTCTGTTTTAATTCCCCATTTTAAACTCGCTCTAATTTGAGAATGTCTACCAGCATTTAAAAGAATACCTCAAAAATGCAAAGAAAAACTCCTGTGCACATATGGCACCGTCACTTGGACAATCTTTCTGTTGGTGCTACAGTCAGTGCCAAGTTCCCCCTTGTCAGGAAGGCCCCATGGCTGGTTGCAAGGCTTGGGCAGACAAGCACTGCTGAGCCGTTTTGCACCAATGGCAACACTTCACTGTAGGGCAGGTGAGCTTAAGCCACCAATGAAAAGCTAGAGATTTACACAGTATATCCCAGAACTATGTGAACTGCAGTGTGGACACATATACTACTCTACTGCCCATCCCTTGAACTCTTCCTCCTGTAAGCTTCTGAGCTAAACAAGCTAAGACAATTAGTTTTCTAATAGTCTATGTTGGTCTTTTGCAGAAACAAAGCTGTTTGAAAACATTTTGTTCTAAAGATCACCTGGCACTCCAATACAGCTATGCAGTTTAACAGTTTAAAAAATTTTCAAAAATCAGACTAGTGTTTTAGTGCTTCTAACAAATACCACACCCCAAAAGAACATAGTTAAGACCTTCATATGAGAAAATCTTTCACTAAAACCAAAACAAATCACACAATCCATCTTTAATGGACTCTCATTAAAGAGGAGGACTAGCAGCCCTGCTAAGGCACACTACTGAAAGTGAGCAACAGCTGGAATTTCTCTAAAACCAGTGTAAAATGACACAACTAAATAACCACTTCAAATGTGTTAAAGCACCAATTAACACCTGGAATGCTACACTGCCAACAGAATCATGCTGAAGAAATTTAAAACCATAAGCAAATCAGTTGATTTCCAAGTTCCCAATCTCTCTTTTTTACTACTGTAGCCATGAAGAAGCGTTTGGCTATGACCCATTAAAAAGTAACTTATTCATCAATTGTAACACCCAATTTGTCTGCAGTGTATTTTATTATCCTTCCTAATAAGAGTTTATTGAAGAAAATGCTTTTGTTATTAAAACTGTATTTTTGCTTAAGTTTTTTCTTGGCAGTGAATTCACAGCACTATCATGGCAGTCTAGTCCTGTGCCCTGTATGATTCCAAATATATGAAGCTGGAAGTGTGCAAGATCTGTCATATGGTCCAAAATTACTCCAAGTTCACTGGTAACTGTTCTTTAGATGTGGCTATGTAATATTTTTAACAGCATGATCTCCAAACCAAATGAGCTGTGCTGTTCCAAATTTCAATAAAGAATGATATTGCTGAATGCAACAACAAAGACAGTATTGTAAAAGGGGAATATATGAAAAAAAAGTCAATCTTGGACTTCACAGTAATTGGAACATATAATCCATTTCAACAGACAAGATATTTCAAAACATTTGCAGCAGTACATATAATACCAAGTTAATGTATTTGCCAAAGCAAAACTAAAACATATTAAATGTTTCTCCCATGAGTAACTGGGGCAAGAAGTGACTCAGGTAAATGTAAGCACATTACCTCAATCACAAGTACAGTTTTGAACAGAACTTTTGAGTTGGAACAGAATGCCAGAGATAAACTGGACTGTCAGTGTAAGCCAGTGCACAACAACTTTCCTGTTTGATTATAAAAAACCTGATACGGTGCCACAAAGAAAATTAGTGCTTCGGATGAAGGAAAGAGGGATTGTAAGAACAATAAAGAATTCACTACAGGGCAGACAAGTATTTTCAAGAACAGAGATTAGTAGTCTAGTTCAAATGACATTCAAGGACCTTGATTCTTGATTCAGCTTGACTGAAGAATACTCACCCTTTTCATTAATAAACTAGGCACAAAAAGCAAAATTTCAATAAATTTTGCTGACAAACATAAATTGGCAGTTCAGCTGAGTGTTGCTTTTATGCAAGATTTGGATCACATGAAGAACCGAAGAAACAGAAACTGAATGAAATACAACAGCATAAAATCGGGAAAGTCATGCATATTGGGGACTCTCAAGAATTTCTGCTTCACACAGACTAGAATCTCACGCAGAGGAGCAACGTCCAAGGACTCAAGGACACTAACTGATTACAGAACATCAGACACATCCACGTGATATTGCTGGGAGAAAGGCACAAACACTACTCCAGTATTTCCTAGGGAAATTTCCCAGGGGAAACAGTAAGGCATGAATAGCACAGAGACGATATGATTAATAAATTCAACACCAGATAAATTCAATATGCCCAGAAGGATTGATCCTTACTATCTCAAGAACAGAAAAGAAAGACATTTGGAGATGTATTGGGTTTGCATGGCCAGGTTTTGGTAACGGGGGGCTACAGGAGTGGCCTCCGTGAGAAGCTGCTGGAAGCTTCCTTCCCCCATGTCCAATACCACATGGATCCAGAATGCACCCGCCACTGGCCAAGGCTGAGCCTATCTGGAATGACTCTGGGATAACATGCTTAAGAAAGAGAAAGAAGTTGTTGCGCAGATAAAAATTGCAGCCAGTGAAGAGAGGAGTGAGAACATGTGAACAACTCTGCAGACACCAAGGTCAGTGCAGAAGGAGGGGCAGGAGGTGCTCCAGGCACTGGAGCTGAGGTTCCCCTGGCACCCGTGGTGCAGCCCATGGTGAGGCAGCTGTGCCCCTGCAGCCCATGGAGGACCATCAGGGTGAAGACACTCCCTGCAGTCCATGGAGGAACCCACAGCGGAGCAGGTGGATGCCCCAAGGAGGCAGTGACCCTGTGGGAGGCCCCTGCTGGAGCAGGGTCCTGGCAGGGACCTGCTGACATGTGGAGAGGAGCCCATGCTGAACTGACTAAAATCCCATTTCCGTCTCCCTGCACTGCTGGGGCTGGAGAAGGTAGAACTTGGGAAGGAAGGAGGGGTGGGGGGAAAGTGTTTTTAAGATTTATTTTACTTCTCGTTCCCCTGCTCTGATTCTGTTGGCAATAAATTTAATTAATATCCCCATTTTGAGTCTGTTTTGCCTGTGACAGTGATCAGTGAGTGATCTCTCCTGGTCCTTAACTCACAAACCCTTTGCTTTATTTTCTCTCCTCTGTCCAGCTGCAGAGGGCAAAGGGGAGTGAGAGAGTGGCTTTAATTGGTACCTGGCATCCAGCCAGGGTCAACCCACTACAGGAGACAATAAGAAAAGAAAATAATATGATAGTTAAAGTTGGTGGGGAAATGATTACACTTTGAAAATATGGCAGGAATTATCACAAGGTAAGACAGACAGCTATTTAACCTGAAGAAAATTACTTGTTCAATAACAACTAGGTATGGATTAGCCATTAAAATTTATTTAGATCAGAAATTAGAATGCAATTTCTAACCAATGGTTACAAGGTTCTAGGGCAGATTTCCAAACTGAATAGATTCCAAAAAATTAATTACTCTTTGGTTTACAAAGGCCACCATCTCATGTAGCTGCAGGTAACAGGCTGGGAGCAGACTCTGATCTGGAAGAGCTCTTACAACTTCATTTTGTTACCCATAATACAAAAAGAACCACAGTTAGCCTTAGTTTATCCAAAGTCAAACAGTAAAATTTAACCAAGTCCATAGCAAGAAGAAAGTTTCATATTCTGTACTGTGTCATTCTGTCAAATACTTGTACAAGCCCACTTTTTAAATGTGTTTCTATTATTATACTGCAGGGCATGCCGGCACAAATTGCAGAAAACTGTCATACTGAAACACTCGAACTACCTACTCTTAAGTGCTGTCAAATACGTTAAATTAAAAACAACAGGGTAAATCCACCACCAAAATCTGTCAAGAAATTCTACAGCTGATGTCGAAGTCTGCTGGCTATTGCAAGCTAGTTGGCTACATGGCCATCAAAAAAACCAACTTCAAATAAGGCCCTGTTTGTTTAGGCACTAATCTGTTCAAGCTCACAGAAATAATTCCATTAAACTATGGATTGTATTAGAATTACTTAAAACTATTTTCAATTGCATAAATTTAAAAGCCAAGGGATTGTGTAAATTATATCAACATTTTTTCTCCCTCTACAAGCTGCAATGAAGTCTGAAATGTTAAACAAAGCACATTTGTGTATTATAAATGTGTATTACATACTTCTCAAAAGTCTGAAATAAAAAACTGTATCTTAGTTCTCTTTGTAGGACATTTATAACCATGTGTTTAGAACACATGTATTGCAACATGTTTGCTCATTAAAAAAAAACACAACTCCCTAACAACTGTTTTTTGCAGCAAGACAGTTCACAGTGTTACAAAAGGACTTATTCTGGCCAGTGGGAAAAGTCACCAAAATCCACCTTGGATAGTCACACGGAAGTCTTCTGAAAGAAAGACTTCACACTGCTTGCAAATATCAAATGTGTGTATATTACAGCAGAATTTAGAACCCAAAGTACTGAATTATGTTATATCTGTTTCATAAACAAAGTTGTTAACCATGAAGAAATTAAAACCAAGATGCTTTTTACCATGCCCAGAACAATTAGGTAATTGGGGACGCCACTCGTCGGACTCCTGAATGCCCATCTTACTGTTACTCTGGAATTCCAATTAAAACTGCTACAAAGTTTCTGCCATTAAATTAATTGTAATGAAATTGAGCAAAATTGTTTTCCCAGTGCCATGCCATCAGATATTCAGACATATCCTAGTCTGTTACAAACATGACACATCCTCTTATTTGAGCATATTCAAATAAGATTTCGCTACACAATTTTTATTCATCTTGACCCATTTCCCCTTTTTCATCACTTTGGTGATTAGCTGTCCGAGAGCTTCTGCCCTTTAGACAATTGGAAAATGGACACCCATGCTCTTTCTATCATAAGTGACACCTAACTCCTGCTATTCTACCCAGAAGCTATCATGCTTAAATGTTTTCATTATCTATTTATAATTTTTGTTATTTCCTTGCTGTCATACTAGTTAATGGAACAAGGTGAAAAGTCTCCACATGTAATGCATTCCATCTCTAAATTTAACAAATACAAACAGGGAGTCATAACTGAAACCTGTAAAATTTCATTTGCAAAACCAGAGTGCCTTTTACTCACTAAACATAAGCAACAGGAGGAAAACTCATCAAAACTTTCAGAAATTTTCCATGTTACTACTAAAAATATTATGGTCATACTGTAGTGCCTACAAAACTTGTCACACATTTTGGCTCTGAGTTACAATAATCTTATACAAACAATATACCTAGGCTGAAGAAGGGGAAAAGCTGGGCCTCAATCCCGAGTATACATTTGCCCACTTCTTTAGATGTGAACAACGGACCCTAAAATCAGTGCCAGTGCCATCAAAAGTAAAAGTGCTTTAATAGAAAGGGTTTCTAAAGTGCAACATCCCTTTCAGCACTATAAAGACGATCAATGAATGTTTTCACAACCTTACAGTAATTTTTTCATAATTTAAGGACAGTTTTTCATTAATCTATGTCAAAAAAATCCCCAGACTAAAAAATTGACACGGTGTTTATTATACTTAGATCCCATGATCCTGGCTTATTTTTGTTACACCTACAACCTCTGCCCAATCTAGAGGAAGAAATTCTCAACTACTTTTTGTCTCCAAAGCAAAGGTGATTATGCAAATTCAGGAACTCATGAAGACTTCCCCAGAAACTGGGTTTTTGTTTGGTGGTTAAAGAGCATATTTTTCACTTCATGATGCCTAAGGAAAACAGCCTGTCTTTGTCACTGGCTTTAATCAATAACAAAGCATGGTAGACAAACCCATGCATTTTTGCTATGTCCCTGACATTAGTTTTCCCTACGAGAGAAGTAGGGAGGAACAGAAACCCATCCTTAGGCCAGCCGGCAGCTCCGGCTCCCACACGCTTCCCAATCCCAGTACTTTGCCCACAGGAGGGTAGTGTAAGCTAATTTCCGAGCAGGGGCACGTTGTTAAAATCCACATCTCTCACGCAGAACACTCAGAAAAAGTGGTTGCTGCTTTAAAAGACACATCACTTGAATTTCAATTTCGGTACAAAGAAGAAAACAGCAGCGCCGAAGCCGAGGCAAATTCAATACGGGCTCTTTTTAACATGAGAAGGAAAAAAAAAAAAAAAAAAGGCTGCAAACTTCTTGTCTCCCTCTTCCCCTCACTCCCACCATCCTCAATTCTTGTTTTCTAGGTAGTGAGATTTTTCCAAGCCTGCTGGCCGGCCGCCAGCCCCGCGAAGGGAGCGGGAGCGGGAGGCGCTCCCCCCGCGGCCCCTCCCGGCAGCCCAAGGCGCCCGGCCTGACATGCTTTTCAAGGCGTGCTAGAGCAGCGCAGACTTTCTGGCTCCACTTCCATTGTTTGCACGGCTGCTTTGCTCCTTATCCAGAGCGCGGATTAGCATAAGAATACTGTCTTCCCCCTCTGCAAGCCAGCTCCCCTCTAGAAGACCTCCACCCCTTTAAGAATAAACATGCTGTTGGGTTTCTTCTTTATTTTTTTTTTCCGGATTTTCTCTTTAAATCCTCTTTTCCTATTCAGGGCTTGTAGAAACCAATAAAATAAATAGAACGCTAAACAAGCAAGGCTGACAAGGCTCAGAAATACCCGATTGCATAGATTAGTAATTACCAAGGTCAAAAGAGTCAACCTGATAATGCTATTCACGGAGCCCTCACTCCTCACACTCACGTTGTGGGCCTGGAAGTTACTAAAGGAAACACTTTCCAAACAGAGCTGATGATAAATAAGTTTAGGGAGAAGTAACAGAAAGGAGACCTTAAATCCCTTCCTTTTTTTTTTTTCTAATTTACACATGGAAAATGGAGGTTCAATTTATTAGGAACTGATAGGAAACATTCCTTACTAAGACAATCCTCAGCCAAAAATACAAACCAACCCCTCCAAATAAAGTGGCAATGCCCCTGACACAGGGGAATCACTGCTGCCTCCTTAGAGATCTGCAAACCCTTTTCCTCTAGTATCTGATGAAGGGACTACGGTGTCCCTTTTGGAGCAAGTGACATGTGAACTAGTATTAAAAAAGGCCAACAGAAGAGCATTTCACAAGAAGCAAACTGTTTGCCCTCACAACGCTTAAAACTGTCAACACGGATGTATTTTTTCATTCTGCTACCCAGAAGATAACTGCTGTCCAAATTAATTCATACATCACTTCACGAACAAGATAAAAACACACTTGCAAATATTGCTTCATAAGCAAGCCACATAATTTTTAAGTCACCAAATTCAGCACTCCCCACTGCAACGGGCAAGAGACAAGCTTTCTTTAACAGTATTTGCTTGATACAAACAGCAGAGATAAGACTGGCAAGTTCAACATCATGATGATTTGCTAATACAAAACGCTGCTTGGCAAGGTAAGCCTTAGTCCTCATTTTCCTCACCTGCTTGCCTTGCCCACAGAAGTACTGTACTCTGCTGAGAGGAGAAACTCCCTGTCTAGCTGTTCCCATAAACCATTACACACAGATATTCTCAAAAGAGTGTTCTCCATCAGTCTTCCAAAGAGGCATTTTAATAGCTGGATAGGATAAATAAATGAAATAGTCCTCTAAAACAATCATGTGGCAGGAAAAAATGATTTTTTTAAGTGTTCATACTACAGAAACAAAATTTTAGATAAATGTGAATTGCAAATTACATTTAAAGTTTGTTCTTCATGTTTGTTATATAATGTAAAATTTCAACCTCTCTTATTCTTTCACATTTTAATGAATGGTGGCTCTTCTGTCATCTGTGAGCCTTGACACTCACCCTAGAAACTCATGTTGGGATGTTTTTATGAGATTACAAGCTTCAGGCACAAAACACGGGGAGGTTACCACCTTCACAGCAAGAGCAAAAGAAGTGAGCAAGTATTGTCAGTGGCAAGTCCAGAATAGCCTAAACTAGAATTAATGGCAGTTTAAATTAATATGCTGGGCTCTGAACAGCTGTGGCTGATGAGCTGCCACTTGCTGATACTGCCACAGAGGCACTGACCTCCAGGAAAAGAGCAAGGTGGACAGCTGGGGGTATTAACCTCACGGGCTGTCTCACTAGGAACTCCCAGGGCTTACAAGAAGAAGAGCAATACATACAAGTAGGTTAACAAAGCTTCAAGGCCCAACAAAACAAGGAAAGAAAAGAAAAGAAGAGGGGGAAAGAAAGGAAAAAAATAATGAACCCCCAAATCCATTTGAGAGCAAATACCTTGTAATTACAACATTAATTATCTTACATAGAACCTGCAAAGCATTCAGATATTCTCAGTATCAGAGTGACAAATGCTTATGTGTAAAGCATGACATGCTCACATACAGAGTTATCTCACAGATACTGCAGATATTAAATTAGATTGCTATATTAAGAAAGTGCTTCCACAGTACAAATACAAAATTCTATGCTGCATTCAGTCTGTTTGTACCTGCAATATTTAATTTTCAATATGAAATATATAAGAAAGTATTATTACTCTGGAAAATATTTCCAGGACTCAAGATGTGTCTGAGCATTATCTTACCCTATTAGTATTCTGCAAGTTTTGCCGAGATGAGAATTGATTTTAATGCAAACCCAAGTTAAACTCTCGGTGCACTGTAGATCTGCTGGGTTAAATAACTACAAAGACAACATAGCATGCACATGCACACAAACTACTCCTCAAGTTTAAACAATGTACTTTCATCAAATATAGCTTCAAAGACATTTCTAAATCCAAACACAGTGATCTTTCAATAAGTAGACAAGAGTTCAAAGGTAATATTTACCTCAACAGTTATAGTCCCCTATTTCCCTGCACCCAGGTGCTAAAGGAATACTATTAATTTCTTTTCACACATAATTTAAAAGCAAACATGAGCTTTCTGGTCAATGAGATTAAAATATTTAGATTTCAACAGTTTTATTAGGAGGTTACTTGTATTCAAGCAATTATACTACTTCTCTCAGTGCAAAAAGGTTATTTTAAACAGAGCGAAGGGCAGCAGAACATCAACATGCAGGGTAGCAGCTTGGTTTTGCTGGTTTAGTTTTTAGATTATATGAACTTCACATTCAGCTAAAAAAATCCTCTTTTTTTGTTTCCATTCAAATCTTTGCTTTTCTCTCCATATTGTAAGAACTAAAGAAACTAAGAAAGTACTAAGACTGTATTATTTACCCTTCTCATATGAATTTCACTTTCCTAATTTTCTATTTGATCCTTATGGTGTATGTCTTAAAATGTCCAGACTCACTACTATAGGAATGACATGAACACTATTTCTATGGCAAATATTTCTCCCGTTCTCCACTGTCCTTGAACTTGAAGGTATCTCCTCTGATGTTTTAACACAGGGGGCCTCAAACTACGGCCCACGGGCCAGAAACGACCCCCGAGGTTCCTCTATCTGCCCCCCCCCCCCCCATGACTTCCTGCCACTTGATCTGCGCCTCGTCCTCCACCTGCCCCCAGGCAGCGTCTCTCGGCTACAAACTGGCCCCTGACAGTGTTTGAGGGCCAGTGAAACGGCCCCCTGTTTAAAAAGTTTGAGGGACCCTGTTTTAACAGTTCTTTGAGCTAAAAATCTTAAAATCTGTTTACTAAGTCACATCTTTGTTAACTTTGACAATTCAATTATTCCTCAGTCATTCAAGATCACATTCTTAAAACTGTCTCATTCTGCCTTTTCTTATGTTACTTCTGTCAAGGCTGTTATTCCACCTAAGAGTAATTTATTCCTTCCACATCTCCACTATCAAAACATTCTTTCTTTCAGGATTCTTTAGCTTACATTAATCACCTCCAATAGGATGGAATTAAGGCTGATCCAAATTAAATCTGTGAAGGAAAAATTGAGGTTACAGGAAAACCACAGATTCCATAACGGGAAGGAATTTTTCTTGCTAGTTGAGGAGAATACAGAATGATTTTTGGCAGAGAGAAAGGGGACAAAAAAAGAAGGTGTCATTATTGAACCTTCTCTATCAAATGGTGTATAGTATCTTGCAATACCAATCCTTTATCACATCCTGAGTATTGTCCATTCCTCTTTTTTGAGATTTTTCACACAGCTGACTTAAGAACTGTACTGAAACAAAACCAGCAGATGAAGTACTGCAGTAAAACATTGTGTTTGGGTGGTCAGGTTTTGGTAGCATGGGGGGGCTACAGGGGTGGTTTTGTGAGAAGCTACCAGAAGCTCCCCCCATGTGTGGTAAAGCCAGTGCCAGCTGGTTCCAAGGTGGACCTACCACTGGCCAAGGCTGGGCCAATCAGGAATGACAGTAACACCTCCGTGATAACAGATTTAAGAAAGAAAAAAAAAGTTATTGTGAAGATGTAATTGCAGCCAGGGAAGAGAGGAGAGAGAATATCTGAGAAGAACAACTGTAGAGACACCAAGGTTGGTGGAAAAGGAGGGGCAGGAGGTGCTCCAGGCACCAGAGCTGAGGTTCCCCTGCAGCCCGTGGTGCAGCCCATGGTGAGGCAGCTGTGCCCCTGCAGCCCATGGAGGTCCACAGGGATGCAGAGATCCACCTGCAGCCCATGGAGGAGCCCACGCCAGAGCAGGTGAAAGCCTTTTCATACTGGATTCAGAATCCACCCAACTGAAAAACAACAGCAAGAGTAGCCATTCTTGCTGGTTCAAGACTTCCAAAAGATCTTTTGTTCCTGGTCAGAGGATTGGGGACAGTTTCTTTCCATCCAACTGTATGTCCACATAAGGATTCAGCTACTTCTCAGGCTCTGGCTGAGTAACAGGCAGGGAAGGGTGAAAGGTACCATCTACTGGTGTAGAGAGACAATGAAAAAACCCAGAACTGTTGATGCTATTTTTAAAGACTAGTAGAACAAACTTTTTTTCCCCTCTTTCCATTAAAAAAGTCTTATTAATTCATAGATTGGCAATATCACCAAACAACAAATTTACAGAGTGGAGGGGAAACTGAGTGGATTGCAAGTGTAGATTTTTCAAATTCTATAACAATTCAAAGTGCACAGAATTCCAAGACATCTATTTAAATATCCCTCTTCTCATACACTGCCATCTCAAAGACCTCCTCTGCACAGGCAGACCCCTTGATAATTTGACTTTCATTCCATTGAAAGCCTACGACTGGACTGTTTCTGTAGAATATTTCATATGCTTTACCTGACAACTGAAACAAATAATTCTTTTTCAAACACCAGCAGCTTGAAGAAACATGTTTGAATGAGAACAGGAATTTCAGATCTTAGAACAACAAAAAGTGTTTGAAGCATGGTCAGGTGTAGCCATTTGAGAATCCTGCAGATCTTTACTGCAGAAATTCTCCTAACAATGGGACTATTGACCCTCTAGCATCACTCTAACAGATTCAAATTTTCTGTAGCTAACTGCAACATTTAAAATCTGAGCACAAGATGCCCTGTCTATATTAAAACATTGGTAGAAAAACCTCCTCACTACCCTAAGCAAGCCACAGCTTCTAGGAAATTCAGATTAAAAATCATGACTGTGAGACTTGTGTTTTCTTCAAAAGTTATGTATATATAAAACATACACAAATGCAGGCACAGGCATAATTTTTTTCCCCATGCAATTTGTGTATTTGATCATCCACATCCAGATTATTCTTTTTTAACAGATGTTAAACAACACCTTGTTCTTCAGTTTTATTAGTAAATATAACTAAAGTGTTACTAATTTTGGCATATAGCTGCCTCACCTGTCTTTTTTGTTTCTTTTTCAAGCCATTCCACTGTGAAATCAGCATATTCTTACTCTGCTTACTAACTTTCTAAGCAACTTCTGCTTAGTTCTAACTATAACCAGCAAACTTACTAACAGCCTAAGACATGGTGCACACCCCTAAGACTTGCACACTTGCACGCTGCAGCTGAACCAGTGGTTTACATCTGTTCTTCCCTATACATATAAAGCACACCATTTTAATATTTGGGTTATGCTACAGAAATAGCTACTGCTATTATCACATCAAGTCAGTGACAAAGCAGATGGAAGAAAAAAAACCCCTTTTTTATATTAACCCATATTGTTAAGAAGTTATCTTTCATTCTGTGTATGAACAGATTTCTCTTTCTTTCCATGAGTGGCAAAATGTTTGCATTAACTGTCATATTACTAACCTGTTAATTAAAATTTACTTCCCAATTACTTTTCATCATAGGTACATGAGCAAAGTAACAGAACTTAATATTTTAGTTTTAACAGATTCAAACTATTACTCAAGATCCTGCAATTCCTGTACTGTGATGTAAACCCAAAACATACATATTTTAAGGACATGATAAAAGTATTTCTTCTTTACCCAGACTTGACTATGGTACACAGTCAATTCTTTTCAAGGCCAGTATATGTCTGGTTTAGAAATAAGAAAATTAGCAGGTTTCTATTACTTCTAATGCTTTTATAAACATTAAGGATATTATAAAAAGGCCCTTTATCTAAATCAATCTTAGATTTTGGCAAGATCATAAGTAGCTGTTTATTATTTTAAAATACGTTTTAACTGGACCTCTAGATAGATTTTTATCAAATTCTGTATTAACTACAACACTTTACAAACACTTCACCTTATATTTCATGAAACTTCTTGTAACATCATAACCTTGGAACCTCTGGAGAACGACATTCTTGACTTTTAAACCTAGCTCAGAGGAAACTAATCCATAACTGACTACTTAAAACTGCTTCGAAACAGTACCATTAGAAAGGAACCTTTACCTGCTTGGTTTACCTCAAGGAAAAAAAAAAGGGGGGGGAAAGAAAAGGGGAAAAAATGAAAAAACCCAATAATAATCCATGTATTAATGTGTAGTAGAAATCCACATTTTACCATTCTTAATCTAAAAAATAAATTAAAAAAATAAGTAAAAAAGGAAATCTTGTTTCTAATTACACGTTCATGTCACAGAAAGCTGGTTGCAAAATACATTCCTATCAATACAAACATCTTCAGTCTGTACTGTGAATGCATTCCCTGTATACTTTTCTTACCATAAGATCTTAAATTAGTTCTCTATCCTACCCCATAAAATTCCCATCCTCAGGGAAATAAGATACAAAATTTAACCTCCTCTTTCTACACAGGAACTTTTCTAGATTTCTTTGAAATGTGTTGCCCATTACACTTTCAACAGGAGCTCCTGAGCCAAATGGAGCCAACACAAAAATGAAGGGATTCTCAGACAGCTTAATCCGACCTTCCTGAGCCTGACAGTCTTGGCCTAGCAGTAGGGAAGGTTAATGCAGTCTGAGATCAAGATGGTCACGCTATTGGAACAAGCTGGGATAAGTCAGGGTAAATGGAAGTAAGGAAAGTCTGTTAGGAGGACACCAAAGTGCCAGCAAAATGTGTGACAGCACACTGCAGAACAGAGCAGCTCCAGAGTGGAACCACTGGCACTTCCTGTTTTGATCAAATGATTCACAACATGACATGGACTTCTGGTTACTCCACTCCTGGAAAATGCTTTGAGCCCACTGACCTGCATTTCCCATTTGTGGTTTGAGTCTGAAGTGGCTCAGCCTGTTTGTTATGGAATTAACTCCTAGCAAATAGTTTGCCACCAAGGAAATTCAACAGCAGCTAACTTGACCTTACACAATAATTGTTTCCTAACTGAACAGAGATGATCTTAGGCAGTCTTGAAGACTAATAAGAAAATCACTGTAGGAACACCATCTCGTCACTGGCACCCTTCATCCTGAAACACCTGGCACATGTTCCTGGCTGCTGAAGGAACAAGCTCCATCACACGAGAAAAGATGGTTCTACCACCACTGGTTGGGGAGGAGACAAAGATGACAACTCTATGGACACTAGAAGCTGAAATGTAGGAAGCTACTCCTAAACCATCAACTAATGTTATTGGTTCAGCAGTTGTACATTAGAGGTCTTTAATCTCTTCTAATTCACACCTTGCTGCAGGCAAGTCAAACTAAGGGAGTATTTTACATTTTAATGGGTGGTGGTGGGAAGTCATCCAAGTCCAGTTTTCAACATCCCAAAGAAAGCTAGGAATCATACGACCAAAATCTTTATATTAAATAAAGCGACAACACTACACAGGACACCAGTTCCATAAGGGAATTAAACATACACAGCCCTACTGATCAGGTATAATATACTAATCTGAATTTCTCTGGTTGCATTGCACTAGAATTGCTTGCACAAACTCACAGGTGCACCTGAAAGACAGAGCTATTTATGCTACTAAGTAAGATGTAAGAACATTTTACACTGTCTCAAAAAAATAAGAGTAGAATTAGCAAAAGTACAGTAAAGGGCTGTATTCCAGATTCCCTATTAAAGAAAGATAAAATAAACCATCTTGAGAACTATCAGAGAGACAGATGATACCCTTCATCAAACCTTTACATGGATGAGACAACCAAAGAGATTTAATCCTTATTTCTCTCTGTAAACCAACTAGGAACTAACAAATAAATTATCAAGCTGCAGTTTTAGATGCAAACAAGACACCTTTTGTATTTAACAAATATTTAAAATTAAAACACTCACTTTCACTGCTTTTTGTGGGTGTCCAAAGTCATAAATGGGCTTAAAGATATACCTGAAAGCAGGTCAGGCTATGAAACACAATACTGCTGATCTCTCACTCAGGAGGCACATAAGTATCTGATCAACACCTGGGACAATGTACTCTGCTCACGTCTGGTGTTTATAGCATTTTCCTCTTTTGGCCTTGATGATGTTATTTTTTGTCTTTTGTCTTTGCCCCCTTGCTACTGAAATTCAAGTATAAAAGGTATGAAAACAAAAGGCAGTACATAGGAGCAGAAATGATTAGCAAGAGGACTGGCTTTTATTTGGTTCTGATAAGCTCCTTCTTTTTGCCATTTGTGTGTTTGTTGACTTATAACCCATAATCCCTAGTAAAAAGAAAACAAACTACATCAAGATAGGGTGATTCCATGGTGGGAGTGGTGTTGTCACTTTATTTTTTTGCCAGATCAGCTATTTACATACAGGGGAAAGCATAAAACAACCTCCATCCCTCATCTGTTGCTGATACTACTACTCTTTAAAAGGACAGTGGACCAGAAGGCAAAAAAAGTAACTTGTGAAGGTGGTTGGGTGTGTGTGTTTTGTATTTCCCTTTTGAAAACTGTGTCCAGAGTCTCCAATCCAACTGCATATGTTCATGCCCTGCCCCTTGACACGGTAAAGCTTCTGCCCAGTCTTATCAGGAAAAGAATAAACTAAACTAATAATCAACTAAAATTTTAGTAACATTGATGACCAAACAGATTGTACCAAATAAAATTTCTCTGTAACTTTTTTCCAGTGTGTCTTTGTACAACAGATGTCTCCGCAGTTGATGCTGATTTGTCTTTATTCATAACTGAAACGTGGACAGAGATCAGATCAAACAGCTGCTTCAATATGGTATTAAAGACTGTCACTATCATACAAAAACGTGGCTCAGAATTTTTTTATTAGAAAGATATGGTGGCTGCTTATCATGTGCTTTTTATCCCTGAAATACTTGCAATAAAATTTTGCATGTGTTAACCTTACCTCAGAATTAGGAAACTGAATGAAACTGTACTGTACTTCAAGCTTCCTCCACACTGTTTTCATCTGTACTTCCACTTCATTAGTTCAAAGGTGATATTATGGAAATGCATATTTCTATTGATCTGCAAAACACAAAGAGAATTTTATTAGAGAGATATCTGAAGAAATTTTTTTGACAATTTATGGTGTATAATGTGAGCTGCACATTGCAGATACTCATATCTGGAATTACAGAAACCTTCCGCTATTATAAGCTGCTCCCAGCTAGACAAAAACTTCTTAAGGCTCATGCATTTCCAAAAGCTGCACAGTTGCAGTATATTTGAAAAATGCTGACAAGAAAAACAATTTAAAAATAATTTTATTTATATCATTAATCACTCATCTATTTAAAAAACTCTAAAAAACCCACAAAAAACCAAAAAACTATTTCCATCCTTTAGATTAAATACATGTTTGTCTTAGATAAATGGTGATGTCAGGGAGGAAGGGTGCTAAAAATCTCTGTAGAGAGTTTTCCTATTAAAATAAGCCTTTCTAGTCTCTCCTAATAACTCTTGGGTTCATGTGGTCTATACCAGCCAGATTTGCAAGCCTCCAGATATCAGGTTTCCAGTTTTTATTTTTTCTTTTAAAAATCAGCAACTAGAGAAAGGACATACTGTTGGTGACACCAACAGAAAAAACAAACAATGCACAAGTCAATCTTTATTAAACACCAGAGAGTCTGCAGGACTGCAGCTTCACACCACAAAATCCACTGGTGTCACCCCATTAGTTCCACTACACAAGAAACTGCAATATACTGAGAAGCAATCAATAGGTTTATTGTAGCAGCACACAGGCACAATTGGACAAAACTGGCAATAGGGTGGGTTTGATTTTTCATTTGTGTTTTTGAACTGGTGCACATCAAAGCATCAGAGGAAAGCACGGCACAGGCTCTTACCCAGCACTCTCAACAGCTGTGAGCCTTGCCTGCCTCAAGTCAAGTCCCAAGGCTTTCAGATGCACTGTGGAGAGCTGAGAGGGGCTTATCAGCTTTGCTACTTTGATTCCAACATGAGCAGATGCCATCTATTGCCAACTATTCCCATTTTATCACTGTTACAATTTTTAAATGTTTCCATCATCCGAAGCTTTCAAGAAGATCCCAAACGAAATTTATCATTTAGAAGGCCCAATCTTATGACTGTGATCTTAATCTTGAAAATAACACACAGGCTTCAGCACCATTAATCTGGCTATACTATTAAAAACACACACAATCAATCTTACAGTGTAGAGATGTAATGACTTAGTTTTGAATACCGAGGCCAACAGTACGGGTACAGATGCACAAACCATGTGCCTGCAGGATTCCAGCAGAGGGAGAGTTTCAGCATCCACTCTCCTCTTTTCCTTTCCAAGCAGCATAAAGACCTTTACTGTTACAAGAAGGTCAGAATACTTCTGTCTCCATGTCCATTTATAAGCACAGTTCCTCACACACTGAGGTTTAATAGTCTTGGTAATAAATAATAAATTTGTGCTCAATGGTAACCTGAAACCATCCTGAATATCAGATAGCACCAATTCTTAAAGACAACTGTCTCCTCTGAGCAGACAGGCTGACACCTGACTTATTTCTTCCATGGTAAAACTGAACAAACATTCTGGCCATGAAATAGTGTTTGTGGAAATTGTCTTCCCTTTTTTAAAGTAAGTGAAGAATCTGCAAAATATATCCATCTCTTCTCCTCTCTCTAACCAAGAAATCTTCTGTTGGACTCCAAAAGAACAACAGACAAAAAAACCATTGGTGTGCTTTCTGTTTTTGCACCTCCAATCTCCCTGTATCCAGTATCTGATTTATATAAAGTCCACTTTGTATTATTTAAAAAGGCCGTTTTACAAAGCAAAGACATTTCTGAACACTGCTGCCCAGGTTTGGTTTGTTTTTAAAACCAGGTCCTCCTAATAGTTTTCCAAACTCTCAAATTGATCAAGTAACTGTTCTCAATTCTGTAAGCATTCCCTGCCTTTCCTGATCCCAATCCCATGTATCCAAGCTCTCTTACCAAACAAAACTATTTTGGTGACCTTCCTGATCTGCACGACTCCAGGTATGTCTACATTAACATTTAATTCAAATCAGGACTGTACTTTTGAAGTCCATCTCCCAAACAACCCTATTTTCCTTGCTTTGCTTTACATTGCAAAGCAGCCATCAAGTACAGGAACCAGATTTCTGTTGAATAAAATTAGATCACAGAATGAGCTTCAGGTGTACATTGTACACGCTCCAACCACCAACAGGAATTCAGCCACAAATTCGGACCAGGACCAGCCTGAAATAAAACTCTCACCACCTGTAGAGCATGGGTGCCAGGTTCTCAGCACCTGACACATCTGATCCTATTACACCTCACTGCTTGCTAATGTGGACACAGAGTCTTTCATGACTTACGGAATTTTTGTGTCAGTTCCAAACTCATCTCTCCCATTTTTAAAAGGGAAACGACAAAACCACTGTGAGAAATGGGACAAGAGTTAATGATAATTATTAAATTATGTGAGAGACCTCACTGTGTTACTATTTCTTCCACTTCTTCATCAGCATGAAATGCTACTTGAGAACATATTTAATTTTATAAAAATCAATTTACTTAAATATTTATTTTTATATGGTTATCCAAACTGCTTAATTATTAATGTGTAAGTTTTTCAAAACATTTAGTGCCATTCTTGATGGCATTTTCCAGACAAAGGCTATCAAGAATAAAATAAGTGAATAAATTATTTGCACAACTCTAATTTTTCAGAACTTTATATACTACAACAACCATAAGAGGCACAAATCCAGAAGTAAAGCCTCGCAGTGCTTGTCACTAGTAATATATTAAATCCATAAATTTATCTACAAATTTTTTTCAGTGCTAAGATTAAATCTGAGATTCTTATATACTATTAACTGAAAAATATCAGCATTCAATCTGGGAAAAGAATAATCTGAATTATATGAATACAGTAGCTACCTAGCTAACTCAGGAAAATGTAGATTTTCTGCCACTGGCAGGTCCCAGGGAACTGCCAGAGTATCTAAATTGGGTTCATTTAAACCTCATTCAGGAGGGAGGGGGTTGGAGGGGTAGAGGTGATCACCCTGCTAGCACAGAGTGCAGGAACCAACAGCTTTAAGTAGGACAGACAGACAGCAGGGACTCACAGTGGCAAAGCTCCAGTCAGACTGACTCACTTTGAAGAACAAACTCTACTCAGGCTGTGGATTCCTTTTTTCTTGTCTTACCACTTATTTCTACTTACTACTTCCCTTCTCTGTAGTTCCAGTTTCTTCAGTTCCAGGGCCACGTTCAACTCATTCCTTCATCTGTCTCCTCTTCTGATGCCAAAAACTTTCCAGGCACTTGACTTTCCCTGCACTCTGTTCCTCTGATTCATTCCCACTTTGCCCCAACTGCTTCATCAGTTTTCAGCTGAAGTACTTTATTCATCTTAAATTATCTCTTTCTCACAAAGGACTGTGCTACCTGTCAAATACAGTATGTATTTCAGGAACATAAGTTTGGAAAGTAACTTTAATTAAAGTAACATAACAGTTAAAGTAATTCAATTGCAATTAAGTACCTGATCATACAAGGACTCATCTGTACAGACCATGGGCTAAATACTTGACCATTCACTCCAGCTTCCAGTTACTTCTTTCCTGCTCTTTCACTTCCTCCAGCCATCAGCACATCATTTCTGCAGGGTGCTGTTCAGCTAATCATACCTTTTCAATTTATGAAACAGAACTTGTTTTAAAGGTTCTGTAAATTCGGATCATGGCACAGATATGGCCTAAAGACAAACAGTTAAATCAAAAAAATAAAAACCCAGGGGCAATAACCTTCAGCATCTGAGACCTGGGGTAGGAGCAAAGGGGAAAAGGAGAAAAGCACGTGGTGCTCACAACATGGCTCTGTGTGCAGTGTCAGAGTTCCAGGCAGCTGAGGGCTCTCTTCACCAGAGATGGGAGAGGTTTCAGAAGCAGAGTTAATCCTTTTCAGGTAAACTATAGTCCTGAACAATAGGCTTTTTGTTAGAAATCTGTGCACAGCGAAAATACACTGCAGACCCACATGGCAGCCTGGAAGATGCTTCAGTTAACAGCCTCATGAATGCCACCAGAAAACTTCGCCAGACTTCTGTAACCCAGAGTTTGAAAAACTGTGAGTATATTGATTTTACATGACTATTACAGCTGTGAAATGTGAATTTTGTAAAGGGAAAGCAGCCATATCAAATTTCCAAATCCTACTTCAAAGTTCATGTCCAAAGATAGGAATTCATCATGGAAACCCTTTTCAACAAATTTACATGTGGAAAAAAAACCCCACAGCACACTTGGAAAAGCAAATGTCACACCACCTGTAGCAAATTTGGGGCTTGGTGGGTTTGTCTGCAGAACAGAAGGTGTAGTAGGAGCAAGAACATCTCATTGAACAGAGATCCCTTCCAAACCCAAAGAGACTGATATATGAAATAAAATGAACTGGCTGAACAAGCACATCACTTTCCAGTCTCTGGACACCAAGTTTTCCAGGTAGCAAGAGGGGAAATAAGAGCCTGAGATATGGTTCAGGCACATTTATCCAATCTTTGAAGCAACAAAAT
>JAWWLV010000180.1:8127358-8140120 GCA_035041135.1 Platyrinchus mystaceus | reverse complement strand
CACCTACATGAAAGCTAACTTTTAAAATTAATTTTATGCCTGCATTCCCTTGAGTTTTAATAAACAATCATTAAGTTATTCTAGCAAGGTATTAAAAGTGCAAAGAATTATGTAACATTCAAGCACTGCATGTCATATAATTCTTCACAGCGACATTACGGTGGTTTGGCCTTCCTATATATCTGGTCAAAACTCTGAGTAGTTCAGCATATCACTGATCTTTCCAGCACTACCGAGTTGTTCTTGGATCCTTGATGGCAAAAAGAATTTTTAATAATTTGTGAGAAGGTTTACAGAACTTCAGAAATACTACCTTGAAATAGTCTGAAGGAAACAAGACCATGCAGAAATAGTACAGACTTAACATCAACTGGTTCATTTCAGTACTGATCTAACCTGGCTGTTTGGTTGTGTAGGCAGGTAGAATAATGAATGAGTGCTGCTGCCACTAATGGCAAAAACTCTTGATTAACCTTCCATTTTCAGTCTGACAGAAAATATAGGATGAATCTATATAATTTAAAAAAAAAAATTACAACTGCTGTTCTCTAAGTCAGGTCACCCTCTTTTTGAGAAAAAAATTCTTTATCACAGCCATACAACTTTCCGCTTACTGACACCAGAGTTTTATTTCATGAACATTACTAGCTGGAAGTTAAATAAAAGGACTAGGCCTAGCATAGTGATATAATTTTTTTGCAGAACAGAGACAGCTGCTTTTCCAGGTTCTTAAATAAGTTGTCCACTTGAGAGGTATCAGAGGAATCTTCACATCATTTGGCCCCTTTACATAGTAGGGGAAAATCTGCACCCTAGAACAATCAGAGCTTTCCCTTCTGAGCACACACCCTGAACAGGTGGTATCTGAAGGACCTGTTTCACAACTGCCTTTGTTGCACATTTTTGCTTTCATCATCTTCAGTTTCCTGCTGCCATATAAGACAAAATGTTCTACATGATCAAGCTCCTAAAAAACCACTGCCCCAGGGCATATCTAGAAGTAATAGAGCACAAATAAATTCCTGAGTAAGGTGGGACTGTGCAGTACCAGACAGACAGAATGCATTTTGCAGAATGACACAAGTCTGCATAACTCACTCACAATGCCCCATACTCTCCACAGCATCTAGTGACACAAGGAATTCATTATCAGGGCCACGAGAATCCAGGCATAAGCCTCGACAACAGGGCCAGAAAATTCCACCAGGCTTTTACTTTGCCCTGGCAGATGTAATTTCCTAGAGTAGAAAGAGTCTAAGCCTCCTGATTTCTTAGAGGGTATCCTGAGTATTTTATTTTGGCATGTGTAATTGCATCATCTGGAGTCATCCCCAGGCCTCCACAGCCTGCTGTGCTGCAAGAGCAGGCTCTGCACTCCCACTGAAGCCACAGGACTCCTCCCAGTCATCTTAAATGTTCTTCATCCAGTGAGCCATTAGAAGCTGAAAAATCAGCTCACTCTCCAAACTTTGGAGCAAAAAGGAATCTGACAACAGCTTGCTGTTATAACAAAAGCAGTTACACAGCAGGTCACTCTCAAAAGGAAAGCCATCAGCCTGCAGACGGTGACGAATAAAAGCCACCAGTTCTTTCAGTGCAGAGAGGTACAGCCAGAATCTGACTTGTCAAAGTTTGTCAAATAACAACTGGGCTAAAGCCTTTGCTGTTCAACTCCTTTCATCATATCCCACAGCTCTCCAAGTATCCCAAACCATTTATCTAAAAAATACCTTTGCATTTCAAGACAGATGTAAAAGTCAGCTGTTTTACCTCAAATTTGAAGGTACCCATCCCAAAGCTCCTCCAAACACAATCTCAGCTTCCTCTTGGGATACAAGTAACAGTCTTCTGATGCATCTGACATCCCTGGAAGCACAGGGCTAGTTGGGATACGACTGACTTCATAAGCCTTCCAGAGCTGCAAAAATTTGTCAAAACTCCCAAAACTTGGCTCTGTGCTGTTCAGCCATCAGGCAAATTTCACAGTCACCTTTCCCAGCGTGCTCCAGACCCTCGCTGGGCCGTACTTGCCATCTGGCTAATAGGCTGCCTCGCGTGGATGGAAGCAACAATAAAATCTGATCACTTGGCACACAGACTCCGAGGCGCGCATTCTTATCATAATACTGACCCTGGGAATGCTGCCCAGACTGCAATTTCTCTCTGACAGAAGAGCCAATGAAATTCAGCTTCTGCCCGTCCCGTGGGACATATTAGCCACATTCTGATAGGTGATCCTCTTCTCCCTCCCCCTATGATTCCTGCAAAAGGTCAAGTGTTTCTCCAATTTGTTTTTTTTTACAGAGTAATTCAAATGGTGAGAAACACTTTCAGGAACGCTTTGGGTTAAAAAGAAAAACATTTCTGCTACAACTTTAAAATCTCATGGTCTTGTGCACTGTCAAAATACTATAGAGCAAACAATTTCAAAGCTACACTAATGTTCTATCACATTGCCTTATACCTCAGTGTGTGTAGAATTATTATTTCTTTCCTTTCTAAATTTAAATGTTAAATTAAAAATTTTAACTTTTTTAATAGTGTGGTGGGTTGAACCAGGCTGGATGCCAGGTGGCCACCAAAGCCACTCTGTCACTGCCCTCCTCAGCTAAATAGGGAGAGGAAATACAACAAAAGGCTCATGGGTGGAGATAAGGACAGGGAGCGATCACTCACTGGTTCATGTCACAGGCAAAAAGACAACTTGGGAAAATTAGTTTAATATATTACCTATGAAAGTGGAGTAGGCTAATGAGAAATAAATCTTGAAAACAGTTTCACTTCATTCCCCTGTCCGTTCTTGGGCTCAAACTTTACTCCCAAACTCTTCTAACTCCTCTCTTCCCTGCAAGTGGCACAGGGGAACAGGGAATGGGGACTGCAGTCAGTTCACACATATTGTCTCTGCCAATCCTTCCTCCTCAGGGGGAGGACTCCTCATTCTTCCCCTGTTCCAGCATGGGATTCCTCCCACAGGAAAGAGTTCCCCCATGTAGCTCTCCCTTCTCCCCCTGCTACCAAAACCTTGCTGTGCAAACCAAACACACCCAGCTGGGCAGAATCTCAAACACAGGTTGCAGGGTTGCTAACGTCTGACAAGGAGCACAGGTCACAGGAACACAGAGCTGGAAATGAGAAAACTTTCCAAGAAGATCACTGCCTTCAGCAAACCACTAAGTCATAGCCATCATCTCAACAGCTCTGAACACATGGAGGCATGACAGATTCTTTAAGGAAATCAGGAGACACCTCAGACACCACCCCCCACACCACCAAATGGTTAAAAGCTTTCACCATAAGCAGACCTATCAAGTACAGAAGTTTTCCTACAGAAAAGTACACGGACTACACTCTAACATTCAAGACAGTAAAATAATACTCCTGGGAGAACCAACACAACATGTGCTGGAGCTAAAGAAACTTTTTCATTCAGATATGAGAATACAAACTTATCTGGACATTTTGGCAGTTTAAACAGATTTTAAGCACTATGAATCCTTATAATTAACGTTCTTCTAAAAAATTATAAAAACACTTTATTACCTCAAAAGTGTTTCTCTCTATAAGAAAAACAAACATCTATGGCTCTGTCATATTTTGGTCTTTCACAACAGAACACTGAAAGTATGGATGCTTTCCCCTGTTGGGTCTGACAGAATACAGTTAAAGGCCAGCCATCAAGCATTTTAGTTGTCAGCAATGCAAACTATTCAGAAAGAGTATGGAAATCTTTAGGTCCAGAACTTCGCAGCTGGCACAGACCTGAAGTTGAACTTTTTCCCCCCCCGGAGTTATAAAAACGTACATATTCTAGTAAATGGCCTGTACTGAAACCAAAATCCTATTGGCATAGAAGCACAAAAGCACAGAATACTTGCCTCACCCAATAAAATCTGCTGAAGTTCTGTTGAAACATATAAACCTTAGAATTTGCATTTGTTTCCACCATTGTAAAGTAAAATGAAAGAATCAGTCAACTACCACTAAATTTTAAAATTGGTGGTGACTCCAAAAGCAAGGGAAGTACATTTAGATGAAATCTGTGCAATGTGCACCCCATGAAGAATACAAAGAAGTTTGTACTTACACTCTAAATCCTAAATTTAGGATCCTATTGATATAGTCCTTAGTGGTAAAAAAGATAATGCATGCTTTATTTTCTGTAACTGATTAGTCATACTTCAATCAACACTAGAATTTTACCAAAATGTACTGTGAAGTGTTTTCCTTCAGACCAGTTGTGACTTATCAATAGTGCTTTGGGAAAAACTGACGAGGATGCTCAAATAGGAAGCAGATAGGAAGGTTCAGAATGCTGCAAAATATCTGTGCATCCTTTGGAGATTCAGATTACATCCAGTCTCCTGCTTTTTTTAAAGTCACTAACTATATAATACTATGTAGCAAACCAAAAAGGAAGGCACATAAAAATATTACAAATTATTCTAAACAACTTCAGAATTCATCTAGTCCAAGTATACTATCTAAGATTTAGGTATTTTCATAGATCCTTTTACAAGAAACTTCAGACAGTCATAATCCCATAGTCTTCTAATGCTCTGTGTTCTGCATGGTTATCTACATGGATGTTCTGGTCTTCCACAATTAACTGAAGTTACAGACACAACTGTAAGTCTTTGGCAGAGAAGACACAGAACTAAACGTTTTACTATTTTTTGTCATTCAATTGTACAAAAACCCCTACCTTTCTATATATAAAGAGTACTTTATAATCCAGAAAACCATACAAAATTACCTTGGCAGCACTTGATTGTTTCTCATCTCAAGCAGAGTGAACTTTCCTTCATCTGTTTACAGGGTAGTACTTCTCCTGATACAATCAGACCAATTGGATATTCAGGCAACTAAATACTATCCCCAGAAATCACAAGTCGTCTTTTTTTTGGCAAAAGTGGTTACACATCAGAAAGCTGTAATTATGGAATCAGAACTCTTTTATTGAGATGTCTGTACTAGAGACTTATTCCTGCAGACTTGGTCCTTGACATTTCTTCAAACATTGTTAATTCAGAGGAAAAAAACAAATTAATTAGGGAATTTAGAATCATGGAATATTCTGAGATGGAAGGGACCCACAACGATCACTGAAGTCCAACTCCTGGCCCTGCACAGGACCATCTGCAAAAGTCACACCATGTGCCTGAGAGCATTGTCCAAACGCTTCTTGAACTCAGGCTTGGAGCTGTGACCACTGCCCTGGGGAGCCTGTTCCAGTGCTGACCTCCCCTGACACAGCCATTCTCTCGGGTTCTGTCACTGGTCACCACAGAGGGAAGATCAGCGCCTGCCCCTCCTCTTCCCCTCACAAGTTGTACCTCCAATGAGGTCTCCCCTCGGTCTCCCCCAGGCTGAACAAACCAAGTGCCCTCAGCAGCTCCTCATACGGCTTCCCCTCCAGGCCCTTCACCTTCATTGTCCTCCTTTGGATGTTCTCTAATGGCTTTATATCCTTCTTGTATTGAGGTGCTCAAAACTCTGCACACAATATTCCAGGTGAGGCCCTGGCAATACAGAGGGACAATCACCTCCCTCCACCAGCCAGCAATGCTGTGCCTGACGCACAGTTAGAAGAAAAATCTCAAGTAATAAAACACACTGCATATTACTAAAGTATACTTTACTCATCAGGATTTTAGAAGACATGGCCATAAAAAGAATTTACACCCTTACCATTTGCACGGTGACACAGAACTTGCTTTGCCAGTCTAAACTCAGGCCGCCATGGCCTCAAAATCTGCCCCAGTCGAGGTGAACAGGTTGCAGTAAGGCAATGCTACATCAAGTAGCAAGCAATACACATGGGTAATTCAGGGTAGAGACTTGGCTGCTCAAAAATCCTCAGCCATTTCAGCTACTAAGTCTAACTTGGAATGCTAGAATGTTATACTGCCTGTAGTTCTTTGGCCACCAAATCACGGACCCTTTCAATTTGACCTAAGATTTCTAATGACAGATTTCTGAACTTAGAAAAATAAACCTGAAGGAGAACACAGGGCAGAAAAACTCAACACCAAGTTCTTGGACATGCTGTACACTTTTATCTAATCCGGCCTCTCACATTTCCTACCAATTTATATATTCAGAAGTAATGGTAAAGAATTCCAGTGCAGCTCATCTCAAATTCTCTTTTCCAAATGGACAGGAGTACTGGTGCCCTCACCAAGGATTTGAAACAAAACTAAGCTGCAGGGGTTTTTTTCTCCCTAGCAAAGGCATAATAAACATTGTGGTAAAAAGTGGTGACAGGCCATTTGCAGAGAACAATGCAGATCTCTTCTGGTTAACTGCCTGGGAACAGGTTCATTTCATATAGCAACACCACCTTCTGTGAACAAATACTGAAAAACATGGGCTGTATCCTGAAAAACAAAAGGACTTTAAAAAGAACGGCTAAATAAAATCCATGGCTTCTTCAACCAGGGAGAGGTTTTTGTCAACAAAACTCCACAGGCACCAAAGGTGAGCTCCCACCCATCTGCTTAGGCTGAGAACTCCACAGTATTCTGCACAAACCTTTGCCTGTTCTGACAACACTGACATATGCTAACAAACCTGACAGCTGCTTTCCTTCAGACACGTTTTAATACATTAATGTAGAAGTTAAGGCATCATCCTACAAGTTGTGGATGAACATGGTCCCAAGATGGACCTGATGAGCACAAGTGATCATTCTCTGCTGCACTTGCTAAAGATGTGTCACTTTGCAGAGATGAGCACAAAGCTCATGGAAGAAGGGGCAAAAGGGAGAAAAGAGGCAAAATTTGGTTTTTAGCCAATTAAGCCCACTTGGGGTTGGGTTAAGGCTCCTGAAGTATGACCACAGTTTTAATATCTGCTTTATAGCAAAATGCACTCCAAATGAGAAGTTATCTTGGGAGTTAGAGAAAGTAAGTTAGACTGTGCTGGCTGTGTTCCAGTGGCACGAAAAATAATACAAAGGCTTTTCCATCAACATTGAGAGACACCATCAGAGAAATATGAGTGAGCATTTGTGATACTTATTGTTCAACAATGTTTTGTTTATTTTAGTTCTGGAAAGCTTGCACTGCTGCAAGAAACTTAAGATACTTGACATTGTTGCTTTAATGTGACTTATAACAAAAAAAGGAACAAAAATAGACCCACAAAACCCAAACCTCTCTGATTCCAGCAGCTTTTTCTATTTACTGAAGGTACAAGAGCCAGCAGCTGACATTTGAATCTCATCTAAATTCAAACAGGAAATACACATTAAAGAGTCATCAATTATAGGCTGATTCAGCCATGATGCAGTGGATTCTCCATCCTGAGAAGATTTCTAAAGGCACAGTTAAGTGTTTTTATAGCACACTGGGCTAGGTATTTGTGTTGGTTTCCTTTTGTCCTGAAGTCCACGAACAGAGAACAATCACAAGTAGAATTCCTCAAACCTGAAAACAGCAAACACACTGCTCAGCCCAACCAATCAGAGCTCCCTGTATACTGAACCACTCCGAAATTAGTGGAGACAAAGTTCCACTGCACAGAGCATGGACGATCACATGAAGCTCTTTTATCTTTCAATAACTTTCCAATTTGTGGCTCATTAATAATAATTGAACTTAAAAAAAAAAAACACTTTGAAAAAAGATGAAAGTAGAGCTATTTCAGATGTATAAATCATTACATCATGTAATGTATATCTTTCAACAAAAAGCTAAAACAAATTTTACAGATACACTTCAAATTATTAATTACCCTAAGTAATTGCTGCTCCATTTTTTTTCTGGTAAAAAGGAAAACAAAGCATCTTTATATGTTCCCTTACCTATTCCATTTCCTACTCAAATAAGTGAATAAAATTCTTATTTTAGCCAAGTTAAAATGAAAAAAAGGAGTTTGAATGTAGAAGCAACCTCTGTCCTTCTCTACATTGAGAATCAACTGGATTCTATTAAACCATCCAGAAAGTACCAGGGTCAACAGATAAATAAAAGAACTACCAAAATGTTTAACACTGGTAGCTTCTTTATGGGCTATGCTAAAGCTCTACGTGAACCTCAGATGATGTAACACTTCAGGTATCTGACATCCATCTATTCCTCAAAAGGAATTCACAGTCACATCTAGGTACATGCTCAAGTGAAGCCTGTATATGACTTATAAACTGCACTACCAGGAACACTCCTTGGAATATTTTCATACTCTGAATAGACAACAATAATGCAAGTGAAGTGTCATTCTTCAGACAGACCTTTTCAACATAACAATTTCCACTGCACCAGAAAGCCGCTGAATTTCCTTACTCCTTGAAGAAACAAATTTCAGCCCACTAATGACTCAATGGAACTTCAGCATTCCCTGTCTGAAAAGAACGCAAGACACTTGCAAGTGCCGATGGATTTCAACACTGGATAGCTTCCAAGAGTATTCACTGAAAAGAGAAAAGAATCCCAGTTCAGAGCAGCAGCTTCCTTATTCAGGTAAAGAGCGCTGAAAGGCTGTCCAAGAGCAAATTGAAAGTAAACAACAGAAAAAAGTCAGATTTTCCTGAATGGTTTTATAAGGGGTGGATTGGTTATTTCACTTTGCCTGTTTTCTTTTTCCAGCAAGGTACATAAATTAAAACTCCCATATGTATACCATATAATGAAACAAGACTGTAAAAATAAGAGATACACACTATCAGGGCAACTTTTGCTTGTTCAAATCTGAAATGCAATTGTTGGAAGAAACAATTGCAGGAAACAGGGATGAGCTACAGATCTAACATTTATAAGATTACATGTCTTACAAAGTCAAGGAGGAACAAGTTCAGTATTCCTAATTTTTTCGAATGTAAAGGAACATCCCTTCCTTATAAACCACAGAATGTTTGGAAGGATGAAATGACCTTCCACCTCTTTATAACAGCTTTGAAAATGACTTAAAATGGCACAGAATTCCACAGCCATGCAGCAGCAACCTCTGTGAACAGGAGTATCTCTCACATTGCCCCACTGAAGTATGCAGCTCTCCTAACCAACTCAGCCCTACCAGCTCAGCCCAGGGGCAAAATGGATTACTTTCTGGAGGTTGCATTAACAGTGGAAGATTCTGCAGAAGAAAATATATACCCCAGGTATGTCCCTGCATTTACTTCAAGTGATTTATTCAAGTATACATGACCACAAGTCAGGAAACAGCTTTCAAGCACACAAGGAAGTCTGGAAAGCCTGATTTGGTTTTGCTGTCTCTAGAAGAGTCACAAGATAAAACAGTAAGAGTTACTAAAGTGAGCAGAAATAAATGAGTTTGTTTAAAGAGAAGTTGTGCTGAATAAAAGCAGTACGCTTGCACATTCCTTTTAACATTAGTGTATTCTCAAAACTAAAACAGAAGAAATATTTGAGTATATTTAAGCAGAACCACACAACAACTCAATAACAAGCTTACAGCTCTTTATATTTAAAAAGAAAACAGAACTTGAAAGATCTAAGCCATGCAACTAAATCTTGATCAAAGCAGCATGCAATCATATTCTGGCAGTCACTAGAGCAGATGCCTGCTATTAGTGTAATATAAGCATCTCCATAGCCTAACTCATCCTTATTTAGAAAGAATATCTGGGGTAAGAACAAAAAAAAAGTTTGGAGTTACAGGAAACACAGGAAAGGGCAAGCTCAAGATGCTGTAATATATTTTGCTGGTGCATTTATGTCTGGAAATCAGGTGAGACCCAGAAATTCCAAAGTTCTTTAAAATACAGGATGTCTGTCTCTAATAAACCAGAATGTTATATGATAAATCAGTGACCTGATTAAGCGAGTTTTAGACTGTCAAACTGCCAAAATCCCATGTAGATCAGACTGTATGGGCCTTGGCCTTTCCTAAAACCAGAGAAGGGAGTGTGGAACATAGGGAGGAAACAACCATGACAGGGCACACAGATATGTATGACCCCAAACAGAAACTCCTAATAGTGTCCTTGGACAGGACTGCTCACTCTTGCCAAGGCTTGCAAAATGGCCTTGGGTTATTTTGTGTTTCCTGAGCTCACTGGGGAGGGAAGGGGGGCAACCCTCCAAAACATACTCTGCAAAATACAGCTCAAAAAGCTTAAAAATTCAAGCACTCAAGAATTCTCCTGATGAATGAAGAGCTTCTGGGCTTTTCTTATATAGAGACTCCCTCAGGGGTAAGGCTTATCTCTTTGTCAACAACCTCTGATGTTCTGCAATTTGTACAGTGACAGTATCAGTTCTGTGCACAGAGTCCAGCACACTGGTTTGGCAGAGGTGGCTGTAGGGGCAGTGGGTGTTTTCTTCTGTTCAATAAGCTGAGAGCTGTTCATAGTTCCTCTTTGTTAAAAGCTGCAAAATATTTTAAGCTATCTCAAGAGCAACATTCTTAGATACTGAAAAATAGCAGCAGTTTGGGTATGTAATTCTTATCACACTACTTGTAACTTGATCCTAGAATCGACAAAACCAAAAGCAGCTTCAGAACTCTGCATCTGCCACCAGGAAGGGGAGGACACTAAAAAAAAGAAAAAAGACATTTGATCATTTCAAAACCGTATGATCAAGATGCTCTTAAAGATGCAGACTGTGTTACACCAAGTACAGTGAGAACAGCAGCAGGATCAAGCTTATGTTCGAGCTGATAGATTGGACTTTCAAAGGTGTATCAAAAAGAGCAGGAGGAACAAGAACTCTCCCTCCATCAGCTTCAAAGGCCACGAAGCAATGTATATAGGAAGATGTCTTCCAAAAATTAAATAAGAATATTTATACTTTGAACGGGATGAAGAGAAGGGAGATTGTTCGGGATAATTAAAAGACATGGAGAGAGACCAACTTTTTTTTTAGCTACTGCTCCTCTCCAGAGAGAAGCTCTCCAGGATTCAAGCCCACCCTCACAGGAAGGGAATACTCATCCCCAAGCTCCTCAGCCTCACCATGCTGCTTCAGGCACACTGACTCCACAGAGCAGCACTCAAAAAAGCAAATTGTCTACTGTACGTGAAGTAACGACGAACAACTTTTCTACTATTGCACAGTATCAGTACATTATTTTTTTACAGTTTTTTTCAGAGCCTGGATTATTTTTAAAAATATTTTCTACATTTAAAAATATAATAATTTTAGACTTTTACAATTTTTAAACTCTTTAGTCAACTGCAAATGATAGAACTTTTCAGAGCTTGAGCTCTAACTTTGGATCTAAAGTTCAACATATTTTTATGAGCTATAAGACCTTATTTTTTCTTAAAACTATGACAGGATATGACCCTGAACAAACAGAAAAACCCATTTAATAATTCATACTGTTCTCATGTTATGTTTTTAGGACAAATAATAGTGTGAAGAACCAATTATACAGCACCACCAGGATACACAGCTACCACTGAAAAGCAGATAAAGAGCTTTCCAAGCCACTGTCAGCAAGTAAAATTAAGATAGTTTATGGAGAATCTAGGAACTGCTAAATTTCAGCTACTGCAGTACTAAGAAACACCACACAACAATTATAATGGGAAGTTGCCTATAATCTACTCTTATCTTTATTACATTTATCTGGCTATCTTTATTTCATCCTCCTTAAAAAGGCTTCCTTGGATGCTACCAAAAACATAAAAAAGCCACTTTTTATATGAGAAAATTTTCCAACACAGCTGTTACAAAGAATGTATCAGTGGAGAAACAATTTTCACTTTTTCTCTGCAAGATAACTGCTATTTTCTGACAGCAATGATATTCAAATTGATCCAACTTAAATGACACACAAAAACAAAGCCAAAAGACATGGAAGAAAGACATAAATTCCAAGGAAAAGGTCTAGGTTTTTAAAGCCCAAATTAATGCAAGAGAAAACACAACAACACCAACAACAAACAAACACTAAATAAAAAACCCACAGTGGTATTTCCCTGATATTTTCCTGAATCTGATAAAACTACAGCCATATTTGAGAAAGCTTTCCAGTTCACAGATATGTCCTATTTCTCGTTGGTGTTGCAATAAATCCTAATTAAAAACAGTAACAAAAAAGAAGCCATGAAATGTGCAGTTCAAAGTAAAAGCCAAGAAACACACGAAATGCTTATATTTCCACCTTCTAATGACCTTTGGCGGGAAAAAACCAGAACTCAGAAAAGAAGTAACAGTTGTAGAATTGCTACAAACGCACAAGGTGGACAAATGTTTTTGCAGGGCCTTCGTGAGAGGGCAAGAGGTAATGGCTTTAAACTAATAAAGGGGGTACATTCAGACTAGAGACAAGGAACAATTTTTTACAGAGGGTGGTGAAACACTTGCCCAGAGAGCTGTGGATGCCCCACTCCTGGAAACACTGCAGGACAGGTTGGACAGGGCTCTGAGCAGCCTGATCCAACTGATGTCCCTGCTCATTGCAGGGGGTTGGACTAGACGAGCTTTGGAGGCCCCTTCCAACACAAACCATTCTCCAGTTCTATGAATGTTCTGGTTTGAGGCTTAACTTTATAGTCACCATCTTACAACCAAAAATTACTTGCAAGCTAGCACTAGTCCTTTGAAGGTATCTTCATACATTCATATGCAGTATGGGAATTGTCATTTCCAGGCAGCCAACAAGTAGCAAAAAAGTGGACAGGCTAAGAGATCTTACTTAATGCCAGCACACAGTTGACACCTGAAAAAATACAAAGAACAGACGGAAAAGATTCCTTAGTATTTGGAGAATTTTCTCCAGTTTAGTAATTTGCCTTAAGGCTTCTCCTCCTCTACCAAGCTCCAACATGGCTTATTTAACACTTTGATT
>JAWWLV010000180.1:8107615-8127258 GCA_035041135.1 Platyrinchus mystaceus | reverse complement strand
TTCTCCAGTTTAGTAATTTGCCTTAAGGCTTCTCCTCCTCTACCAAGCTCCAACATGGCTTATTTAACACTTTGATTTAACACAGAAAGGATTCAGTGGAGTTGAGTGATAACATTCACATTTGATAACATAGCCAAGAAAAATCCATTAGGAAAAATAACAATTATTTACTTGTACAGGACTTGCAGATAGCCAGAACACCAATACAAAACCTGTCAGAGATTAGTACATATTACTACAGAAATGATACCATTGTCCTCTCTTGAGCGTGAAAAGCTGATAGGCATAACTTACCCTGAAAAAAAATTACTGTTGGATTACAGTTGTATCTATATGAGAATAACTGTTCATAGGCCAACAGTTCTAACTGTAGCCATTTCATATCCTTCCTTGCAAATCCTTGCAAAAGGAAGGAAGAAAACTACTTACAGTTCACTTTGAAATAATCTCCCCTCTTCTACATCCTACAATAGAATTTTAACATTTGCAGAAAAGTCACGGGAACTCCAAAGAAGTTACATTAAGAGTTACTCCTTTGCTGGCAAATTGTGTGTCATGTTTGCAAAGCACTGCCAGATCTAACACTGACAGAAGAAACACTTCAGAACTTCAACATTTTTTAAAGTCTTTCCATTGTTTCAAATATGCTCTTTGAAACAAACAACATTTAATATCCATTGCATTATGTTATCTTTCCCAGGTTACAAACACCCTTAAATTTGTTGTACCACAAGACTATGTACAACTACTTTTGCTAATACAAATGCTAAGATTTAAAATAAAATAGGAGCCCAAATCTATTTAGACAACCAAGTGGTCAGACTAAAAAAAAAAAAAATAAAATGCCAGGCATCCACCCAATAGCTCCCACTGACAAAATATTCAGATTGAGATTTTCAGATAGCCTGTAGCACTAAACCATTTGGCAGCTCTCCTGGTTCAGTTCTCTGTATAAAGACAGACTTACATCAGGGAATAGGAGACTACCACAAATGAGGGATAAACAGAAAAAACAGTCTACAGAGTTTTTCATCCCCCAACCTAGACCCTTAGAAAACTAGAATGCAGGGTATCTGAAATAAACAAATCTTAGTAACAAGTAACTAACTGTAGAAGTGAATAAAAAAAATTGTTAAGTCTCCTTTTAAAGACAGACCTACTAGAAAAGTTCATCAATCTGATCCCAAAAATAGGGCCAGCACTCAGTGTCACATCCATCAGCTCATTCCTGCCAGCTCTACACTGAAGTTCCAGTTTTCATTTACACTCCCTGACACACACTGCAAATCAAAATTTAACCACTGTAGCCAGATAAACTAACATGGCTGGTATTAAACAAGGTCAGGCAATTTTTGCTCCAGTCCCCCATTCACCAACTTTAACCCTATTAACCTGGGTTGGAAATCAGGTGCCAATACAATCTGAAAACAAGAAAAACAAGGTGACTTCTTCACATGAATTGTCAGCCCCACAGACTCACACTGCTGCCAATGTTGGAAGAGACCTCTACAAGTCCTGCCCAACACAAAGCCAAATTCAATGCTCAGTTAAGCTGCTCAGGACTTTGACAAGTAATACCTTGAACGTGTCCAAGAGAGGCAGTTCTGCAGCCACTCAAAGCAACGTGCCCCAGTACCTCACCACTCTATTTTTTTTTAATCCAGTAAGAAATTACCTTGCTGTAACTTGCAACCACTCATTTACCATTCTTTCAACGTGCACTCCTGGGAAGACTGTAGCTCCACAGTCTCTAGAACACCCATGGGGAGCTGAAGACAACAATCATCATTCCTCAGGCTTCTGCAGGCTGAGCAAACACACCTGGTGCTTGACAGCCCCTCTGCTGCAGGCCAGCATTGCATCAGTCTCCCTCTTGTCCTGGGGGACCCAGATCTGGAAGACTGAGCCTGCAGCCTGCTGGCTGTGATTTCTGTTCCAGTGCAGCACAACAGTGAGCCAAACCAAAAGGTGTGGTCTTGATCCCACTATTGTCCCCCCAGTTGGAGACCAGAGCTAGTATCCCATGTAGCCAAAGGATGAGGTTCCTCAAATAACCAATGTGATGGGTTTCATATTGGGGTTTTTTGTTTTGTTTTTTGAAAGGTTGGATTTCTGAGATCAGGACAAAGAAATGACCTAACCTGGTCACAACTGCCACATGGAATATAACAGAAGTAAAAGGCACAGACCCACCCATTATGTCACTGCTCTATCAGACAGGTGAACAAATAACAGCTTCACAGCAAGAGCAACACTCAACACACACACCATATCCTCCATTTGCCAGGCTGTTAGCTCCAATACCAGGTTATTTCAGTGCCAAATAATTTTGTTGCTTGCCATGGCAGATTAAGGGAAGTGTTTTTATGAAGATCTGTGCAAACATTTTGCAAGGTAAGCATGCGTGGGCAGGAGCAGCAGAATTCAGATATGTGCCCTGCTCACTTACAGCATGACTCCAGCAGCTGTGCTCTGCCTCAGCTAAGGCAGAAACTGGGGCTTGGTGATAAACTTTTACCCACAGTTGTGCATATATTAATTTGCCCTGGATCTCAGCTCAGCAGCTTCACCCTCACAGACTGCCTCAAGTTTCCAAACTGGCAGGAGGATCTAAGTAAAATACATTATATGTGCATTTATAGTTCTTTTCTCATTTTTAGGTATTATACACACAGAGATCTCAGTATGAAAGTGATCAAACTATCAGAACTGCACTGCAAACAATTACAGATGTACACACTGGAAGAGAAATGAAAAGGTGTGGTGGTTTTTCATATCTATTACCTTTATATACTCAAAACAGCACCTACATCCACTGCATACTGCTTTTTGGAAACAATCTTTCTTTTTAACCAGCAACACACACTTTCTGAATTAAAGCACAAGGAGCAGTAAGTTGAGAAAACACTGAGAAGAATTTGGCTAAAGAGTACATGAGGTGATCAAGTAATTTATTTTTACTATATACAGTCTTAATAAGAAAATGAGATTCAATGTCCATTTTCATTTTTGCTATAATGACCAAATTTTACTGATCTTAGGGTAAACTCAATCATACCAGTAAGTTTATGTCCAGATGTTAAACTTGTGGTGCGGATAGTAACCAGTCAAGACTAGATTTGTCATGTTCAGGCTGAGGAAAACAAAAACTCTCCAACCTGTACCAGAGACACTTCTACTAATGAGGGACACAAAAGACTCCCTGTAGTGAAAAAGGAAGAATCAGTTTGATCCCTTCAATTTTGGGGAGCTCAGGGATGAAGCAGCAGCAACTCTCAGAAAGAATTTTCATCAGAACAAGATACTCTCTTCAAGTGTTTCATTTTAACTAAAACAACTGCACAGGACTCCTCATTTCAGCGGGTGATTGCTTTTATTTGTGGGAGGAGGGAGTGGAATAAAAGAAATTCCTTTGACAAGAGAGCTGCATTGCTAACCACAACCAGGATCATTTTACCTCTTTTGCTACAAAGAGGATACATGCCATGAAGAAAAATCCCATGATCTAACAGCTTTCAGTTATTGTACAAATAATGACTCCAACCAGTTGCCAGAGAAGATATTTTTGCAGCTGATTTGCTTTTTACATTTCACAGCGCTTGATATACAGTATTCAGCATTTAAGCTCTGATGAATGTGGTATCCCATACCCTTGCCGAGCCTTTCCATGAACTAAATCTAGAGTCATTGTTTACCTCATGTTTCTGATAACATGCAGGAGGTAGAGGAAAAAAAAAAGTCAACAGTTATGGACACCTGATCGGTAGAATGATTTACAACCTGAATTAAAAGCAGGGGGGAGGACACAACACAATCTGGTCAGAGTTTCAAAATGAGATTCCTTCCTTAGTTTCTTTCATCTGAAAATATTTATGCAGCTCCAAAGAAGCACATAAGACGTGCTAACGACCCTGCAGGAACAGTAGGTATAAGCTGATGTTGCTGTATCTTTGCCCTGTAACAACTACAATAAATATTCCACAAAACATTCTGTTCCAAAGTCAACTTTAAACACAAACACAGTTCTATTACAAAATGCCTTAATTATATTCTCCTGCAGGTTTTTGCTTTTTGTTTTTTTGTTAATGGTGAAAGCTTTAAGCAGTGTGCACTAAGTACACAACCATTGTTCTGCCAAGGAACAACTGAGTGCTTCTGCAGTGCAAACATGAAATGGAAATTACACGATCCTTAAAACACATTTTACTTCAAATCGCTATTTTGTATCCATGGGAAGAGAAGGGAAAACAAGCAAAATGCTTAAACCTCCAGCTCCACGAAAAAAGTAAATATTTACCTATAATTTACATAGTACTGTAAATACAGGTAACGGCTTGAAAAAATGAGAAGGCAATAAATGCATCAGACAATTAACTTTCTAGCTCTTAAGGAAATATTTGACGCGCAATAGTATGTTTCCAGAAAGTCCTTATAACCACTGCTACGGCACAGCAAAGTTAAACACAGCCACAAGGACTTCTGATCTCTAAAAATAGCTCAAAACCAAGTTCTTTCCTAATAAGTTCTTATGCTTACTCGGAGCCAACCCAAACCCCCGAAATCCTCCAGAAATGAAAGGCACCGGGCGAGGCGGTGCGGGTCCCGCATCTGGAGCCCCTTCCCGAGCCCCTCCCGGCGCAGGGACAGCGGCGGCGCTGGAATGCGGAGCCGTAACCCGATCCCTCTGCCCCTCCTCCCGCTCCGCAGCGCTTGCAAAGACATTTAACCTCAAAATGGCAACCCCGGGAACCGAGCTGGTCGTGCCCTTCCCAGAATAGGGAAGCGAACCAGTGACCCGGCGTGCGGCGTTCCCCGGGACAGCGGGTGCCCGGCCGTGTCCCCGCTCCCGGGATCCACCGCTGCCCGGACAACCCCCAGGGCTCCCTCCTCCTTCCATCCCTGCCCTGACTCAAAACTCACCCGAGCTGCACTTTCCTTGGAAACGAACCCATCCTACTCACAAGCAAGGAATTAGCAGGAATAGCTCTTTTCCATCTTGCACCTCAGAACCAAAGCATCCGTGTACATCCAGTAAGGCAGATTTCTAGAATGACACTTCATAAATACAAATGAAAGAGACAATTTTGTTACAAATTCACCTAATTTTTCAAACTACAGGCATGTAGTTTATTTAGGATACAACAACACTACAATGTCTTAGGTTTTCAGATCAGTTACACACACGCAGAAATAACAATCAAGTTACCCCTCAACAGAAGGTGATGAGATGATCTTACAGATAAACTGTCTCGGTCTATTTCCTCTAAAGGCAAGTAGTTCTGTACCATGAAAAAAGGCTGTTGCAATTTGGAATAACTAAGTATTTTGCTGTAAACAAAACAGATAAGATTTTTACCATTCTGAACACACTGAAATTACTAAGATGTCATTATGCTCCCAAATAAGAGACAGACTTGGGGGGAAAAAAATTATCTATCATTCCAGTGACAGCACAGTGTAACAAGTGAGAAAGAATGACCTGAAAAACATTTTTTCAGCAGTAGCAATTTTGCTCATTAAACACACTACCAAATGTTATTCTATTGGAACAGAAAAAAACCCCTCAAGGTATCTCAGGAAGATGCAGCTATTAGGACATCACTGTCGAACCAGGAGCTCACAGACTCTCTTTTGTATGAATTCCATAGGAGTGGTTTGTACTTTTGTTGACTTAACTTCACCTGAGACTAAAAAACACCAGGAAGGGTGGCAGTTCTACTGCAACTCTACCTTGAAGAGACCTTCGGCCACTGTACACGGTATAGGTAGAATCACTGTTATGTAAAAAAAATACCTCACTAGCAGTAAAGGCTGCCAGAAACTCTTCACTGTCATCAAGTTTTGAGCCTGGATCTTTAAATATACTTAAGAAGTCAAAAACAGAAATTCAGAGCTGAGGGACCTGTATCTACAGGTTCCTTCCACTCACACATTATCCCCTGTATTGGTTCATGCCTACAAAATAGGAACAAATTCTAAATGCTAAGAGATGCTGAACCAAAGCACTGCCTTCATGCTAAACCCCTAGAATCTGGTGAGCAATGCCAAATGCCACTACAATGGGAGTGTCCAGAAGACCTTAAATCTGAGAAAAAAATAGCTAGTGTAGGCAGGATAATGAAAATAATCGCTCTTAGAGATATACTAATACACTTAAAAACATCCCCACTATGAACATTTCCTAACCTCACTTATTGCAGGTCAAAGATCAGAAGCACGAACAACTGGCTACTTTACCTCTATAATTCCAGGTAAAATAAGCACAGAATTGATTTTTTTTGTTGTTGTTATGTATCAGAACAGAAACCCTACTCAGATGCCTTTTTTACCTACAGAATATGAGCACTTCAAATGTAGCTTTTTTGTATACTGCAAATAGACATATTTGCAAGACTTTGCAGAAGGCAAAATACAGTTATTTTGCTTCTATGAATCATATATGATAAAATTTTGTCTTTCAGATTATACAAAACTCAGACTTCTAAATTCTTCCCCAAAGCAACTCTCTTACCTGTCAGTAATCAATGGAATTTTATTTCCAATTTGTAATTTGCATCAGATAATCAAAATTTAAAGTATTTTCTGTTTTACTCAGCCTTTCTCTACTAACCTTAAGGTAACAGAAAATGTCACACATATTCCAACAAACCAACAGCTATTTTTCTTTTAGAATATATTTAATAACGCTTAGTCATTGGAATAAAATGTATTCAAATTGTCGGTTAGAAGTGGAAGAGCAAGTATGTTCACACATTAGAACTGAAGCTCAAAACACCATAACATGATTACCTGACAACTATTAAATGGCCTGCAAGAAGTTATTAGTGTTGATTCTCTTTCAGAAGGCCAATATAACAGTTCCACCCTTAGCATCCTCCCTATAGTTTTACTTTGTTGTGTCTTTTTTTAACATAAACTTCCCCTGTCACTCCCCCAGGTTGTGGTTTGGTCTTGAGACCTATTATTGGGATATTTCACACAACAACTACATATAAAGAAAATTAAGACAGTCCTAAAACTACAAAGTAATCCCGAAGGCTTTAACAGGAGTCAAACCCACTGTGCTAAAAATAACAAGATATATACATATTTTACTGAGGATTCTGTTTTCCAAAAGAGCAGATAGAAAACAACACTGTGATGTTTTACAAGGACATTCACACATACCTTTAGTGCTTCTGTTCAGCACGAGTTTCATGCCAGCAAACATTACAACCAGTCACTGTGGGGCAGAGGGAGGGCCAACAAAAAAACCCAAACCAAAACCAACCAAAAAGTCCAACAACCCCAAACTCACATTATCATTGCAAACTAACTTTAGGGAATGAAAAGCAGTGCCAGAAGATACACCTGCTTATAACAGTTTTGATGCTTTCACAATCACAAACTTCTTTGAAAACTACATATCACAGAAACACATACATGGTGAAACAATGATACAGAATAGACACAAAACAATTATATGAAGTACTGTTAAAAAAGCATTGAAATGGAAACTATCCTTAACTTCTTTATGTACTTCTCTTGGGTACATGAGCAACATGGAACCTGACAGGTGTCTTTCTAAACAAACTGTCCTTTTGAACACATTTAATTTTCTATGAGAAATGTGACTGTGAGCTTTATTAATTGTTTTATCAAGTGCCATTTGAGACCCTGATCTCTAACATATCCCTGGACAAGCAGTCCCACTGAGCCAAAGGAAGCTATGCCTGTGTTACTGCTTCCAGGAGAAGAGAATCTTCTGAAAGATGTATTAAAATTACTGGTCTCAATAAAGTTATTTTTAAGTATATTTTTTGAAACCTGAATTCTAAATTAAAATTAAAAACTGAACAGTATTGGCAAATTTCTTTGCATGACAATAAAATGTTTCCTAATACACCTTCCACAAGCACAGGCTGTGGATGATAATGCTTCCTGTTGAGCAGAAATCCAGTGCATATGTGTAGCATTCATCAAATCCAGCATTTTCAAAAACAAGTGAATTTGCAACCAGCAGTTTATAAAGAATCTGTTTTCTATTACAGTGTAATGGGTTCAGTAGGTGGAAGAGTGTGGACTGCAGACACACTAATATATAAATACGAGGCTGCATTGGGTACTCCTATGAGATGGTCACACATTTCAACACTGTATTTTTAGATTATTCTCTCATATCAACTGCACTGTTATGATGGCATTTAATTCCATTATGTCCATTGTAAAAAAAAGTAATCTATCTCCTGCTTCAACTGCAGCAGAAAAAATACATTTTTAAAAACTGTATTTAATTCTCAAATATACTTCCCCATTCATAGCCACAAGCCAGATTAGTGTAGTGCAGAGAAAGGAGCACCCACATTTCACTTGTTAGATGCTGTGTCACTTGGTGCTCCTTTTGACCAACTCTAAAAATGCTTGGATTTGGGAATAACACACCTGTTGTTATATCTGTCCCTCCTATATAAAGATTCCATTGCGCCTTCTCTCTGTTCTACTAAAGCCAAGGTTACATGAGGAAAACAGAATTAAAAACCTGGGTGAATTGATCCCCTCTGCCCTGGCAGTGATGCCAAACACACACCTGTGGTATTTCTGGTTCTTAAAAACTCAAGTGATTCTTTCATCTCAAAATTTCCTCATCATTCAGGGAAAAAAAAAGAAAGTCAATCACACATCAAACAAATTGCACTACGAGCAACAGACGTAGCAAGGCCTGGTTTCCTACAGATTCATGTTCTATTTTCGTCTATATCTTTTCTCAGTGTAATTGCCCCAGCTCACCCTATATATCCTGTATGATTTCACTCTCCCTGTCTTTAGCAATATATCCATTTCCCCACTCACACACATATTCCTCTGACCACAGTTCTCCCTGCCCTTCCCTCCCACATCCTCTGGTGCCAAACATGAGGTCTCACTGGCCGGACAGCACGTGCATATTGACTTCCCCCTTATCAGACATCACAAGTTTACAGAACGCTTCTGATCCTAACACTGAATGATGTTACCATCTGGGGACATGAACACAGCTCAAGACCTTTGAAACACAAACAGTGTGACATCCACTCCGTAATCCTGGTAGACATCTCATCTTCAAGCCTGCTGATACACAAAGCTTGTCTTTGAAGTTTTAGGGATTAGGAATTTGCCAAAATCCAAAACTTTACGTACTACATCAGAGACAGAAACACTTAACAAAACTATAAACAAAGGACTCAACTGCAAAAGAAGAGGAAAGAGGAATGTGAGGATGGGAAAGTAAAGACTCTGACCAACTAATTTTTTCCTTTGTGGACAGGGGATATACTCGGTGTAAGTTAGATGGGATCATTAACATTCAAGCTAATTTAAAAAAAAAAAAAGTTTCAAAACAGGTAACATTCCCAAACAGCAGCCTTACCCACAACCACACTACACCACAACTAAGCTGAGCCTGGAAGGGACACTCTTGTTCTGGATGCCAAAACTTGACACTTGGTCTGTCCCCACAACTGCAGCTACTCTGGCAAGAAGTAAAGCATAATGGGGAAAAAAAAGCAAAAAAAAAGGTAATTATCTCTCAGCCAGTTTCAATTCCTGCAGCATCAGAGGTGCTGCTGCAGAGGAAAAGGCAAGGACGCACAAGGGTGGCGTGAACAAGGAGTAGAACTGGCCCTTCGAGTGTACCCGGCTGCTTGATGGCTTATCTGCAGCACAGAACTGTCCTCTTCATCTGGCAGTTCATTATTCATCTAGCAGACATCAGTGGAAGTCTACCTGGCTGCACTGCTCCAGTCCTTAGGAAATTATATTATCAATCTTTCCACACTAAGCAAAATAAAGTACCTGAACAGAAAATGTTCAAGATAAGGCAGATACAAAAAACATGTTACTTCACGTTTGACGGCAGCATCATTAAAGCAAACCCAACGAATGTGTCTACCAAGGCAGCTGGGTGCCAGTGCAATATAAAAAAACCCTGTAGGCGTTACAGACACTACTAAATGCAAGAGCAGAGGAGCTGACGTGCCTGGGTGCGTGTGGGTGTGATAAAAGGCCTAGGAATGAGCCTCCTGCACCGTGGCAGATGTCTAGCCAAGCACTCTGCTTGTGACACCGCCTGCTATCAGACCAGTCGGGGAAGAAGGAAGAGCAGAGTCCTCCTTTGCTCCATCCAGAAACCTGTGTAGTTCCTGACCTACAACTAGACACAAGTGCTATTGCCATCAGTACACACATTCCCCAACAAATCTGTGTGATCACAAATCTGCACAGTCCTTCCATCCACAGCAACGTGTTCTGGCAGCGACTCTTCGACTGAAGTATTCCCTGTGAGGAAGGAAAGAAACACCCCACTTTACTGTCCCTGTAAACCTGCCATTCCCTTACACTGTGGAGAAAAAAACAGTGGTGAAACAATATTCATCAGTTTCTTAATTTCATTTAAGGTTTGATAGATTACCATCACCATTTCCCTCTCTGCTGTTTCTCTTTCCCTAGCTGAAGAAGCCCAAGTTTATTTAGTATTGCATCCTATTTGTGCTGCTGTGGGAAGGAAAAAACAAACCAGAACAAAAAAAATTACCTTCTAGTTTTAATGGGACTGTTGAAATTGTGTTACCAGAAGGATATAACATACACGTCCATATATAATGAATGTGTACAGCTGCATAATCACATTTTTAAAAAACTTGAAATTACTCCATAGAATGCTGCTTCAAAATTGGCTCAAATTCATTTAAGCCTGTGCTGATTGCAAGAACGGAAGTGCTGACCCCCCTCTCCCCTTACTCCTCATACAGTACCACAGTGAGCTGGAACTACTGAAAACCCATGGGATTTTTTTTTTTAGGGTTAGTTAACAGCTAAATTATCAAACAAATTCAACCTTCTACCTGGCCACAACTACAAAAGTAACAGTGAAAACACAACCAAAAAGATGAAAGAGAGGAGAAAAAAAATTTCAGCACTGTAAGCAGATAGGTTCAATCTGAAGTTGGAGCTTCAAAGCAAAGAGGTGTTGGGAAAATTATTCAAGATCTCTCCAAGTGTTAATACCTAATTTAAAGCCTATTGCTGTTTTTCTTCTGTTTGAATTACATTACACTGCATTTACTGTACCTCATCCGGTATTTTATCATCTGGGCATTCAATACTGCTACAGCCAGTTTGCAATACCTGTATCAGCTACAAGTTTCACCACCTCACAATCCACTCCCCCTTCCACACTCTTTCCAAGCACAGAGAGTAGAATATGCCTCATTCACTTGCTTCTAGCGAGGCCGTCAGCACCTCTGTGCCACAGGGGTACCTGCCAAGCTCTTCCTGGGAGCCCAGAACTGGTCACAGCCTTCCAGATGTGTCTCACCAGTGCTGAGCTGAAGGCATCATCACCTCCCTCAGCCTGCCCACAACACCCACCCTAACACAGCTCAGGAGGCACCTCCCCAAGTACAGGGCTTTGCATTTCCCTTGTGCTTCATGAGGTTCCTCTCTGCTCTCTTCTCCAGTCCATCCAGGTCCCTGAGAGGGGCTGCACAACCACCTGGCCGACCAAACACTCCTCCCAGTTCTATCTTGCCTACAAACTTCTGAGCCTGGGTTCTGTCCCATCATCCAGATCATTTATGAAGATGTTGCACTGCACTGGAAACCCACAATATCCACTGCTCTCTACTCATTCACCTAGACAGTCATGTCACCACAGAAGGCAATCAGACACCCACCAACATCACCTGTACCAACCTGCTGCTAACCCTGACCCACAGCTCTCGACTGACTCCTCATTCACCCAAAAGGAAGAGCTTCAGGGATTCCCACGGTGCTCTCACAGTAAAAAAACCCACAACACCCTGCACCCCATCCTGTCCCTCCTGGGGGGCCCATAACCAGTCCTTGGAGCACTCCAGCCATGCCAGCTGTTCCACCCCGTATCAGATCCCAACAGGACTGCAGCCACGTGACTGCACACAGACCTCCACTGTCTCCTGTTTGTGCCAACATATGGAAAACAGAGTGAAATCCAAATAAAGTATCTGAGCAGATACAAACTTCACACTGGCTACACTTTAATAGCCTGACACCTCATTTCACACCATGACAAAGTTACAGATGCTGGAGGGAAAAACCAATAGACACAATGGAGTAATAACTTGTGGATGGATAGATATGGCAAGAGGTGCTATGCTGTTATACAGAGAAAGGAGATTAGCAGTTCTGTTGCCCCTATCCCAGGTAAGAAAAGCTGTTAGAAGAGAGCTCTGGGCTCCTCTCCAGGGCTCAAACCCAGCAAGCCTTTCTCACCATGCCACTGCTCCTCTGCCCACAGTCGCTGATACCTGAGCCCCAAGCCCCACTCCTGCTCTTTCAAATCCTCAGGAGATCCTATGATTGGTATTTACAGCACAGTCACAGTTTCTCTTTTCAGTGGAGATTTATTTTATCTTTGGTTGTTCCAAGTACACATAGTAAAGAATATCTTCCTATAAACAATTACTTCTTTCAAAAGCAGAAACAGTTGGAAGACAACATTCAAAATTTCTGAAAACTCTGACATTTATCTTACAGAACCTCGAACTTTGAAATTTTGTCTAAAATTCTTCAAAGCAAGAGTGTCCTTGGTTGTTATTTTACAAAGCAAGAAAATATTTTAGCCTCTTATGTTAACTAAATCACCCTTTACATCAGCATTCGGAACAACCAAGAAAGAAAATCACAGAATTTCACTGTAGCAAACAACCATACACACTACAGATGCTTAAGGACAAAGAAAGAAATTCCTAAATCAGCTCTTCCTTCCACCTTTATTCTCCCCCCTCCACCCCAGGCTCCTAGGACTATTACTGACAGAATTAGAGAGATGTAAATATTATACAACAGCATTTGAAACTTTGAGAAAAACTTGAGTAATGCCATTTCTGCAGCAGCGGAACCTCTGGCTAAGGAATGCACAGCTGCTGAGCAGATGGACAATTTCAGCATTTAGAATTCCATTATTTCAAGGGGGATTTTTTTTTTACTAGACGTTTTCAGATTTTCTATTTCCATCTGGTTTTTGACCTCCCTCAGCTTAGTCCCCTCTTCTGTTTTAGTTCATTACACCAAAATAATTTTCTAAATTAGAAACATCTCGACATTTAAAAAACTTGTGAATTTGAAGAGAGGTGGGGGAGTGAAAAAGGGCCAGGGATGGAACAAAAACAGACAGTTCAGGAGAGGTTTGGGTTTGAATAAAAACTGTCCTGTCTGGGTTGGGTTTTATTTCACAGTTCCTGGTTTGACCCAAATTGGCGAGTCCCTGACTGCATTCCTTCCATGAAATTTTAAGAGCAGAAAACTGAAGAGTATCAGCTATATGGGAATGTTTCTACACTTCACCAAAGCCCTCTGCCATAAACTTCTGAGTAAAACAACATTCCAGGTTTTGATTCTTTTTAGAGTTATAATAAATTAATTGTAGTTTTAAGCTCAAAAAATCCCCCAAACCTCACCATGTACTAAGAGAGCTTTACAAAACATACAAAGATTAGTATCAGTAAAGAATTTATTAATGCAAAAGTAATAAAATATTTAAAAATATATACATGGAGTAAGCATTGTTTAAAAAACTTTCCATTCATCTAAGCAAAGTACAAGACATGGGCCTACAATACTGTCTGTCTTAAACTTCAGTCCACACTACAAGATTTAAAGAAGAATTATCCCTAGAAGGACCATTGGTTCAGCTCAGCAAATGTGACAGACTGGCCACAAAGCCTATACAATTTTTAATTTAATTTTAGGATCACAATAATAATTTGCCTGGGTGGGAAAGGGCATAATCTTCAATCTTAATAAATGGCATATGCTTCAAAGTACTCCTACAGAAAATTTTCCATAGGCCATTTCCACAAAAAAAAAAAAGGTTGTGAACTAGTAAATGTGGAAGACAAAATTTAAAAAATACATCTATATATTAAAACAAAAAAAGCATCTTTTTTTTCCTGTGAGTTTTATTGTTTGTCTTGTCTCCAAGAAAGAGACATTCAAAACAAGTTTTAAAAAAATACTTTAAAGTAAAACTTTGCCTGTCTTCTAACAGCAGGGGCATTTCTGCCCAACATTCAGTACCACTACTGCATTTTTCATTACTGTTAAAATCCCTCCAACAATCTGGACAGAAGACAGTCCATGTTTTGGGCACTGAGCCTAAGAAGGGCTGTACCTCATTAGCTGGCAGTGCCTTCCCCTGCCCTGCCCCAATCCCCTCTTGTAATTAACTCTCAGTTGTCCAAACCAGTATCTGACAACTGCAAGCCCTGTTCCTTGGACGACACAGGGAGGGGCACAGGAGGGTTTCTGAAACCTTCTCCAAGGCAGTCTGTTGCACACTAATTCTCTTCCACAAAGAGGGATATGCAGCCAGGAGCAGCACATTTTACACAGCTTTCTGGATTTCCCACTCCCATTTCCTGTCACTGAGGTTCGCTCTGACTTCTTCCAACAAATCACTCTTGTTCTCATACTACTCTCCCAGTTCTTTCATTCCCAACACAGGGGACAAGGGGATGATACAGTTCTTCATATTTCCAGTATCCGTTTTTCCTGCTGAACGATTCCTCACAACTTTACTGTTCATGTTTCCTTTTTGAACCCTCTGCAGCCCTGCACAACAACACAGGACATTGCCTGTGCCTCTGCCTGAGCACTGCACTGCGAATTTCCAACTGAACACAGAATAGGAAAAACAATGATTAATTTAGAAAAAGATATCTGAGCTTATTCACCACTCCCATATCCCTGAAATTCTGACTCCGAGCACATAATGTACTAATTTGCACAACAATCTCATCAGCAGAGTGTTGATTCTCTGTGTAAGTGAAATCTCTGATGACTTCAGTCCTCCAAAGTCATTTGAGCTCTGTCCACTGATTTCCAGTCAAGTTTGGGATCAGGCTCTCACAGAGGAAGTATAAAGGCCCACAAATGGTTTTCAGTGGTGTTTTCTTAAATAAAAAAAAATTCTTAGTAATTAACACTATGAAGACAAGAGAAAAACAAATGGCTTCTATGATCCAGGTTTATATCCTGGTCCATATCTTCTGAGACTCTGATATTTCTTTAACTTATCTCTTGTACATCTGCTTGCATTTTTATCAACCCAAACATGGCAAGACTGACAGTTTTCTCCTTAAGATGGTGAACTGAGGGAATATAGACACAAGGAACTGCTAGTTGCTTCCACATCTTATGCTAATAAAGTTGACTGAAGCCATCACATAATGCAGTTATCTGAGGAGGCACTGTGAAAACTTCAGTGATCTTTAATTTTTGTAAAAAGTATTGCTGCTGTTATGATGTGAATTACGCTACAATACTGCAGAGCTGAATGTACAGACAACTCATCACATACTAAAATTGCATTTAAACCTACTACATTTTCCTCTGTGTTCTCGGAAATGCTATTTTGGGAGAGAAGTGAGCATCAGAGCAATCAGCCACATGTTGCAGGTACGGCACCCTGTGAACTATTACTGCACAGCTTTTTGTCTTATCAAAACCTTGCAAAACATTTCAAGTTCATACCCTTCATGCTACTCAGAGCACTCTTCCCCCTCCCCAGTGAAGAATCACCTGTGAATTCAGTACAGAACACGGGTACCAGACTCAGCTGGTGACTCACAGAAGAGCTCCATCAAGGCAATCACTTTCACTGTAACAACAGTTGTCACAGCAGACATTCTGAGGCAGTAACACACCTGACCTTCAGTAAGGATTTGTTGTGGCTCCTTCTCTCACTGTGCCTATAGGATCTGTGAATGTTATCGCAATCATGAAGCAGAGTTTATTTTCCTACTCCAATACTTGTTTGAATTTTGCTAACCAGACCATCACAAAACAGTGGCAATCCTGACTGAAACGCACAGACCTCAGATGAAATGGGGTAGCAACTACAAGACAGCTGTCAGAAAAATGGCAGGCAATCAAACTACCTGGATTATAAACCTGAAACACAATGCCCATATTTCTTACCCCCTTTGTGCACAGCTGAAACACTTGGGTCATAACCAGAAACCCGTGCATCTTATCACTACCACAACATGAAGTTCTTCTCAATATATCAAATACACAACAACTAAAGTGCTTCAGTGCCGTGAACCTACAACAATGAATTCCAAAGTATATAATGAAGACTAGTAGAATAATTGCTTTGTTTTGCTTTGGGGAGGGATGGGAAATGGACATCAGATACACCTAATATGCTTTGTAAACAAACCCAGCGAGGTGCTGAGAAGCCAGTTCACAACAAAGACCATGCTGGCAAGTTGGCAGCTTGTCCCCTAGTTGATTGCCTGGTCACTGGTGGCCAGATACTTGTTTTATCAAACTAAACCTCTTGGGATTTACACACCCTGAGTACAATGTACTGCACAGATGTTGCTGGACCGAATCGCTCACAAAATAGCTATTCCATAGCTCTTCTCAATAAGAGCATTCAGAAAGCTAAAATCATGTTTTCTGTAAAATGAAGAAAAATGAGGTGACTATTTCAACTTTATACCCCATTCCAAGGATCACCTAGTGTAGTCTCTGCACTGCTGTTAAAGGACATCATACAGTCAGTTAAGTTTTACATTCATTGTCAGTTTGAAACATTTTTAAGTACAAGTCAAACTACTTTCTGCCTCAACAGACTTCACAGCAGCTTTTAAGGCACTGCAATAAAACCAGGCAGAAAGCGACCCCATTTTTCCCTTAAAGCAACAACCACCGTGGAAGGCACAGAAGACGTTGTGGCAATTGGGAACCATCAGCACGAGTGTGGTGGGGCAACTGCAGAGGGTTCTGCAGATCTTGCCCAAGGAAAAAGTGGAACCCCTGAAGCAGCAGCAGTGAAAGGAAAAACCTGTTGTGAGGCACACTCTGTGTCCACCTCCAAGTCTTGCATTTGGGGAACATGAAGCAAATGAAACAAGGCTCCAAGTATTCCATCTGTACCCACACAGGACTCTGGTATACTTTTAAATTACTGAGTTCCTTCTGTCATTTATTTACAGACGACAATAAGATAAGAGGAGATAACTTACAGTAAGATAAGAAACAGAAGATAAGTGAAGAAATCCCAGGCACTGAAAATATGCCCTCTTTTTACTGAAGAACCAAGAAATACCCAATGCGTTCCCAGATGTCCAAAGAGAAAGGACAGATCTTCAACTGATGCTTGACACAAACAGGGAGAAACAAACATTTGTAAAACTTTCCCTGGTCTCTCTCATCCACCTACACTTTTCAGCAATTTACCAAACAAGTTACTGTGTGTTAGACCTTCACTTGCCCTTGGAAAGAGGTACTGTCGTCATCATAAATGTTACCACTCACAATGGTCAACAAGAAAGAAAAGGAGGGAATCTTTTCTTTTGGATTGCTTGCTTTTAAGGGCTTTGGGGAAGGAGTTTGTTTCTCTGGGAAAACCTGGCTAAATCAGTGCAAGCACTGAAAGCTGTTCTTTGGTTCCTTCTGTGAAGGGCATGTGCTCAGATCCTCCTCTCTACATGTTTGTGCCCCACCACACCTTGGAAGGCTGTCAAGTCTCAGTTACACTGACTGGTGCACAATTTAAGAGAGATTCTATTAATTAGGACATATTTAAGATCACTATTTTCACAACCATTTTTTTGCTTTTAAACACTTAAGAGACATGGTTTAGTGATGGGTTAATGACTGGACTCGATAATCTTAGAGGTCTCTTCCAACCCAAATGATTCTGTGATTCTATGAAGATACCCTGCACTGACTTTTTGTTGTAAAAATCTAAGTTAATAAATATGTAACAAGTAGTTTCCTACTTTTTTCATATTCCATAGCCACATCTGTATACTGCTTCTTGAACAAATCCAGTATTAGCATAATTCATAATTCACAATTCTAAACCCATGGAAAATAAATAAATAAATTTTAAAAAGTTTTCTATTATCTGCCTGCCTTTCAGGACTCTGGGAAGTAGACAAAGCTATTTATTGCTTCTTTGAAATCTTTTCTCCTTTGCACTGCAATACTCTGTGGCATTTCATACCAGAGTAACACTCATCCATTGCAAACACATGTCCATTTTGGAAGAAGTTAGCAGGCGTTGCTCACTGCACATCTGAACAATCCCAAATCAAAATTTTGATTAAAAATTTGTTAGCCCTGACTTGGAGTAGTTCAATAAATACAACAACTACTATAAAAAACAAAGTTATTACTTTGGTTATATCACTTACAGTTTAGATCCTTAATTCCTAAATGCCGGTATCCAAATAAAGACCATGTACCATTTTCACACTCTGCCATAGCCAGTATTTTTGATTCTCATGACAAAGCACACAATTTTCAATGTGAGGATCTTGCACAGCAGTGTCCAAAGCACTAGGATTTGGGTCCCATACATCGACTTTAAGAAATTCTGTGCTATAGCTCCAGGGTTTCAGTAAACACGTATTTGCTCAGTGAATTCCCAGTAACTTTCTATTTCAGGATTGAAATCTACCAACAGCTTTCTGCTCTACCTTGAACAGGGGCTCAGACAGGTAACATCCAGAGTTCCCTTTCAAACCTAAATTACTTCACAATTGAGAGAACAAAAGTAATTCAGCCACACACATTCACTGTCCCTGGAAAAGAACAGCCAGCAGAGCATTCTGAGGACTAGCAAATGAAACATTTCCAACCAGAACTCAAAGCCTACCAGGTTGTATGTCTCTATATAAATAAATATAAAATACACACACAAAGACATTCCCCAAAACGTGGTGCATAACCTAAGAAGAAGTTACAAAAGGAACAGAAGTACAAGAACAAAAGACCAATCCACTGCCAGCAAGAGTTTCATCCAGAGTGCTACAAATGCCACAACATGGGGTATTTCTGGCTATGGACTGGACAAAGTCTCTGAATGTACATCGTCTCATGTTAACTTTTTTATTCCAGGATTAGGTTCTACTACAAACCAGGCAAGCCTTGCAGTTCAGGCAAGTCTTCCTTGTCTACAAAAGCAGCTTCTCTATCCCTGCAGGTAACAGGCCTGAACAATCCCTAGCGCACTAACTTGATAAAAGAACTCAAAGATAATTACCTGCAAGCAGAGAACAAAATATGTAAATTCGGAGGGAATCAATTTACACTGGGAAGAATCATCACACTACTTTTGACACAAGTAACAGGCGACTGCTGAAAGGAAATACCACAACTTACTGCCATTCCCTGCTGCTGAATTCACTCTTAATTTTACCAAAACAACATCAGAGGGGGGTTGATTGAAAGGTGGTAAAAAGCCATTCATGCTTTTGAACCCCGTTCAATAGATTTTGTAATCAGTTATGAAAACAGCGTTATTACCCGGTCCCCAACAGCACCATCTTTCACTACCAAGGTACGGGCGAGAACTAGAGATTATTATTTCTTCAGACGGCTTTTTGTTGCACGTCGGCAAAACCCGACTGGGAAGGCAGGCGCCCGGCTCTGCTCAAGGCTCGCACAAAAGGGAGGCGAAGCACCTCGTTCCTCCTACCCTTCCCAGGACGCCCGGTCCGGCCGGGGCCGCTCGGCAGCGGGCCCGGGATTACAACACCGGGAAAGGAGGGAGGGAAGCAGGGAAGGAGCGCAGGGCCGGCCCTGCCCACGCAGGACCCGCCGGCGCCCCCGGCCCGGCCCGGCCCGGC
>JAWWLV010000180.1:8077656-8107102 GCA_035041135.1 Platyrinchus mystaceus | reverse complement strand
GGGGGGGGCCCCGGGCCGGCGGGCTCGGCGCAGGCTCCGTGTCCCGGCGGGCGCTCCCGGCGCGTTCCCGCGGGGCGGGGCGGGAACGAGCCGGATTCCAATCACTGCCGGCCGGGCGCGCGCGGGGAGGCGGGAGCGCGCCCGTCCGTCAGCACGTGCCGGGGGCGGCGGCGCTGGAGCCGCTCCGCGCCAAGGAAAAGTTGGCCGGGAGGAACCGGCCGGGCCTGCTCTGCCTCCCCCGCAGCCCCTCCGCGGCCCACCGCCTGAGCCAGCCTGTCTCCGAGCGCCCGGGCCGGGCGTCGGCCCGCCCCGTCGCCCAGCAGGGCTCTCCCGGGGAAGGAGCTCCTCTAGGGAAGGGCAGGAAGGTGTGAGAGCAGGAAGCGGCCAGGTCGCTGTCACGGAAGCGCTGCTGGCCGAGAAGGGGGATCGAGGCTCGAGGAGCAGCCGCGTCGGGATTTGGCTGCAGGGCCGGGGAGCTCCATCCAGATGCTGGCGGAGTTGGCGCCACGGAAAACGGGGGAGCTGCCAGGATTCACGGAGTAGGTGGGGGGAGGATTACCGGAGCACCTTTGATGTGGATTCAAGGGGGCCTTTGCGTGAGCTGGAGTGGGCGAGGAGCAGGACATGGTGGCAGCAGCGTAGGGGAAAATGGGGAACTCCAGTGGGCCTTTTGGCTTCGTGGAAAAACAGTTCTGAGAAGGTTGACGTGTCAGTGCCGCACGAGGGATAGAGTTCCATGGCAGAGGACAGGATTGTTTGTTTGCTTTTTCCATTTCCTGTGTCTCTGAATAAATAAGCCCAGTTAGATTGGAATACATTATAACTTCTGCAATGAGCTGCTCTGCTCGCAGATAAGGATGCTGAGGGCCATGATTTGCATTGCAGTTCCAAGCTCCTTATCATTAGAACAAATGGGAAAAGTAATAATTTGTCTGTCTGTCTTCAAGTGAGGTCTCCCAGCAGCAGCAGTGCAGAAGGAGCTTCAGTGACAGCACGTCCTGTTGTCACAGGAGACCCCACAGCTCCCACCTGGGCTGCTGGTTTCAATCCTTCACTCAACAAAGTGACAGCAGTTGTGCTGCTGACATCGTCTGGCCTTTCCCTTGTCCTGTCACCTGGTTATTCTGCATCAAGAACTTTGCACATGTAGGGTTAAATGAAGATCATATGGATCATATAGAGTGACTCAGTTTCCCTTTGCTGCAGACCAAAAGGCCCTTTAGGCCTTCAGGACACACCAGCAATTGCTCGTGTTGAGGTGCCTGCCCAGATAAACTGTTTCCAGAGAATAACCAGTTGGGAAGCAATCTGGCTTATCGGTGCCAAATAGCCACATGTGCATTATATTGTGGGAAACATGGGCTTGCTTATTTTGTTGACCTCTCCACAGTCTAGCTCCATTTTTGCATGCTAATATCAGATAGGACTTGTAAGTGTTGTGTGCTTCACTCCTGAGTTGTCACTTCTGAATGTAAGATGAGAGCACTGGCTCTGCATTCTGGTTCACATGCGTTGTACCCACAGATCGTTTTGTGAGTGCTTAGCTTGTGTATGATCCTATACAGCAAAACAAAAGAGGAAGTATAATTTCAAACCTATCAGCTTCACAGACTGCTTTAAAATGTAGGCAGGTAAAGGCACACCTAGTAATTGTATGTGGCCAGATACTATGGTGATAGGCATTTCAAAATGCAGCTTCTGTCTTACCAGACTTATAGAAAATTTTTTCCAGTCACCATCATCCCGAAAAATCTGTCAGTGTCCAAAACAAAGCCAGCCAGCAAGAAAGACAGAATCACAGCTTCCATGCCAAGCAATACAGAACTCCTATGCTTATGTTTATAATTTCAAAGGAAAATATGAGTCTGCTGTTCTTCCACTCTGTCTACTATCAGATCATAGCAGCAGAATAGACACTCAATATGGAAGAAGAATGCAACACGCGTGTGTGTGCTCCCAACCAGAACCAGAGCTGTTAGTGCCAGCATCTCTTCAGTAATACTGTGTGCCAATACAGCCCTGTGCTTTTCAGATGTTAGATATTGAGTTCAGTCCACTCTGCATGAATTTAGCAAAGGCCAGTAGCCTTGAAATGCATTTAATCTGTTCTGTGAAATGGATCAACTCTTTTCATCCAGTTCCAGCTGTGTACATTTGCACATCGCAGAAATTGCCACCTCAGCTGGTACTTTGCAAGGCACTGGGGCACTGAAGATACCCACAAGTGATAGTCCCTGTCAGGTCAGAAACTGTTGCTGAGAATGAAGTTTATATTGCTATGGCAAATAATGCCCATTCTCTGCATTAAGGAGCACTGTGTAACTCCTCGTCTTAATCACAAAATAAAGTCTGCAAAAGTAAACTACATTAGAATAATACTAGGGCTGCAGGAGAACAAACTGAATCTTATCTAAAATACTGAGTCATAACCACCTTAAAAAGTATTTAGATTGTGATGGATGTCTGATGAAACATTAACATAGAAGGTACTGGTGTCTTTCAAAACAGTGCAGTACTTAAAATATGTTTCCAATATCTCTACCAGGATAGGAGGATGTGCCTATTAAACCAGAAAACAAACACTTCAGTTGATAGGCTCTCAGAAAAGCACAGGGTTCCACTGAGCTAGTTATCAGTAACAGAATCTTACATGGTGAAGATTTTAGGAATCTGCAAAAAGTCAGACACACCAGCTTTTGGTAACATGAAGTATTTATTTTATGAATTGAGCAGCACTCAAAAGACACCAAAGTCTGAAAATCTGAAAATAAACATATGTTCATTTGGCCAGGATGGGATGTGGAAGTCTAACATGAGATATAAAAGAAGCAGTTCAAGACTGACTGTCATGAGGAAGAGAGCTGTATTTAAAAAAAAAATAAATCAAGAATTGGATAATCTTCCAGCTGCTTTCATTGTTATGTTCTCTCCAGGAATTTCTCATTAGTTCTTGGAATCACTTGGGAACTACAGACTTGAATATCAAAAGAACAAAGAGGTATATATATATATAGGGAGAAGGTCAGCCATGTGATAGGACTTTATCTTTGTAGATCCTTCTTCCCTTCAGTCTCTGGAATTCATATGTCTTAAATCTGTGTCCAAATATATTTTTGAAAACTGTTAGCAATTAGATGAGTATTTCTCTGTTACTGTTACCAAAATAAATATTCCATGTTACATATTAAAAGAATATTGCCCTTCAGCCAGGGACACAATTATTTCACTTAAAATGACATGAATTTGGCTGTGTCTCTTTTTCAGAATTATTTTACTTGAAAGCATATTCTTTTCATTATAAATTTATTCAGCTGTTTGTTACTTAGAAATTTCATGGATTTTGTTTTAAATTTAAGCACAATTAATTAATCAAATCAGTGAAGAAAGGTGTTTTTTTTAAAAATTCTGCTGGTAGTAAAGCACTGGTAGTAAAAAGTCAAGCCCGGGTCAACCTTGGATGCCACCAGTGTGATGTGGCACTGAGCACAGTGCAGCACTGGAGAGCACTGTGGCAAGAATCCAAAGAATAACAGCTCAACAGAGCATGGGCAGAAGGAAACAGCAAACTCTTGGTGTATTTTGGGGTTACTTGGGCTCTTGCCTTGTGCAGGTGGCCGGGGAGGAAGGAGGACAAATGGCTGTAGCTGTCCCTGCCTCAGGCAGCTGCTGCAGGGGGTGAACCGATTCCTTTCCAAGCTGTGGAGTGGCAGCTCCACTGCCCCTTGCAAAGGGCTGTCCTAATGGGAGCACTTTGCTCTAGGAGTCATTTTGCCAGTCAAGAGCCAAAATTCCTCTTGCTTTTTCTGTTTCTTCTTCCTGTGCCTAGTGAAGCTGTTTTATTTTGGTTTTATGGATTCCCAAGTACAAAACCCATATTGCAGTCGTTTCACCAGACCATAGTAAACCCTGAGATAACTTACAAATACGAAGAAACACTTCAAATTATTTTGTTTTTTCTTACAGCCAGTGTTGGATAGTAAGAACATTAAAAGTTTAATCACAGAAAAAGAAAATATTTGTAGGCTCAGCAGAGGCTTCACCAGGGTGCCTCACTCACATCAGTTTGTTTGGAGAGTTAGAAATATGTTTTGCCCTAGATGCATGCACACAAAATCCCAAAAGTGTTCATTTTCTCAGAGAAGATTAAGTATTTAGATTGTAGAGCTGATTTTAAAAGTTATGTTCTGAATTATCAGTCAGCACTGCCAAATGTTTTAAGTACACTCAGAGAGAAGCTAATAACTAAGCCATGTTTGTGTTCCTCCACCTTTTATTTTAAGAGCTATTTGTTAGTTCCTTTTAAGAGTTTGAGCAATCCTTAGCTCCAAGCCCACACTGTATTAACAGTTCCTCTGCTGATGCTCAGGCTTTGTCCTGAAACTGAACCAATGCTGAAAGCAGAAATATTTTTTAGACCTGCTGTTACACAAGGGGAATTCTTTTCAATACAGAAAATTTCTGTCTTGTTGTGTATAACAGCTTTGTCCTCAGGAGGCATGGATTTAAGTGGATATGTTTCTGGCACCAGAGATCCACAGTCTCTGGGTACTGTAGAGATTTACAAAGATGGACATTTATGAGCCTGGAAATGCTACATTCTTCCAAGCTTGTTTGAATGAAACAGATCTGAATCCTATACAAAACAAATGAACTAAATAATTTCATCATATCCTTTTTTCTTTCTCAGTCTAAACATATCTTTAAAACATGAATACATAGCTGTGAAGTAAGAACAAATGCAGCAAAATACTCTCATTCTCCTGGGTTTTTTTCATATTCTAGCAAAACTAAGATAATATAGGTCTACTAAAAAATAAAAGGATATACTTGTGTTTCAGACACAGCAGGCAGCTAAAATACATGAAAATATATAATGAAATTAAAGGCATAGCCATGAAGCTTTTCTCAGTCTCTAAGTTACTTGAATATGTACTGAAACTGCAACTTGAACAAGTTAAAGATACAACTAAAAGCAAATCCTGAGAAACAGTCTATAATTCCCTTTGCTTCCAATGAGAAATTGGCCTGTGTCTGCAAATCTCTGCTTTTGGCAGCTGTACCTAATACAGTTTAAACTCTCACTGGCATCAGCAAAAAATTACCTGATTAGGGATGCAGGATTGGATCTAAGATAATAGCATATTAATAATCCACTATGCATTCAAAAGCTACTAATGCAAATTAAATCCCCCCCCCCAAAAGCAGTTGAACAGCTTTCACCGTACATACTCAAAATGCTAAACAATAGTAGCTATTGCTTGTGTGACCATCAGGAAACACAGCTGGGCTTCTTTGTGTTACAATTAATTACTTCCGTTGTATATAAAATTGAAAGTATTGGTACTCTGGGGCGGAAAAAGGATATCCTGATACACTGCTCCTATTTCCTTACCAAGGCCTATTACTGAATGTTTCACCATTAATTCAGTTACAATGAATTATCCTGCAGTGAATAAAGGAAGGGTAGATTGGGTGGTTAATTGTTACACTGAGAGCCGCTTTTTCCTTGCATTTTCACTCTCCTACATTTTTATCTCATTTTACTACTTTCACGTGTGCCCACTTTGATAGCAATTATTCACTTTTAAGTAGTTACACTTAACAATGGAAGTCTAAAATAAACATTTACTTAACTGTCCTTTGACTTAAGGATTGTTCTATCAATATTTTTTACGTTACAGGATCAGAGAAAGCAAAAACTTCATCACTCTCCTTTAAAAGAATGAATAAAAGTCTCAGCTTAAGTATTTGTGGCCAGGTTCTCTGCAGCTGGCACAGAGAGATGTAATTTATACCTTTCCGTGCCAGTGAATTTCCCTAAGCTGGAGGGGAATGAGGATTCTTACCCAGAGTTAGGGAGGAGTAGTAACAGCCCTCTGTTATGCATTCTTTAATTCTTTTTTTGTGAGAATTGCATAGGAGCAAAAACTGTTTGAGGTTGTACTAAATAGGCAAATATGGACCCTAAGGATATATACTACCCCCAAACTTTAATATCTACTTTTTAATAACTCCAACTCTTTCTTTTTAGAGAACTTCTGAACAGAGAGCAGCTTCTGGGAATGCTTAGGAGATCGATGAAGTCTCCAACAACCACTAGCCATGTGAGTCTATAAAAGGTGCATAATGTGTTATGTATTGAGAATTTAATCTCTCAGGTTGTGCCTCCTACCCTCTGGTTATGTGCATAGGTGTAATTACCACCACCAGACTGTTTCCAGTCCATTCTAAGATGTGTAGCACAAAGCTGAATAAGTGACATTAGGAAAACGAGGAGTCCTTCAACATGAGAACAAGTAAATCCTGCCAAATGAACTGAAATCCTTGCAAGTTTGAATTCAGACTGGTGTCACAATGCAGAAGACTGGCAGCTCACATTCCAGAAACTGGTTTACATAATAACAGATGGCAGAAAATCACCATCCACAAAACATTACAGCTCTGTTCTCCTGTTGCTGCAGCAGCTGGCAGTGGGAATAGAATCTCTAAGGGAAACTCTGCTCTGTCATTATTTTATAACAACACAGCTTGGATTTAGGTATGCTCTATTTGATGCCACAGCTAGAACCTGAAGCTCTGGCTTGCACTATCACGTTTCTTGCGAGGATTTTTTGGCCAGAAGTAGATACTGTGTACATGCAATAAAGCAGAAACTTTCAATTACTGTCATATATATGGTGTATCCACAATAAATCTCAGTTAGTCTGGTATTTGCAGGAGGCATTAGCTGAGTACACTCAGACTGGCAGCTCAGCCCATTCCATTACTTTTTACCTCACAGTTTACAGGCCTGTGTAAGTAACAGTAACTCTGGTCAGGCTTTTGCCTGTGCATTAATCACAGATTAATTCTGAGATGTCCTCAGAATCAGTACAGGGAAAAATTTGCAGGAAGAAAACGAAAACGTGTCAAGGAATGTGATGGGTACAGCAGAAGAACATTTGTTTGTTAAAGGATATATCTGGTCTTTATTTATAGCGCACAAATTAAAGTTTTATTCCTTAATCCTTTTTTTTTAATATATACATATATGAAGCCAGATTTTGGAAAGTGTGCCCTTTTTTTCTTTTCCCACATCTTCTTTGCTATCAGAATTCTAGAGATGTTACCTCACAGAGCACAAATACCTGACAGATAACAAAATCTAGGTCTCTAAGTGCACTCAGTTCCATGCATTATTCTATAATAAATATATTTAATAAATGGACTATATGACAACAGTTTAGGCTCAAATACCTCAGGCATGAAACATCCATTTAAAGGAAATCAGAGGCTCAGTTCTGAGTGTTTCAATCCATATACATGTTCCATACATGCACATAGGAATGCTTGCATTAATCAACATTAAGATTTCTTTAAATGAAACTAAACCTCAATCCCAACATTATTTTCCAGTCTACATATGATTACATCTTAAAATTAAACTCTGTAAATCATTCTTTTGTACTGAAAGGAGATCTTTAATTATGGCTACAGATATTTATTAAAGCTTCCTAAAACAATCCAGAAGAACAGTAAGTTTCCTGGCTTTAGTGTAGCAAGCACTATTCATTCCACAAGCACTGGAAGAACCATCACCTTTATTCAATTCAAAGTTTATTTTTATCTGTATCTTCTAATTAAAAGAAAAATAAATCATTAATTTTTTTTCAGAAAGACCTCAACTCTTTTTCAGTAACACTACACATGGTAAAACTAAGTGGAAGCAGAAGAATTTCCATAACACCTTTATCATTAATGAAAATAATCCCATTTTTAAAGTAGTAAGATTAAAAAATATTTTTGTAGTAGAGGCAGGTTTATTAAGGATACCTTATGCATACTAATTTATTATTCCCTAACAGTTAAAATCTGGAAACTTTTAAAGGAAAAGTGTTTAGTTCAAAATTTAAGCTTTGTTAAAAAAAAATCATTCTGCTTATCCTTACTGCATAGAAAAGTCTTGTGACTCAGTCTGACAGTCCTTATTAGTACAACACACGTTTGTTACTGTTTTCTTTTGATGTAATCTTCCTCAGAGGAGGAGGAACTGTATTTTAACAGCGATCCGAGGGCATGTTTTATAGGCACACAGCACAGAATTTATGCCTGAATATAATCTGAATTTCATCCATAACTCTGATTTGGCTGGGAGAACAAAGCATTTCATTGTGTATTCAATAATGGCTTCAGCAATCTTATTCACACATTCCTTCCTTTCTCAATCAACAGAAACCGGCTGAACTCAAGATGCATGATTGGGGTGGTGGGGGGAATAATGCCAAGGCCTCTAGTTTTGAAATTACCCTTTTCTTCAGAGCAAATAATAATCCCTCTCCTATTAAGAATCTCTTAATGCAGCACTTGTCAAGCTGTTTTGCACTGTGTCCCTTCCTACTGAACTTTGCTCTGTTCCCTCTTAGCTGGCACGGGGCTCTGCCTGTGCCTCTCTTGCTTCCACTTCCCTCAACTGAGCTTTCCAGGGATCACAGTGCACAGTTTAGGAACCACTGCCTTGTGCAAAGGTTAAAGGTCTGAACAGACAATCTAAAACCAGCGATTTTGAACTGGCAGATTATTGCAATGTGTTCTGGTCATTCTTTTGCGTTGTTTTTCCTTACGCACATCATAAACAGAAATTAGGGCTGTAAAATAAAATCAAAGTGTACACAGCTGTGATTCCTGATGCTGTACTTTGTAATGCCATCTAAAGCCAAGTCTGTCCATGTATCATCTAACTTCTTAATTAGGTTTAATGTACTTAGTTGTATCTCTGAAAAGCCTGCATTCCTAAGGAGTGTGAATCAGGAATGCATAAAATGGCTGTTTTTATAAAACACTCTGTTATATGAAGATATCCTTTCATTTGGAAGTATTTCTTGGCACTAGAGCTCAATGAGGATGTTTAAAACATTTTGTGTATTATTTAAAATAACTTTTGCTAAGGAATGGAAGAACACCCACCTGAACTTATGCAGTCAAACTTTGTTTGCAGATGCATCGATGTAACTTAAGAGAGAATTTGCCCATTCCTTACAAAGTTACCATAAACAGTGTTTGTTGACACAATAAGATCTGTGACTCTACATGTCTTGCTAAGTTATAACATGTACTGTTAGAACACTACATTTTTTAACCATACTAATATTTGTTTGTTTAAAACAACATTATTTGGTTAATAAAATATTCAAGACTGATAAACAATAATGCTGAAACCAATGCTTTTACTTTTTATTTTCAGGTCTGAAATAGAGAGTACAAGCATGTGTATGTTTTCTTACCAGTGTTACATGGCTGAAAGCTGTCAGCTGTTCACATGCCATATTAATAAATATGCCCAAATCATAAAGCTTTAACTGTATTTGCACATTGCTTTTATTACTAAACTGTTTTATTCATCTTGGCACAGATAATCCATGCAAGGGAGTTACTCACATCTCATAAACCACACTACATTCTGTTCTGAAATAACTAGGAACTTAGGAAAAAATATATATCTAAAAGCAAGGGCACTTGTGGCATCAAGTCAATATGTCAATATATTATAAAACCTAGACTTCTAATATATGATCACTGCAGGCCATAAATCACTCAGTTTCAAATTCTGATGTTTATAAATACTAAACAAATTAATATCTGCTACCAGGAGACGAGTATTGCAAACAAACATTAGCGTGCCCAGCATTAGACACTAATGAGTGTGTTCAGTGCTGTGGACATTCACATTATTAAACATAAATACAAATAATCTTTAACAAAACATTTCACCCCAAATACTGACCACTGAAGGACCAAAGAAAAAAATATTTTTCCTTGTTTTGAATTGATTTTAGAACTATGTAATGTGTGAATCCAATCTAACTGCTAAAACCAAAAAGTCCTAAGACTGTTTTTTTGCCCAGATAATAAAAGCAGTCTTCTTTGGAAACATTTAATTTACCTTGTTCTGCAGAAAGAACACTAAAAGAGAGAAAAGCATTAACATAGTTTTTGAAGCCTTAGACTGAAAAGTTATTGAACACTTTTTAGTTAGATAAAAGACTGGTGTTTTTAATTGATCATTCAGAGGTACAGTATCTTTGCTTTATTAGGTAAAACCCCACATTAATTAGAATGAAAAGAAATATTCAGAGGAACTTGGGACTCATCCCAGGCATCTATTACAAGACATAAAACATAAACAAGTACACATTATTAACCTTGCATATTTTTGTACAACATTATGTTCAGTGGTAATTGAAAGGCCATGTTTTGAATTTTAGATATATAAATTATATATATGCATTTTACACTCTCCATATCACAAAGGTGACATGTGGCAGAAGAGTATCAGCAGTTATGTGGTATGCTACCCCTGTGAATAAAATGCTACATTATTCAAAAATTTCTGGTTCACATATGTGCAAAAATTATATCTTAACATAGATATCAAGGGCGGGTACATGGATTCCCTATTTTTGGACCACATTATGAAGCAGCACAAGTCATAACAGGAAATTTTTATTACATGATAATCCTCAGGGTATCTCTGTTCTTCATTCAGAGATACCACTGCACCTCATATAGTGATATGTAAACTAGCTTTAATCTCACTTGCTCAGACACCAGCTGGAGTCAGGGCATGTGCTACAGTGCAGGTTTCTGCCCAAGGAAATTTGCAAGACTCTCTCTAGTTAGTATGGCTCCAATTGAGAAGGGAATTTTCAGGATTCTCTCAAGCCAGTACAGCTCCCACTGAAGTCTGTGCTGCTGCATTTTCACTGTTGCCACCCCATGAGTTCAGCTCAGCTCTGTTTGTGGATGTTGTGTTCATTTTTCTGCAGCACTGACTTCAGGTTTAGTACGTTGGGATTGGATCCTTGCTCACCTCTTCTGTACATACTCCTAGTACCTCTCTGGACTATTGTGAGCTACTGGTACCCTAATTTCTTAATTCAAGCCCTTTCCCTGACTGTAGTGAGTCATCCTGGCTATGCCCCCACCTCTGTTCCCGCTCTGCCCCACCCCAACCAGCCTTACCTGGCTCTTCCCCCGACTCCAACCCGAGCTTCAGGAAGGGCTTCTCTTACCTTTTTACACTCAGCCAGAGGTCCCCAGAGCCCCCACATTCTGGCTGCTGCAGGAGCTCTGCCTTCTCTGATGCAAGTCTCCCTTCCCCTGCCCACACTGAAAGCCCCATCTCCCACAGCCCTGTCCAAGCCAGCAACTCCAGGCTGCCCTGGGCCGCTCCAGCTGCCAGTCTGGGCTCCTCAGTGGATCTGGAGAAGGGACATTCTCAGCCATGCTGCGTCTACCAACAACATCTCACAGTCTGTAGCCCTGCCCAAGCTGCAGCCCTTCACCTCTGGCCGTATCCTACAATGCTTCATCCTTCACGCTGCCAGGGAAGAGGGAGCTCTTAGGGACATCGAGGGGGAAGGTGGAGGGAGAATGAGACACACACACACGTGCACATCAGAGGTGAAAAACCTCCTGAAATTCTCCTGAGGCTTCCAGCATAAGTCCTACCATTTTGTGTCTCCCTGTGGAGCCTGACTCCCTGTTTTGATGTTGCAGTCAGAGACCAGTCCCAGTCAGTGGGTAACACAGAAATCTGTCTAAAGGGTATCTTCAATGCAGTCTTAGTAAATAGTATGCTGATATGAATTCTCTCAAATAACAGACAATAACATCATTTTGTAGAATGACATTGAAAAATTAAAAGGAAATCTAGAATTTTCTCACTGTTGTGAAAATGTATTTAATGAAGTCAAATATGGGTGGAAAAATATTTAACTTGTATAATTACTATTTATTCCTCTAGAAAATATTGTGACCCAGATCTTTGGATTTCGTAACCTATGGAACCATACTCATACCAGCCCAGCACCGACTGAAAACAGAAAATTTGCTTGCTTATAGAAAAAAAAAAGGCTTTGCATACAATGTACTAGAATTTTAGACTAATTCATGCACACAAAACTCTGAGCCTGTAGCACTCATATCAGATCACTGCTAAGATCAGTGAAAACTAAGGTACCTACTGAATAAATACCGGTCATACATGTCAAAACTGCCACAGGCAGTTCAGGTTGTTGTTTTTGTCCAAGATGCAAACTGCCTGCAGCTAACTTAACTCTCATATTAGAACTCCAAATTTCTTTTATTCCTCTCCCAAACTTTGGATAGTTTTTCATTCCTTGAAAGACACATAAATATCTTAAAATGGGCATTACCCATAGGAGGGGTAAGGCAGACAATATTATGTAATTTTTTGTTGCTCAAAGCACAAGGTAAAGGAGGTGCAGATGGCACCAGCATGTGGCCCACAGAATGCATCCTCAGCCTCAAAATACTAATTCCAAACTGTCAGTACTGCAAGCTGTCAACACACACATCGTAATTCTCACTTAAACGAGTTAATAAAACTTGAACAGTGATCAGACTTTCCATCTTAACTCCATCAGACACAACTGCTGTCTCCAATGTAAAAGTCATTGCTATTTAAAAATTCAGAAGTGTTATCAGTGCTACAAGTTTTGATCATTTGAAAAAAAAAAGTTCTATAAATAACTGTTTGAGCAACTTGAAAGTTGTTCTTAAAGTATTAGGAAAAAGATGACTGTATGGTTCTTAGAAAAGATGACTGTATGGTTATCCCAATTGTCAGAACCTAGCTACTGTTTTACAATGGCAAATACTGCTGCAATTCATGATGTGTTGCATTTAAACTAAGGAAAGTAATACAGAGCATGTGCCTGCTGCCTTATGGATTTTTAATCAATGTAATTTACTGTAGGAAAAAAAAAGCGCCCTTTTCCTAATTATGTGAGATAGAATAGGGAATCTTCCACTTTCTGGCTGTGCTAGATGGATGTGTTTCTTCTGTCTTCATCAGTGTGAAGGCCCAGATGTAGATTTCTACCTCCCTCTGATATCAGTGGGAATTAGAAACCAAAGAGACTTTGAATTTATTTTTGTTTTACCTCAAGAGGAAAGGAAAACTGATTTCAAATTAAAAGTTGGCCTTTCCAGATAACTCTATTCCATTCAATGTCAGAGCAATTTGGAGAAAGCCAATTGTCCTTTTCCATTATGATTTGAAAGTGAACTGATCTACTGTGCACATATAAGCCAAGTGCACTGGCAAGGCTGACCCAGCATGCTTTCCTCAATCTTACTGGGTTATGGAAGGCGTTATTCTGTTTCCACTTCATTTTCAAACTGTTATGGATTGCCACCTAGGCTTCCCAGCTACATATGGATTCAAGGCAGACTTCTTATTTGGAAAGAATCTAAAATATCTGATGCTATGAGGTAGCACCATAATGGAATAGCGCTCACTTTCATAGAGGAAGCCCTAATCTATTTATTTCCCTTTGAAAGCTATGGCCTTTGGTTCTACAGATGACTGTACATATGGCACTTACTCATTCTTGCTGTGAAAGAAAATGACTTACTACAAAAGGATTTTTCCAGTCATTTTTGAACACCAGTGTGTGGTCTAAGCAGTAAAACTGCTGCGGGTAGTTCATTTGAAACTGTATTTGCACATTACTTTGTATATTAAGGTTTTTAATTAGTTTAAGATTTTCCCCAACTGTTGCTCTAATAATGGACTAGTTCATTAGTTCATTTGGTTTTGACTGTTCATTCAGTAGGTTTTTGTGTGAACCTTGCAAAAAAAGCACGTTCTGCATTTACGAAAGAGAATAAAGTTAAACTTCTGAAGTACCAACTTCCTAGCTTTTACCAAGGGAAATGCTAGCCATGGTTATCAACTTTATGATTGCCCAGTTAGTCATCTGTTTTACCCCAGCATTACTGACTACCAACTCTTCTTTTAAACATTGATGGCATGGGCATGCTTCTTGCACAGTGGCTTATCCTTCTTGGAGTAGAACGGCTGACCTTCCAAATTCACATGACATACCTAGAATTAATAATAGATACAATCAGGAATAATTAAGGGGGAAAAAAGGAGTGAGATAGATGTGACTATCAGTTTCAACTGTATTTCTCTTCTGCCCGTGCATTTCATTACTAGAAGTGCATCTGGTTTCCTGGATCGAAGTGCATGCCTTGGTAGTTTTCCTGCTCCACACTGAGGTTAGGCTCTGGTCTGCATCAGCTCTCCTATCTATACTTTCCTGACACCCTTGTCCACTAAGTTTACTGGTACATGATCACCTGGGCAGCTTTGGCACATCCCAGCAGTGTTTGAATAGACTGTCAAAGGATATTGGCACACTGGAGCACGTGCTCTGACTTTCAGACCTTGATTCTGATCCTTTAATGCAGGATTTCAGAAAGACTCTGGTGAGGTTCCACGGTCCCAGGGGCACCAGCCTTTCATGAGACCATTAGACACTCATTTCTGTTGGCACTTTTTCTTGGTACAGGCACCTATGTGATTGAGGAGTGAGTCATTTAGAAGCCATCACTGAATGCTAATTATTTATTCTTACCAGGTTACTCTTCAACCCGAGAGTTCTCTGCCTGGCTGCCTTAAGTGTCGGTGTTGACACAGCAGAGCACGTGACAATGCACTGCTGGGGCAGGGCAGCCCAGGTTTGGGTCAGCTCTAACTGCCCTGGAATTGCACAGGTGTCTACACAGGGTGGTGCAACACCACTTGCAAGGTCAGGGTTGACAAGAACCACTTAAGGAAGGCAACACGTCACAATCTAGAAAAGAGGAAATGCTGTCCCTAGTGCTTATGGCAGGCTTAGGTGGTAACATCAGATGTGCTATTGCAGGTTAAGGATATGAGGATAGCATCTTAGAGATCAGGAGGCAGGTACTGATTTGCATTTGAATTAACCCATTGAGAGAAATAAAGTTAGGTCCTAAAAAAAACCCCCACTGTGAGACATAATAAAACTATCACCTCCACTGAAAACTGGGTAGCTAAGGTAAAGGAACAAGCAAAAAAAGAACAGGAAATATTCAGAGAAAGTGTCTTTTATAAGTGATCAATATTTATAAGTGATTAATAGCTCTCAGTTTGTGAAGGAAACTCTCTTCCTATGTTAGAATTTCCAAAAGTCTTCAGTTTTCCCATGACACTTTTGTGTCATTCACTTCCACGTACTTCTGAGAAACCAGTAGCTGGTTTAGCTTTAGATATTTATAAACATTTCTATACTTTCAACTCTTAAACCTAAATTTTAGAGTTAAGCAAACATTAGAAATTGTCACTGTCAATTTGGTGTGGCCAACATACTATTTTTAGCTAATTAGAGGTTCTAGATATTATTACTTTAGGAATACTATGTTGTAGAGCTGCACAGCAGTATTAGAACCAGATGAAAGTACCATTATCATATGGATTTTTCTGCTTTGTGTGCAGAGTGTGGGAATATGGCCATCCTCTATAGCTGTGTGCACACCACAGATTGATGAGTTTGACCAGCTTCTATGCTAACTACTATTCATTCTCTCTAAACAGACTCCTTTTTGCAAGTTTCAACAAGCATTCTGCATGGAAATACAAACTTTGCTGCTCTGTGAGTAAGATTATGGTTATACTGTTCAGTATGGTGTTAATTTATTTTCAATCTTGCTCTATCTTTATTCGGTAAACACTGGAAAGAATAACAGCAATAGTGGTATGTATTGCTGTATGTACTCTCTAAAACTGGATGTTTTATTAGAAAACACTTACTTGTGATGGTCAAATTTCATAATTTTAGTAAAAGTTTATGGAGGAGAAGAGAAATGACTCCCATCCTTCTCCATCTGCAAGTGAAAAATGAAATTCCATCCCTCCACATCCTTAGGCCCAGGGAGTTAGTCATTCCTGCTTTCAGGTTTTCTGATGTTACTACACAATTTAGGAGTATAAAGGAATGAGATAGTATTTGGTGGAGAACCTACAGCACAAATGAAGCAGGTATCATGCCAAGTGTGTCCAAGAGCTTCAATGAATTTATCTCCAGCTTCAACAGGATAATCACAGCCATGGCATTTTGTGCTGAACAAAGCAATATAATCTAAAATAAAACAGAAAGCAAACTTAGAACAAACTCTTAATGTCATTGTATTAAATCCAAGAGAAACAGAAAGTTTCCAGACAATGAATCTTTTGATTGTTTTTGCTAAGTTTCCAACCACAGTCACTGAAACACTCATACTGAAATTTGGTGCTTTTCTTTCATTATTTCAATACAAACTCAGTCCAAAACCCCACGTCAGTATGACATTTGTCATCACAAATGTAGAAGACAAACAAAAAAATTCATGGCATTTGAAGTTATGTTTCTCACATTACCTTTAAATTAGCTTTAATGTATGTGGAATCTATTAATAAGGACAAATATGGTCATACAAAAGAATCTAATGGCCAGGGAATGTTACAAGTTTTCATCACTGGATTTATGTTCTTTCTGCCTTGAGAGAATATTATGATAACCCCATACTGGCTGATGAATACGTCTTTACTTTGATTATCAAGTGCACTTGGGAAAGCCTTGACATTGAAAAAGATTAGTGGAAATTTTAAAGGCAATGGAATTTGTGAGAGTCACTAGATGTTACGACAAAACCTCCACTTTTAAAAGGCAGGTACCCAGTCAGCTCAGCTGTGTGGTTTTTAGTCTTCACTGAGTTACTCTGATTTGTAAAATTTGAATTGCATAACCATAAGGAAGGAATCTCCAGAGAGAAGTAGGCCAGAGGCTCTTTGAATGGACAAGGGGATACAGAGGGAATATCACACCTTAACCTCCCTCCTGACCACGTCAGGCAGCTCATTTGCATGGCAAGTACCATTTATTAAACTGTATTACCCTTTCCATAGTTTGGGAAAACTTTGCCTTTTCCTTTGTTTGTTGGCAAAAAGCAGTTAATTTGTTGCAGCGGCCAGAAAACAAAACCTGCACTACCATGTGTTGCACATCTGTGCAGAGCTATCTTTTCATATATGGTGGTTGAACAATTTTAGGGCGAGACAGCATCATAGGTCATAACTCAAGCGACTCAGTAGAGAGACTGTGGGCAGTCCTATAGGAATAGTTTTTCATTTCTAGTGAGCAGAATCTGCGAAGGAAGGGAGTGGGACAGGGGAAAAGGTGTAGGAAGAGAAATGCAAAGTAAGTATCATAATACATAAGGGAGAGAAATGAGGTCAGGCATTCTGGGACACTGAGGCAAAGACCAGCTATTCTATCATATAAACTGGAGAAAAATACAGAGACAGAAACACTTGTATATGTGGAGAGTGGAAACAGAATCCATGCTGGATGGTAACTGATTTAATTCTGTTCATCAGCTGCTTTATTCTTATGTTTCTTCCATGAACATGAAGCACATGATTATGAGCAGAACTTTCCAGTTTGCCATACCTTTCTCACAGTAAGGTTCCCCGTCCTCCATGTGAAACAAGCTATTCCCAAATGGCATCTTACAAGCAGCACAGACAAAGCAACTTGTGTGCCAAGTCTGTCTTAGGGCATGCATCACTTCCTGTAAAACAAACAAACAAACAAAAATCTCCAGCAGAAGAGCAAACCCTGCCACAACCTACTGGAGAACTAACACAAGGCAGAGATGCTCTAAATTCTTCCCTTCTGTATCAGCCAATTCCCTTCCTCAAAAGAAAGGATTGTGACAGAAATCGGGCTCCTTTTGGAAAGAAAGAGGAAATAGGACTGCAAACTTTCTAGAACAATGTATTTGCCAAAATGAATCAACATGGTTCAGCCAGCTGTCTGTATCAACATGCCCAGTGGCTGTTGCAGGAAAGATTCTGCACGAAGATTCTGATTATTTTCTCCTCTGTTTTGTCACAACTAGTACGAACTCTTCAGTGCAAGAGTATGATTTGTTAAATAAATTTTAAATAGTAATTTTCTCTCTAAGACCAAGAATAAGTGATTTAAATCTTTTGTTTCAAAACAATTTAGATTATGTAGCAATTTCTTTATGCTTCTTACAAGAATGATTCACAAACTAATGCAAAAATCTAAAAAAAAAAAAAGTTCTTAGATGTTAGCTTCTGTGATTAGAAAAAATGAGCCTGTGTGTCTGTTCCTAGACCATGTGTTTAGCACAAAAAAAAATTCCATGCAACTGATGTTCTCTTACACTGAGCATCTCGATTTTATCAGCTTCTGACTTCTGTAATGGAGCAATCTCTATTACTGCTTCATTCTTTTGTCGTACAGAAGCCTTCCAAGCCCCAAAGCTGCTGTACTGAGCTCTAATGCACAGTTACCTGCTAATTTGTAAATCTTACATGTGCCCAGGATGATGTCTGACAGTGTATCTCTGTCAAACAGTCCAGATTTCAAAGGACCAGCTGTGTAACTGGTGTAAATTAACTTTGTTAACTTCAGTGAAACAGCTCTGATTTATACCAGCTGAGGATCTTCATCCTATTTTATGCTGCTTCCAATTATATGCATAGACTCTGATTCTCTTCTAAAGATTATTTTTAATGCCCATTGATTATGACAAAATGGATTGAAGTCCTCTTCCATGCTTTCAATCCAGTGAATAGGCAAAATAGTCTAATTTAGGTTTGCCATATATCTTATTAGAGAATCACCATTTGAGATTCATTAACTTCTGTTACTTTGCAAAACAACTATCACTGATAAATAGGTTTGGATCCATTTATGAACCTCAGTGAAGTAAGAAGCAAAAAATAGCTTGACAAATCTTATTAATATAAATAGAGGCAGCTGGCATCTTTTCTGTTTTCCTGATGAAAATCCATAATGGGAAACTGCTTTGTGCCAGCATTCATTAGGTAAGTTAAGTCAGTATTCTGCTGTAAAATTACTCCTACTGCTGCAGTAGCAAATGAGGCTTGGTTTGGTTGAGCTTCACCATCAGTGTCTGATGCTGCCATCCCTTGCTGGCAATTGCAGAGAAGAGCATCTAGTCTGTCAATGCCACCATTTAGACAGACCTCCAAGGTGACAGCTAAGCAGTGAAAAACCAGCGTGGTACTCCTTGCTTCCTCACTTGAGAGGATCATGTCATAAATTCACTACAACTGCATGCACAAATGCACTGCTAAAATTCTCTCACGGTATTCCAACCTCATCACCATCGAAGGTATATGGAGAGCAAATTTAGTTGTACATTTACTTGTACATGAGTACTTTAACACAAAAGTGACGTGAATTTTTGGTTTTCTGGAATTCAGTCTTTGTATTTGTTCTGTATTTTCTTAACTATAAGAAGCCAGCTGTGTTGGTAACTACCAGTGAGGTGCAGCAAGAGCAATGGGCCTCCTCCCAACATTACTGACTTCTCCACTGAAATTTTGACTAAGCCCTGTGTAAGAAATAAAAACCCAGTTCAAGTCTCTTACTATAAATATAAGGAACAGAGGGATAAAAGTAACATAGTGTGTATTGGATAGCAAAAAACTATGCAGAAGGTGCTACTTACTTACACTCAGTGAGATGGTAACAGCATTACATATTCTGTGAGTTGAATAAACTACAGAAATATCCAAGAGTTCAGATAGATAAAAATTATTATAAAATAATATGTTTCTCATTCTGAAATAATCAACAAGCTGGGAAATAATTCCTAAAAAGGAGAAAATAATAAAATATCTACATTCATTGCTTACAGTCTAAACTATTTCACTCCTTCAGTTATCCACGCAGTTGGAGATAGGGTTAATGTTGCTTTCTTACCCCCATGATCTTGGTGTGGCACCTGGCACAGGTTGGTGCAAAGAACTGTTCATAGCAGCGCTCACAGTACACACTATTCTGCTCCTCCACAAAGCACATATCAGCCAGGGATGTCTTGCAGTAAGCACAGTTGAATTCTTCTGGGTGCCAAGAGCGACCCATGGCTACCAGGAAAGGACCTCTGCAAACAATCACAGTTATCTCATTTGTATTGCAAAAAGATTGAAAGACCCTGATTGCAAACCCACCTTGTCAGACAGCATGTACATGTGTAAGAAACATTCTACTTTAACCATGAGGTGCACATTAAAAACATCCAGAAATGATCTTTTTCAAGATCATTACTCAAATACACTGCTAATTGGTTAACACATTTCATTACTGCTTGGTCCCAAACACTGGATTTACAGATAACTGTTGGAAAAATCATCGTTTTCATATCTGCATAGCTATAACAGGCCTTTGTAAGCAGCTGCAAAGACAACAGGAAAAGGCCAAGGGTTGCAACATAGAAGATAATGTTACTTTTTGAAAGCATCAAATAACAAGCAACTTTCTAGACCTACACACCCACACCTCCCAATAGCTCCTAAAGTCTCCTGCCTTCTTTTCAGCCGAGAGCACTACATGTAGCATGTTCTGGAAATGCCAGACTTGCTGTTTCATTATGTGGAAGACACATTAAATTTGTTTTGGTGATTGACTCTTGATTGTAGTTAGATATAGAGATTATTACTGGAGTATTTCCATTTCAGAATACATAAGGAGCAATAATCAGCATTTCCACATCACGAAACTGGCTCCTTTTAGTGGGGAAGACTGTCATTAAACATGGATTACTTAAAGCTGGATAGCAGTCCACAGGGTAACAGTAGGCACTGGTCCAGCAGAATGAATTGGGAGAGGCAAAGGGAGAGGCATGCTATGAATCACTGGTAATAGAGTGTAGGCATTATCTTTCTCCAGACACAAAAGCAACAATTACATTTGGCTGCTGTTCCAAAATGATTCCTCGTTCCACTTCTGTCCATAATCCCCCCTCTCTGTCCCCAGCCCCCCAACTCTCCCAATTAAGTTGCACAAACCTCCTTCAAAGGGTTACCTTAGGACCAGAAACCTGTTTAAAAAACAAGCAGTGATTTGCCACAGCATCCAGGAGACCAACAATTAGCATGTATAACTTTGCAGTGATAAAAAGTGAACCGCACAATAAGAAAATGAGCTCTGGAAATGTTAAATTAATGAAGCAGACAACAGACATCCCTCCTGGGTAATTGAACAGAGTCTTAGGCTCTGGTACTGTATGTTAATGTACAATAACCAGTCTCTCTGATATTTTTTTTCTGCTTCATCTGTCTTGAAGACCTCATGCCCTTACCGAATGATGCTGTTGCAGTGCCCACAGAGAGGAGTTCGGCTGCTGGCTGGGAAGCGCTCAGCCCTCTGAACTGTTCCCCGGGCTGCTGTAGGCTGGGAAGAAGGTCGAACTGGAGATGGGTAAGCAGAAGTTGAGGCAGGAGATGGCACTGGAGCACCCCTTGGTAGGATGTGCTTTGTGACAGTGGTGGTGGATTTTCCAGGTGCAAATTTCTGGGAAAAGGAGTCATCTGTTACCCAGGGAGGGCGACTTGCAGGCTCCGTGTTGGCTGGGGTGTAGGAATGAACTGGTGCTGGTGCTGGTGCTGTTTTAAGTATCCCAAAAGAAACCAAGAAGTATTTTAAAGTCTTTTTCTTCTGATGGCAATATAGCAATACTTACCAAAGGTACTCCAACAACACACAAAAACTAAAAGCTTCAGATGATACTTAATTATTGTCTGTTCCATTATTGCTCATTTATTCTGGAGTGAAGCCCAGGATATCAGCACAATTACTGACTTTTAATCCACATGCATTACAGAAGTCATTGCCTACTGGCTTTTACAGATTTTATGGAGACCGTTTTCAAGGTCATCTCTTCATTTTTCTAGTAGGAATGGATATGACAATTCTGTGTTAATTTCAAAGACTGCCATATAGTCTGTTTAAGACAGGTTAAAAACAGAAAGGCCAGATCATATAATAAAGTTTTAGATGAAATTCCCCAGAATTTCCTTAAGTTATGCTTAATTTTTGATCTCATTACATTCATTCAAATGCAATGTTTTCTACAGATGTCACTGTTATCTATCATTTGTAGGTTTATTCCTCAGTTTCTGAAGAAAAACACGCTCACACAGGGAACATAGAGGGCACTGGAAGCAATATTGAGGGAGCCAATTCAGCTCACATGACTAGCAAGACAAAGCCAACAGCACTTAGAGGAAGGCCAGACTTGTGGTTATGACTGATCTCAGTTCAGTTCTTGGCTCTGCCATAGACTTCCTGTATAACTTTGAGCAAAGCGTAGTATCTCTGTGTCTCAGTTCCTGTGTATAAAATAGAATATTACACTTTCTTTTTTCTACCCTTTGACTATCAGATAAAATCTTCAGTGCAGACTGCCTCTTGTGTTTGTGTGCACCAGGCTCTAATCTTGGGTGGAGCTTTATCACATAAAAATAAGCAGGAGCTACAGCCTGCACATACCGACAAGTTTTCCCATTGCCCTGCTCTGTTTAAAATGTCAGATCTTTCATTATGTAGGACTGAAGTTACTGCCCAAGAAAGAGCCTCACTTTGCCAAGTACAGGAGCACTAAAAGCAGTTTTCCTTTGCAAGAAAAACAAAGTGAAAATTGAAAAGAAGCTTGGGCAGTTGAAGTGCTTTGCCCAAATGAGAGAGCACAGATTGAGAAACAGAAGCCAGTTCTGCAGCAGTCTAGGCAGACATTCTACATAATGGATCCCAGCACCAATAAAATGATGACCAAATACAATATGGACAGTTTTAAGGGGCTTGGAGTTAGAACGATGTTTCAACCAAGAGAGTTCTGAGTGTAACATGGATCTTTCTGAATAATTAAGTGAGTTATTAAGTGGTGAGATTATGTTCTACTTAACACTCCTCCTTTAGCCCACACCCTACTACACGGAATAACTTACACTGATTATTGGCAGTTCGCAGGTGCTTAAATTGCATATATATCAATCCACTGCAATCACACTCATGATCTTATTTTTATCGAGGTCAGAGTTGAATCTAACGCATTTTCTTGATAAAACTTTCTTATGCTACAGTATCAACAAGTTTCTGCTTCATAAAACTGTATCCCACCCTAGCTTGAGGCTTTTTTTTTTTTTTTACTTGGAAATGGTAAACAGTGTTTAAAGATTTCAGAACAGAGTTTATATGCAATCTCTTTAGATCCTGAGGCTGTTGCTATTTATGTATTACGGTATTAAGATAGGCAAAATTAGAAGGCAATATTTCATCTCTAATTGGTGAGTTCAAAAGGCTCCTACCTATGAGCCTCTCTAATTAAACAAGGTGACTTCTAACTCACTTCATTTTGGGGAAAGGATTCTCCCTCCCCCAAGAGTGAGTTCTGGTTCATGCAGAGAGAAGATGGCTGTGTATCCCACAGAGGGCCTAACAAAATGGGCAGATATTCAAACCCAGAGTTCCAGAAAGGAAGAACAAATGCAGTCCAGGTACCATTTTTAGGATGTCTTTTTCGATTATTGTCTTCACTAAATTCAGCTTACAGGCTCTTTGTTTGTCATTTTTTCTTCCCTAATGTCACAGTGTTGGTGTTCTATTTTTCCAGTTTGTTTATTCCAACCAATATAGACTGAATATGATTTATCTGGGTTCAAATTAATATAGACCCCTTTGAAGGATAAACACTGAGGAAAAGTTTTTGTCTTTCATTCACTCTACCTTCTATTAATTTTTACTCTACCTTTTCTACTTGCTGTGGTAAAATAAAGCAACCAAATAGGATTTTTTTTTCCAGTTACTGAAAGAAAGTACCAGAGGAATTATTGCAAAATGACAAATGTTGGGTGTTTGCAACTGCTCTGAGTTCTCTTTTCAGCTGCTGTAATTTAATTTTACAGGCTTGATTTCTTACAATACATTTCTCCCCCATGATCAAGCTGCAACTAGTATTGATTTAAAATAGTGTCATTGCAATGTATTAGAAAGATTTCACTAACTTTGAGATTTTGGCAATTGTTATTAAGAGGGCATTATTATCTTATTATCTTAAAACTATATCCCTAAGCTTACATGAACAACTTTTTTGTCTTAGTAGCTACTGCCATACACATTCACCTTGCATGTTCATGTATTTCAAAGTCTTACAGCATACATGCAGCAGAAAAAAGGTGCTGTTTGCTGCTAAAAATGTACTAAGATTCAGTATATCAGAGAATATATTCTCAAAATATCAGTATTGTACGAGCTGATAAAAAATTAATACTTTAAATAATTCAGTGACCTAACCTCTATCACCTTGTTTCTCTCACCCCTCAGATTCTCTTAGAGAAAGAAAGAATGAATGGGATTATTTTTATCCTGAGGGAATGGCAGAAGAAGAGGTCTCTTAACAGCAGTAGGAACAAGCTAATTCCTTGCATCCAGGGAATTTGGAATTCTCCCCATCAATGTAGTATCAATGGCTATTTTCCCTCCAGACAAAAAGGTATGTTACCAAAACCTCATTTAGTAAAGATTTATATAGTCTCAAGTGCTTTAGTCATAGAGCAGCTCACGCTGTGAGAACAATTTTCCTTTTTTCTTTGTTAGTAGATGACATAAGTTATTCTTTATTATTTTCAGTAACAAATGAAATTCATAACCACAACTGATTTGGCTTGTTCTAAACTTAGTGGCAACATCCTTGAAGCTCAAAGTTTTCCTACACACTGTTACACATATAGTAGATGACAGACAAAGCAGATGATGCTTTATAAGGAGACACTATTCTTATTCAGAAGAATTAAAAATGAAATTATGTGTAGGCTGCTGTTTTAGTAATGAAGGTGCTTAGGCTTCAATGTAAAGTTCATTAAGGTCTGTGGGAATCTGTCGACCAGTTTCTAAAAGAGCAGATCAGGCCTTTATGCTTGACCACTTTACATACACGAGTATGTAAATTTGGACGTGGGCATTTAAAAGGAAAGATCTGCTTTCTTACACTGAAGTACCATGTTCGTGACACAAAACTGGCGCTGGAGTCGCTTGGAACGTGAGAAAGAGCTATCCCAGACTGGGAAAGCCTGGGGGAACGGAATACACAGGGATATCCTGCCACCTAGTGGACCTTGTTCAGAAGAGACGTCTATGCTCCTTTTAAAATGGAATTTTAAAGAGTTATGAAATTTCAGGAAAAGATTTTAGAGTTCACAGCTTTCCCTATAGGAAGAAAACAAAGATTTTTAGCAGCAGAACATTCCCACGTGAGTTAGGTTAGTCAAAGTTTAGACCTCCTGATTGCTCCCATTTGAGCCAGATACTCAACAATGCGTTTCATTTTGAGGTTTGTTTCAGTGTAAACAAGACTTAGCCCTTTTCTGTTTTGTTTGGGTTTTTGTTAGTTTGGTTTTGGTTGTTTTGTTGGTTTGGTTTTTTTTTGTGTGTGTGTGGGTTTTTTTCCCCAATCTGAGACAGACTAAAAGAGTCTTGTAAATTGTCCTAGTGACTAAATCAGGTTTCTTCATATTTCATATATGGGCCTGTTGGTGGATGTTGAAATCTGGAAGTTGGTGCCCCACATTTTAAGGGAAGCCAGTCATGTCACTCCCATGGACACTGACGGCTGCATAAAGAAATTCCAGTTATAATTCCTACATTGCAAATTCTCCCAGTAACCTCCACTATTTCACACAGCTCCTAAGTGGGCATACTGTGTTATTTTCCAGCTGTATTTCTTCAGAAAAATCAGGCTACACATTTTTTATACAGACTTTTCCCTTGCTTTCATTTTCTCTTCCTTTTGTTCCACATTGTACCTCTGAAGCAGAATACAAATACAAAAGAATCCTTGACCTTCAGATAATTTGAACCAAAACTAGAAGCTAGCAGCATTTAGTTCCATGTTTATAAATATTTTCTGATACGTCTGTGTCCTATTGGAAAATTCTTTGCATTCTCTTTCTCTTAAAGAAATATGTGTGTACTTTTTTTCTGGATCCTTTCAATGCTTTGAAGGCACCTTACCTGGCTGGTAGACAGAGGGTTTTATGCTAGCAGTAGTAACAACTCTTGTTTTTGAAGTACCAGAAGCAGCAGGACTTTCACCGTAGTTTCCAGAAACTGGCATTGGTGTATATGACTGGCTTGTGTTTCTAAAAGCAAAATGTAGGTGTGAACAACTTTATAAACATCAACAGTTACTGATAATGAAGTAGCAGATCTGGCAGCATCCAAAGCATTCCAAGAGGAACAGTCCGTGAGAGCTACAGAGAGAATACTGTGAGATTCATCAGTTTATCATTGCTAAGAAAGGCTGGGACAATTGTATTAGCTGAATAAGGATTTCAAATAATGCCAAGTTTGCTCTTGTTCTCACAGAAAAAAGTTTACTGAGGGAATATGACAAATTTGAAACTCTCAGTCTAACAAGGAATCAGATTTCAGGAACCTGCATACAAAGTTTGTGTTTTCTGTTCCTTTATAAACAAAAAGACCTGGTCTTGTATAAGATAAATCAATGAGAGATATCTTGACTTAAAAATATACTGGCTCAGCATAATTACTACTACTACTACTGTTTATATGTGTTGTACTCCTTTCAAAAATATTGTAGTGACCTTTAAAAAACATTTCTAAAACTAACTCTTTTCCTCATTTAGACTGAAACCACAATTTACGTTAGTTTTCCTAATGTTCAGGTTCAGCCTACCCAAAAAACACGTGATAGGCAATATTATGATGGAATTTCTGCATTCCTAGGTTAAAGACTCAGAATTCCAAACATCCATAAGAAACAGTTCTCTATTTCATGGCTTGGATGGCGATTCTCAGTTTGATTACAGTAGCACATTGAAATATATGCCTCTTCTATTTGCCTTGGGATGACTGTAGTGTCTGTGTCTCACAGACCACTAAAAGAGCATCACAATCAAAGCAAGCAAGAGAGAAGAAAGAAGTACAAGGAGGGGAAGCAACAGATACCCAGAGGTGTGCAGTGAGAATCATTCACTCCAGAACAGCGCTCTTACTCACCCCAGAAACACAGTTTTACTTTCTTTTTCCCTTCAGTTTCCCTCTCTGTGTGAACCACATCCCTATCCACTTGTGCTGACAGTTTAGGAGTTATTTACTTTCCTATTGTCTAAAGGAAAACATTTGTCAGCACATGAAAACAAGCATCCAGCTTTGCCAGACTCTTGGTCCATCTTGACTTTTACTTTCTTTAACAGTGGAAACAGATGCCATCTGGAGAAAAAACATAATTTTATGTGGCAAATCCAGCAAATTTCTTCCAGTACAGATAAAACCCAAACATTTGGACAAAGGGAAACTTCTGAGTTTTAATTTTGAACAAAACAAACCTATGCTCACAATGTAGCCTTTTGCTGCTCTGACAAGTGCTTCTACTATAGATCTAGTTTGCATAGCACTGCTGCCTCAGGCTAATTAATTTTGTCTATTTAGCAAGACTTAGAAACTTAGCTATTACTACAATGGCTTTAGCTAATTATTTCTGTACCTACTCTAGGGCTTAGGGCTGCATTTGGGTCCACTATACCATGAGTGAACAGGACTCTCCAAGATAAACTATTTTAGGGGGTTTGTATTCACTGTAAGTTATGTTGTGAACTGTGCTGTGATTTTGTAACAGCCAAAGCTGTTCTAGGCACACTAAAACTTTTTATTTTCCATTCTTACCACCTATTTCCTGTTGATACCTCCCCATCTGTAATGCCTAAGAGCACACTGTACTCGGGGTCAGAGAACAGAGGGTCATTTCTCCTGCCACAGCACAGACAGGGACACTGGCTTCACATGCAGCTTTCAAAATGCCATCACCTTAACACACTGGCTAAAGAATTTTCCTAGGTTTAAAGTCTACTATTCAAGGTAAACCAGATAGATCAGTGCCCAGTATTTACAATGTGGATTAAAAGAGTTTTAAATCACATGTCAAACAGCCTTAATCTGAAGTTGTCATACAGTAAGGAAAGTCTGCTCCCAGATGCACAGGTCCAGTGGTTGGAAAGACTCATTTGAATCTCCCTTAATGCACCAAATGCATAAAGAAGTTCTGAGCCAGGTCAGTGATACTTCGACTGTCATGAAGAAAAAAGGGTTATTCAAAATTCAAGTGTTTTCCAAATGTGATAGCATAGTGAAACCATGCCACTGGATTTCCTTCTATGGTCAGAGAAATGAAGCTGACAAAACAAAACCACACACAAACACCCCCACATTCACAGTACCAAAATCAAAGCAAAATTAAAAGAAGTATTGAACTCTTTTACATGTTTATGATGCACATTAAATACAGTAAGAAAGATAAAAAGGCTTGTCAAAGAGAAATAAAGTGTTACACTACATCATTAAGGGTTTTAGTGAAGTTAAAAGATTTATCAGAATTTCTGCTGAAGAGAATGAAATAGCATGTGATTAAAAGAAAGAAAAAAAATAGAAAGAAGGTAATTAAGAAAGAATAAAAAGATGTCCTAAGGATCAAAGATGCTTTAATGGATCAGGAAGCACTGGCATCTCGAAAAGCAGTGAAAGCAACCTTACTGAGTTTGTCTGTAGCAGTCAATGGCATGTGACAGGCAGCAAATTAAATACCGGCTCTGAAAACTATTAGTTGTCAGAAAGAATAAATTTCTAAGCAGATCATTTTTATGTTAACGCTTTACTAGATGCTTACTAGCAGCAATAAACTGGTTTGTTAAGTGCTTTTAAGGTAGAGTAGCTTCACAAAACATTTTTATACCTCTTCTGTGACTGGTAGCTGATGGAGGTTGAAGAATGCCGGTTGAAACTAAAATGAGACAAAAGTTGTATTTGAAAAAATATACAAAAAAATTTGGGATATCTTGTCCTACCATAAATTTCCTATGAATAAGAGGTGCTCTTAAGTGCTAAAGAAACCAACATGTACATATTTATAACCATATAAGATCAGTATTACCTTTTGTTTTCTCATTTAAAGCTAGGAATCACAGTGAACCCTGACTAATGGTAACATAAGTAAAGGAGATGAATATATTGCTCCCTAAGTCACTCTCATCCAGGACTGCTTGTTATTTGGTTGTGGAATTCCAATTCAACCACTGGACTGTTGGATTAGACATTCACCATTTATTTGTATTAGCACAAAAAATAAGTATGAGGGTTTTTTTTGTCATTGTCATAAGCTTAAATTGCAGCAAATCTTAAAAGCAAATCTTGAATGAACTAAAGGCCAAAGATAGGTAAGTTTCCAGCTTATGAGGCAGCTGGAGAACCCCATGGAAAAGACAGGCTGGAGTAGTTGAAGCAAAAACCCATCATGTTCAACTTTGCCCTTACAGAACCATTCTACTGTTACAGAGTCAGAGGTAAACAGGTAGATTTTTTTTTTCTTGGGGAAACAGCATCATTTTAGAACATAAATGTGTCATTTATGCAAATACAGGAGGTACTTAAAAGCCTGCACAATGCATGGTCTGAGAAACAAGAGGATTCAGAATGAACACAGCTGCTGTCTAAGTGCGGAGCAGTGCAGGGCTACAGGGCATCAACCCCATCCCACAGGAGCACAGCTCACATTTGCCACAATTACCAGAAGCCTATCACATGCCAGTTATTTTCCTGACTTCTGGAGAAGTTTTTCTTCCCTTTACCACAGACACAGTGCTTGGATTAAAATCCCAGGATCAGAAAGTATACCTTTCTTAAAACCATAATGGTAACTCTTTCCACTGTTTCTCCTGGTTTTACATTTGCAGAGTGCTGTTTCA
>JAWWLV010000180.1:8064099-8077556 GCA_035041135.1 Platyrinchus mystaceus | reverse complement strand
CCATCATGTTCAACTTTGCCCTTACAGAACCATTCTACTGTTACAGAGTCAGAGGTAAACAGGTAGATTTTTTTTTTTTCTTGGGGAAACAGCATCATTTTAGAACATAAATGTGTCATTTATGCAAATACAGGAGGTACTTAAGAGCCTGCACAATGCATGGTCTGAGAAACAAGAGAATTCAGAATGAACACAGCTCCTGTCTAAGTGCGGAGCAGTGCAGGGCTACAGGGCATCAACCCCATCCCACGGGAGCACAGTTCACATTTGCCACAATTACCAGAAGCCTATCACATGCCAGTTATTTTCCTGACTTCTGGAGAAGTTTTTCGTCCCTTTACCACAGACACAGTGCTTGGATTAAAATCCCAGGATCAGAACGTATACCTTTCTTAAAACCATAATGGTAACTCTTTCCACTGTTTCTCCTGGTTTTACATTTGCAGAGTGCTGTTTCATGGGGTGTCCTGCTTCTACCCTCCAGATGGAACAACAGATGCATAAAGAGCTTTAAGTTTATTTAAAACTCTCCTGCTATGCTTTGTTCTTTGTAAGCAAGATCATAAGTGAAACAGGTAACATTTCAGATGTAAGAGTAACACAATCAGTTCAGGATTAATGACTTACTTCAAACATTCCTCCTTAGGAGCATTAGAAAGATTTTACTCAGTTAGGTGTTATGCATATGGCTATGCTCACAGAAGCAAAATTACTATAGAACTGGATCTACCAAAGTTTTAAATCACATTCAAATAGTTAAGGATATTAAGATATCAAGAAATCCTGCCGCATTTTCTTGGTGGATCTTTTTCAGCCGTCTAGAGGGAAAAAGACCCAACCCAAACACCGGAACAATGGTGGTAAGATCTCAGTCTCATCTTCCTGAGAATGTTTTACAGGATGGGGACAGTGTTGTAACTAAGGTCATCCATATTTTATTCTGGAATAAAGTTATATGAAATGCTCAGTGCTTCTCTGGTGTATGTCAAGTTGAAACTGCATTTTTTAAGTCCATATTTTGGCATGCTAAAGCGTTGCTTTATTTCTAAATGAAAACTATCAGATGCTCAAAAATTTGACTTATAAATTTAATTAAAAAACAGTTTTGGTCCCTTATGTTTGAATACACTAGCTATAACATACAACAGTTTTTAAAACAAACATAGAAGTAGTTCACAAAGATAAAGAACCTATTTCAGCTGCAACACAGCCCTCCAAAACCAACCAACCAACCAGAGTTTGCTCCTTGTACCTGATAATCAGGGAACCAAATTTTTACAGGCCCTACAAGTTTCTGATTTGCCTTTATGTCCCAAGGCTTGCTGAAGCTCAGACAGTAACACTGGCCTGTTGGTAACAGCTTGAAGTGTATGTCAGCATCAAACCTTGTGTCATCCAGAGCAGCAGCATATGAAGTTGATGTGCTGTAGATGTTAAGTCTTTGACATAAATCATTGCCAGGCACAAGCAAGAGGTTTTAATAGTCTGATTAAAGCACTGCTTTTTCAAAAGGACAGCGATTTTTCATAGATTCATGGAATCTTTCAGGTTGGAAGAGACCTCAGGAAGAGTCTTATCTAACCTCCGGCTGGAGGCAAGGCCTGCTCTGAGGTCAGATGAGGTTGCTCCATGTTTTATCCAGTGATGTCTTGAAAACATTCATGAATGGAGACACACAGCCTCCCCAGACAACCCATTTCCTTTCAAAGGGGCAGGAAAGGGGAAAAATGCTCCATGTCAATCTAATGCAGGAAATTTATTTCCAATTCAAATGTCTTAATATCTCAAGGTCATCTTTTTATCCTCATTACTCGTTCAAATTGTGTTTCACACTGATTAGTCCATATTGATACATAAACACAAATGAATTCATAGTTTTAAAAAGTCAAAACCATGACATTTATATTAACTGATTAGCTGTTTATATGTAAATTACACCTAGTTGTTTCTTAACTTGTCCCTGCCTATTGCAGGTATTGAAACTAGATGATCTTTAAGGTCCCTCCCAGCTCAAACCTCTCTATGATTCTATGGTTTCCAAGACAGCAATGAAAACATAGCTCTTATGGAAGATTTATAAAGGTCCTATGATGTAGAGGAGTGAAATGGGAATAGATGGGCTCTGTCTGGCCAGACTAGTCAGCAAAGTTTCAACTTAATTTCATCTTCTGACTGGTGGATACATTTCAGTCTTCAGTTGAGAGAAATCCTAAGATCAAGTGTTTGCTGTAGCTCAGAAGAAATAATAGGTTTTGCATGCCAGTGTTTAGTCAAGCTCAAATATGCACAGTTATTAATGCTTTGAAAGCAAGGGACCTTACCTGAGGATAAGAGGCTTTTAACTACAACAACTAGGTAGACCCCTCTTTTTACAGAGATATGTGATCATTCCAACTGACTAAAAGAGATTTGTTAGTAAAACAAACAGTGGATTAAATACTTTTGGTGACATTTAAGAGTCTAATTGTACCAGAAGATTGAACAAAAAAGTGTTAGGTATTACTTCTGAAAAGCAGAGTGACAAACAATATAGCAAGAGCAAGTGGCCTCAAGTTGGCCAGGGGAGATTTTGATTGGATATTAGGAAAAAAATTTCTTCACCAAAGCAGCATTGGAACAGGCTGCCCAGGGAAGTGGTGGAGTCACCAACCCTGGAGGTATTGAAAACATGTGTAGATGTGGCACTCAGGGATGTGGTTTAGTGGTGGTCTTGGCAGTGCTGGCTTAACAGTTGGACTTGATGGTAGAGGTTGTTAACAATTCTATGATTCTCATGATGTGAAAATTAGGTCCTCTTAATGGATACTTCTAAATAGCTCATTGCTTTGGAATTTTGAAAGTTCATACATAAAGCTAGAAGTCAATGGCAGTAAACAGCCCTGCATCTGTTTTACCTTCTATTCCCAGTAACATTCCGGTGACATTCACCAGCTCCTTGAAACTAGTTATGATTAGTGTACTTCCACTCAAATAAATGGAATTACACCAGCAGTTAATTTTATTTCTTATGCTTTATTAGCTCCATGCTGGAATTACTTCCCCTACGTAATTCCCATGTCTGTAAACAGACATGTTTACATTCTAAAACTGAAAACTCTCACGTTGTGTTCTGTTTCTGTAGCTGTTTCATTTTTGCATTGGTTTCAGTGATGTGAATCCAACCAAACTGCTTTCAAGTACCACCTGTGCACAGCACTGAACTACCATTTTCTATGATTTTCTGAGAAAGACCATTATACTTCTTGATGTGAAGCCATCAAACTTGCACACTTTGTTCATTCCAAACATCCCCTTTGAGTGATTCCTAACTACCTTCTTGTACACAGATAAGAGGGACATGGATGATTACAATCTCAAAAGTATTGCTAGTTTTGTTATTTCTGAAGACTGTTCAAATCTTAAAATCTACTGCTTTCTCCTCTGTTAGTGTTGTCAAAGTGTAATGAAAGCAGTGAAAAGGCTTAGAAGTGAGTCAGTACAGCAGCATCCTCTCTTTTTAATAGCAGAAGCTACCCTTCCCTTTCACTGGTCATGATTAGGAGCATAACAAAAGTTTTGTGATCCCTGTGATTCCATGTTTTCACCAAGAAAAAAAAAGGTCCATAATTCCCACCCAATGTAACCAGACAAATACTTTGATTTTATGATGGCAAAAGCAGCACAAACCAACTAACTGAAAAACCTTTGTTCCAAAAGGACCTTTTGGTCACATTTCCTATATCTAAAACTTAGCTGTTTCCCAGCTCCATATTCATGTGAAAGATAAGGAAGGAGGCTATGGCTTCAAACACACCATGCTTTCAACAGTCTCTGCCAAGTCAATCTCTTAAGAAACTGAAAACCTTATATCAGAGAGCATAAGACAAATCAAATCAAATTAAGTTAAGAGAGCTTTACAGATATACCTAGACTGAGATGAGATAGCAGATGAAATAGTGGAAGCTGCTAATGACATGTTCTTGGACCCATGGAAAGGCTTAGGCTGTGAAAGAGAGCTGGGGGCTGCAAGTACTCTGCAGAAGACACAGTAAAAGCATGAAAGCATGAACAAAATGACTGAACAGGGACAAAAATCATGACATCACAACCAAGCTCTGTCAGAGTTCAGATACAGGAGGACTGCTGCATAGTTACCAGGAAGAGGTTTTCTGTAGCATACATCTGCAGACTTACAGAATAGCACAACCAAGCACATTCCTACAGAACACAAGACAAAATGCACACATTATGTAAAAATCTTAAAACCAGACTCTACTGATAGCTAAGAAAGACAATATTACAGGACAGGACTTTGTAAATGATACATGCTTTTATCTGCAAGATCTGAAGATGTTTGAGTCTGTATACAAGACAAAAATTTTAATATGCAAACAGTACCAGACAGAAGATTCTCCTATTTAGAACAGAAGTAATTGGAATGATTAGTTTTGTAGAGACATTTCTTTGTTTGAAGCATATACTAGTTAATCCATTTTCTTCATGCTACAATTTCAACTGGGGGATAAAAGCTACTTAAACCTTATCATTATTTCATGTGAAAGTGCTTTACAGCCCAGTTCTGAATTACAGCATAATACCTTATTCAAACCTCCTCTGCTGGGTGATTGATTTTCTTGCACTGGAATGAAAACACTGGATCATGGTAGGTCATGATTAGGTAAAAACTGACCAAAGTGAGAAACTAAGTACTTGGTATATGTACATAATGCAAGTCAACTGGCAAAAATTAATCAAGAAGTAGAGCCAAGAGAACATTTCCAATTCCATTTACACACATCTAAGACGACTGGCTACAACTGAGGTCTTGATTAAAGTAGTTTACATTACTGGAAGTGTCCTTTTCCTTGGATTTTTAAAGCATGCTAAAACATGCATCTTTTCAGAATATTCATATAGCAAACCCCAAAGACAAAGGAATAATATGCAGCAAAGGAATTCACTCTTACTATCTCCAGAATTGCTGTAATGTAAGTGACAGCTGTATAAATCACACAGGTTTCCTCACATGATGTCTAACAGCTTTTAATATACAACTGTAACTCCCACTGTACTACAGGTGTTACAAGTGCACACCTCCTTAAAACTCAAGTCAGCTCTAAGGCTAATTCTCATTAGAGAAAAAATGTTAGATGAATCTAATAGAAATTACTTAACTTACAGAGCATGTCAATCATCAAATGTCCACCATGTTTTACTGACATCTGCTACGATAGGGTGAGCTCAACCATGTAAGTAAAAGACATTTTTTAATTTTCCTTTTCATGTCCTACTGCAGAAAGACTATTAAAAGAACTTTCATTCACACTGTTAAAAGAACCTCCAGTCACTGTAACTATTATGAGGAGCTGTTTTGGCTTTATTACAAGTGGTGAAAAAACATTTCTAGTTTTAACCCTAGACTTGCTTTCTGAAAACGAAGTTACATTTTTGGGGCAGTTTTATTTTGCAAATTCTTTGCCAACATGAACAACGCACCTCAAAATAATAATAAAAGAACCCCACCGAAATATATAAAAGCATATAAAACAGGTGACAGCTTTTCATACCACATTCTGAAGAGAAGAATGTGTATGCAGCATTTCCAGAGCCATATGGGGGGATAAAGCAATGAAGCATTACCTTTGGAAGGAGGATGAGAATGACTCCTGCACTACTGAGGTGCTTGCAGGTGGTGTCATCAGGCTGTCTGGACTTTGAGCAGCAGTAGCAGGCTGAGGTGCTGAAGCATGTGGTGCAGGAGCAGCAGAACTGGTAGACACCGGAGCATGCTCAACAGGGGTACTAGTTAGACTTAAATAAAACAAGAAGCATCTTAAGAAGGCACACATTTAAATGTAGAGCACAAAACCTACTATGTTTGAACCTTCAAACATAGTAGCAGGCTGGGTTACTGAGGGAAAAGCACAGTTATGCAAAGGAAAAAAAAAAGACATTTGTTCAGCCTTTTCTGTTGTTCAGTTAAGATGTAATGCAGTTTTGGTCCTGCTTGACTGAAATTTATCCCAGGTTTTACACAGCCCTTCAGTCCTGCTCCCATTGAAGCCAGTGGTAGGAAATGCAGCATGGAGGACTTAAATGGTTGCAAAGAGCCTGTCACAAACTCTCTGAGCTCGGATAAATTGCATCCAATATTAACTCCTGGAACTGAAGTTTATATTAGTGTAAACCTTTTAATTAGATGAAGAAAAGCAATTTACAGGATATTACCACAGTCCTGTGCCAGCAGGTTTCCTGCAAATTCTGATAGTCTAGAAATACAGTCAGCACAGTTTTGTGTTGGGTTTCATCAGTTTTGTGCAACCTGAGTAGAGGAAAGATGTTTAAAAGGAGTCCCTTCATCTCTAATCTAAACTCACCTTACATTATGCCACCCAGCACAAACAACGAGATGCCCTTTTAAATACACAGCAATATACAAAATACAAGGGGATGATGTAGCATAAAATTTTACTATGCTAGTTTTAAAACCACTTAGGTGATGAGCATGAGTTGTCATCCTCCTGGCCCTCTTGTACTATTATGGCACATATAACTTGGAGCAAAGGAATATTAGTATTTTCTTCATTTTTTTCTTTATTTGATTGCAAATAAATGAATTTAAATGAATAATAATAATCAAGTCTGGTATCCTGTGGCCATTTTAGTAACCTACTGAACTACCAGTGTCTCTCATCACCCAGGACTTATGAACACACTTCTGCCTGAATTACTCATCTCTTACAGATAGACAAATGGGGCCAAGTTATCAGACAGCTTTTCAACATAATTTAGTCAAAGTCATCCATTGCTAAGAAAAGAACCAATCTTTTGGAAGGTTCAGTTTACTGTCTTCCATTAGCTCTTACATCAAATGAAAAAAACCACAAAATAAAGTCACTGAAAACACTCAAGTTATTTGATGACTGTTTCACTGAACTTAATACCAACAGAATAATAATATTAATAATATGTCCATTCATAATTTGCTTGTCAATAAACCTAATAAAAATAATTTAAAGTCATTTAAAATTCAAAAAGGAGAAAGAAGAAAAGAGAAAAAATTATTTTGTGTTTAGGCAGATTTTACTGTAGATCTTATTAATTATTACCCACAGAACAAATAAGCCACTGAAAAATAACAAATTGCAACACTATTTTGGGGCAGAAACTTTGATGATAATATAAGCATATGTCCCCTAGGCATAAGGGATATTTTTTGATGCCACATTATTGTGCTGTAGATTCATTTGCTTTAGTAGTTACCCAAATACATACTTCTTTTTTTTCTTATTTAAATCAGAGCATTACTGTACATACTTGTCTTGTCCATGAGCAGTGGCCTAAGAAAATAATGGATTTATTTATACTTCTTTGGACCTAACTCATATTGCAGTTGAAATTTAGATCAGTTTTTCCATCCTGATGCATTTTATGATGTAAATTCTTCCAATTAACTATTAACTATCAGTTACAAAGCCTATGCAGCAGAGTAGCTGAATACTATCCATCACAACTATGGATCACAGGGGACTCTGTTACTGAGTTTCAATAGCCATAGGATTTTTTTTCCCCTGTGCCACAGTGGGCACTGGAATTATGACATGAAAAGTGATAATGAAAAGTCACAATTTAGTACTTACATATCTTTGATCTGGCAAACAGGAAAGGAGTGAAACTATGCTGTACAAAACAATGGAACTTCATATATGTCTTAAAAACGAACACAAACACATCTCTGTGTTCTTACAAATCACTCCTATCAGGGTGACGGAATTCTGTGCTTCTCTTGCACAAGGTACAAAGAATGCCCCAAATACTCCTTCCTAAGCACAGTAAGTATCAAACAACAAAAGAAACCTTACAGTTCCACAACTGTTTCTCAGTCAACCTTAGCCCTCAAACATTCTTTCTCTCAGCGTTTTTTCCTTAGCAGATTTACTATCCATTGTGCAAATTTTCTCTGGTTCAGCCATTCTATCTCATATTTTCTTTTGCTTCTCTCAAAAGCACTAACTTGGCAGGTTACACTCTGAGGAACTAGAGTGAGTGCTTGATACTTCAGAATTTGTGATACCCCTTGTTCTTAAAGGGAATGTTCCATCTCCCCTGTCCTTTTCCTCTTCTTGTACAGCTCAGTAGTCTAAATCATGGTGTCAATTATTTTTGGTTTGATTAGCTGAAACAGAAGTGTGGTTATTCTACCCATAAATTTCAAAGTATAATGCAACCCACAACAAAAGCAGAAAACCAGTATTTTCTCCCTTATGAATTTCATCTGCAATTATGTACATAAGAAGTGAGGCCCTGAAAATACCCAGTTTGCAATTCTGGGGTTCAAATCATTACACCAAATTTTGCAACCGGTTTGCAAAAGTTTGTCCATCATAACATGCAGTTGAAATTCAGAGCAGTTTTTCCATCCTGATGCATTTTATGATGTAAATTCTTCCAATTAACAAATAGACTATCAGTTACAAAGCCTATGCAGCAGAGTAGCTGAATTTTATCCATCACAACTCTGGGTCACAGGGGACTCTGTTACTGAGTTTTGATACCCTGTGCCACAGTGGGCACTGGAATTATCACATGAAAAGCTGTGCAGTCACAATTTAGTACTTACATATCTTTGATCTGGCAAACAGGAAAGGAGTGAACTATGCTGTACATAACAGTGGAAATTCATATATGTCTTAAAAATGAACACAAACTAGGATTCCACCTATTTTGTCTATTTGCACTGATGTCAAAGGGAATTTGCTACAGATTTCAAAAGATTCATGACTTCCTACCTTGAAGAGAGCAGTGAACTTACTTAATTGTAACAATCTTCACAATGTTAATCAAAATACATATTCAGTGATATATATTGAAAAGAAAGTAAAAAAAAACCCAAAAAACAAAACAACAAAAACCTGTATGTGAGGACAAGGACCATGTGGAGACAGATTTGAACCGAACAGCCCTTGTAAATAAAATAAATGCAAATATACTGGAGTACATTTTACAGTTTAAAGAAAATACAAACAAATTTTATCTTGCATGGTGTTTGCAATATTTCTTTTTATATCGTTAAAGTGTTAGGGGCTTGACTGCCTTCATGGTAGAATATATCAATTAACACAACAAGGAATTGGAACAAATATAAAAGAAGTAGATATAACCTTACAAATCAGGGTGATTTTGTTACATAAATTATATGCAGTTGGTAACATTCTCAACTCAGTTTTTAGAAAGATCTGAAGATTAACTTGACTGATTTTAGTTTAACAACTATTTTAATTTTTAATTAATATTTTATTTTAATATTATTTTATAAATATTTTATTAATAATGATATACTATTAAAATATTTATTTTAATAAATATTAATTATATTATTTAATAAATTCAGATAGTCAAATAACCTAACCTTTTTTCCCCCTCAAATTGCCTACTTTCTAGATTTTCAGTCTGATTTTTTTTAGTTCTTCAAGTGCAGCAGAATTTTAAGAACTGATAAATGTGAGTGCTGCTTTATAAAAGAGATAATCTATTATAACAGCTTCATTATTACATGTTACAGAGGGGTTTTTGGTTGGTTGGTTGGCTTTTAAATGCAGTCATTTCGTAGATTTTAAATCTTTACAGTACTTTGTATTTTAAGGAAAACCAAAGAAAATCGAAAAAAGTCAAACATCTTCTTATTTGTGGTAACAAACATAAAACTAAGTTAGGTGGATGAAAACAAACACACGTCTCTTCTCAGCTGATTTTCACTCATGAGAAGGAACACAGATCAGTAGAGGTTAAGAGGATAATAATGGTTAACAACCATAATGAGAAAACACAGCAACAAATGCACTCTAAGATTTAAAAAAATAAGTGCAGATTATACTTCTTTCTCTCAGTAAAGTTCTAAGTTCTGAGACTTTCTGTCCAAATAACAATCGAGTGGATTATTAAAGCAGGACTTATTGTCCTTTATGTAATGCATGAAGGTTTCTTTGGTTTCTAATCCTCCAACATATCACTTGTAAAGAATTTTGAATATATAGGAAACAAAAATTAAAATGGATAGGGAAAAAAATATCTCTTACTGTAGCATTTGTAGAAAAAAGTGCCTGAGAATATATTTAGAGAAGGCCATAACACTGAAGAGTCTTACATCTGAATATGGGAATGGTTGTAGAAATACAGTGAAAATAGAGAAATATCAGCTGCTGTTTCTCTGCTGAAGGTGCTTTATGACTTATCTCTGTATTTTATGTGTGATCCCTAAGAGAGCCACTGAAAATGTAACACCCACATGAACTGCAAGTTGCTGGAATTTGTAGAACTTGGACACCTTCCTTTTAGGCAACGGGCATTTCCATCTGAAGGAGTTAGAGGTTGTTATTACCAAACCACTCCAAAGCTCCAAACCAGGTCAGTTATGCAGTTACACATCACAGTGTACCTTTGGTTACTGGATGAAGCAAGAGGGACTTTCTGGCCAGCAGTGGTGAAACTGGCCTCCCTCTGACTTGTACCCGCTCCAAGCCTCACAGAGCCCCTGGAGGCCACTGGCTTGGCATGGTCAGTGTTGGCATCCCTGGTGGAGGATTTAGGAGGATGCCAAATACTGGAGGTCACATACTGTGGTGCATGCACAGTATCTGCAGGCCTGGGTGACAAAGATTACAAGGGAGTTTGTAAATGAGGCATTTCCCGGAGAATAGCAGGTATTTGAGGAAGAGACAGAATTCAAGCCACAGAAGCAGCTGAGGATCATCATGGTATTGCAGATGAAGCAATGACAGCTCTTGATAGTTCATTAGTTTATTACTGCTTAAGACCAGGAAAGGTTTGAAGAATTAAAAAAGGTACCTTGTGTTAAATCTGGAAACCATATTGCTATGAATATCAAAATAAGAAACATAGCAAGGCTGTGATGATAATGCAGGTGGAGAAAAGCTATGGTATGAAAGATCACACAGGATTAAGGTAATGTAATATGATACTAACACCAGACATATATCAGAAATTGTTCCCGGTAAAATAAAATAATAATGAAAGGAAAAGGAGATTTCAGTGGAGCAGCTGCATAGTCCTGTAGATGGTTTTAAACAAATGAAACTGTTGGTGAAATGCTAACATGTTCCTTGTTTTATACACTTTAATTTATATACAGGAATCAAGGTGTTTATTTCCTTCTATTTTCATAATTAATTTAAAAATAAAAATCAGTTTTCCCTATTTTTTCAAGGGCCAATTGCTATTGCTTGTGTCACTAGTAACAAATAACACTTGCACTCAGATTTTAACTCTATGCAACCTTTGTTCAAACGTGAGCAGTCTTATAAAAGAAAGAAATATGAAGTGGTTGCACATTTGAGGCAGGAATCAACAAGACAGAGGAAAGCAGTGAGATAGAATTTGTTTCATGACAAACTAATAAGAGGCATTTCTTTGCTCCATAAAACTGTTGGTCAGATTCACTCAAGAAGTACCTGTGCATCAGTACTCATGTGGTTTAGTGCATGAACTAACAGAAAACAGCAAATTTCTCTCTGTAACTGCAAAATGAGCTGAGATCCTTTGGGAGAAAACAACTTGACATGAAAGAACTTACTTACAGAGAGACTATGTTTTGAACCTTATAACCCACTAAGGATCAATCAATATATGCAAGAATCTGACACGTAAGTGTTCTTAAAATACCAAAAAGATAATCTTATTTAGATTTAAAAAATATCTTGAACAATCTAGGCAAAGTTTAAAATGGAAATGGTTCTTAAAACTCCATCACAAACTGGCAATACTCTATTCCAAGAATATTTGCTAAAAACTTCTTATTTTTCAGATTTGTAAGTTCTGAGAAACATGACCCCCACCTGTCCCATGTCACAGTGCATCTTGAAGTCTGCATTAAAAAGAAATGCCTAATGAACCCACTTAGTTGCAGCCTCCACAGTCATCATCTGCTCAAACAGTGTACAAATTTAATGGTTTTGAGGTAAGAACAATATGGAGAAAAAGAAGATAAACTCTTAATAGGAAGTAAGTCAAGCACAGCAAACATTACCTGTTTTCTGATGCTGCTGCAACATTTTCCTTGTCTCTGTGAAAGGAGGGATACAGTATGAATGAAGTAAATGCAATTTCCAGTGGTGGCAAGAAAACCCACCCAAAAACAACCAAGGAAAAAGAAAATGGGCCAAGGAGAAATGTTTGGTTGCAAAAAGCATCCTAGAGTGGTTGCTTATAAATATAGTTGTGAGAAATCTCTTGAGCTTTCCAAGTGAAACCCACCAAATATATAAGTTTACTACATATTGCTTCTTACAATGTATATGCTTCTTTATCTGTTGCAAACAAGTTTGTTTCAATAATAAAGTAAAAGGAAAATTAACAGTTACAAATTAGATGTTGTATGTCTGTGTATAATTTCAGAAATAGTTTTGATTTTAATAAGTTCCCTTAAAAAATAATTTCAATAATATTCCAGCAGAACGTATTTTGATGTCAAATCCAAGCAGTAAAACTAATCAGACTTGGGCAATCCTCAAGGATCTGGTATTTTGAAGTGACAAAAATGGGTAACAAAGACTCATGCAAGAAGGATTTCTTGTGCCTGGTATCACTTCAAAATTCTCTGTCCTATCCAAGTACTAGTTTTCTCAATGTAAATCAGATTAGAAACAATTCCTTCATTGACAATTCCCTCAATTAGAAATCATTCCTTCACTGAGGTGAGGAGTAAATCAGCCTTGATTTCTCTGATAGAGAACTGGGCTGTTATTCTGTAAACACACACACATGCTTACAAAAATAACTTAACTGACCAGTTTCAGTGCAAGCAACTGTGTATCTGTAAGAAGTTAAGACAAAAGTATTTTCATAAAGAATAGAATCTATTAGCCTTAAACTCCTAAGTTTGAAATCCAGTTAATTAAGTAATTGAGATAGACTCAATATTTAGCAATTTTGGGGGTGGTTGTGTCCCTTCCTATTTAAGGAATTGAGCTGAAAATGACAGGTTTAAAGCTGAAATATGCCAAATAAGAACAATTTTCTTAACTGGGATCTAAAATTACAAAAACAAAGCAAATGTTCTCATATATCCAACTGCACCTTCTTTCTGAAGTGTCCTTTGGAAAAAAAAAAAAAAAAAGGAATACATGTATTTATAGGGATTTGTTGGGCAGCAATCATTAACTTACATTACGTTTGGAAGGCTATTCTTAGTATTTTCCCTATTATTAGCAGTATTTTATATGTGTCTCTGTGTTTATGTACTTACAGATACATATATATGTATAGTCACATGCTCTTTCCTTAGTTCAGTTCTAACAAAGTTATAAAAACCAATCCAGTTTAGATCAGCAGAGGTTTGGGCACAGGTGTTCTCTACGAATTTTTAAAACCTCTAACTGAAATGTAAAAGGTAAATGGCCAGTCTTCACGAACGAAGATCTGGGAAAGGTGTTTTTACCTTTCAAGCCTGCGCAATGGATTTT
>JAWWLV010000180.1:8014800-8063999 GCA_035041135.1 Platyrinchus mystaceus | reverse complement strand
TCTCTTAGATGGATGGCCTTAGGGGCTGACGAGCTCCATCTGCCCGGGGGACCGGGATTAGAACCTGTGGCCTTGGCACTGAGAGACCAGCATCTTAACCGCTAGGCCACTGGGGGTCCCCTAACTGAAATGTAACCCCTAAAATACATGACTTGGAGTCAGCTTTTCAAAGCTGGAAGTGGATCTGAAATGCCCCTCAGAGGCTGCTGCCTGGCTACGAATGTTACTGGGGTTGGTATGGAAGAGCCTGTCTTAAAAACAAATACCCGGATGAGATCAACCAGCTCACCACTCTGAAGCAATGAGAAACCAAACACTGTCTTTGTGGTAACCAAGTTGTCAGTTCCTTGCAGTGTCAGGTAGAGCAAAGCCAGGATGAAACAAGGTAGAGGAGGATGGATTAGAGACTCTTTGTGTGTGTGGGAAGTGTTAGTGCACCAAGAGCCGTAGTCATGCGAGGACGTTAAAGAACACAGTCACAGCCTGAAAGGAATAAAGCATTGCTTATTCCCAAGTATTCTGTGAGGGATCACAGCCAAGACCAAAAGGCAGGCAGCTGGGGTCAGGCTGAAGCAGCGTTAAGCCTCTGTTGTTATTATTAATCTAATCCAAACTTTTCTGCCCCATTAGCTGTGGCTATACCAAAGCAGGGGAAAAAAAGTCACTTGACTTTGAGGTGAGGATTTCACAGAGGTTTTTTCCCTGAGGGTACAAAATAGGATGACGTTGAGTGACGATGGCAGGGGAGTTGTGAAGGTGAAAAAGAGAGAGAAGTATAGTAAAAATACTTCCACAGAATAAAGCAAAGGCAGAGAGTAGAGGGAAAGATGAGTTCAAAGGCACACAATACTTCATGGTGTGGCTTCCAGGAACTATTTTTCTTCCCAGTCAACAGGAGTAATGCCCATTTGGTTAACAATAAGAAAGGCTCAAGATCAGTTGTGCCTCTTATTTACAATACTTGCATTTTGAGGAACAGGTTATTGGTTTTACGGCCTTTACAATCAAACATTTTCTCTAACAATGCAGAAATAATTTTACTTTTGAGTCAAATACATCCCTGGGGCAGGGTCAGTAAAGTCAATACCTTCACCACATGAAAAAATTGGGCTCAGAATATTATGAGTTTATATCTCTGTGGCTACACAGGCTGCTCCGGTAGCAGGCAGGAGCAGGCAATAGTTTTGAGCTATCTGGAAGAGATTTAAAATTAATGTGGGGGGTTTTGTTTGTTCGTTTGTTTTTGTCTGCAGCCCTTTTATTCCCCACTGAAATGGCTTTTGAAAAAAGGGCCTTAGTCAATGACCATTCTGAGAGAACAGTGCAACTCCCACAGACTTCATTTCATGTTGGATATATATCTAAACAAAACCTACTTATGCAATATACTGTCTTCCCAGTTACATGGTATATTATACAGTGGAAATCTTGAAATGTTTCCTTCTCATAAAAATATGCTACAGGATATGGTCATATAGACAGAGTGACTGAAATTATAGAAATAGTCTTTCTCCACACATCAACAAGAATTGGTGTAACCTGCAGAATTCATTTGCAGGCCAAGCTTGTGTGTGCTATTGGGTGCTAAAAAGACCCTGGAGACACTTAAGAGAGTTTCCAATGAGTATGTTAAATCTGAACTGTGTGAACTGGACATGGGAATACTTTCCCATTCTACTTTATTTTTGGAAACCAAGTGTAAATAAAAGATTCCCAAACACGTACATATAACAGGCAAGATGAAATTTGGAGCTTATGTACCTTCCATCTGCCTTCTCTTTACATGGTAACAGATGTTTAATGAAGACCTAATGACATAAGAAACATGAGGAGTCCTGAGAGACCACACAGTCCTTCAGCTCTGTCTTTCAGAACTGAAGCAATAAGTGAATACTGTAATTGAGTTTTTACTCCATACTCTCAGGGAGCAAGACTGTTTTTCTAATTTTACAAATGAGAAACTAAAACTTATTAATAAAACTTATTAGAATTGCTCATGGTCACAAAGAAGGTCTACAGCAGTGCAAAGGACTGAAATAAGCTCTCCTGAATCCCAGCTGAGTATTTATAATATCAGCTCACTCTCTTTAATGAGAGATTATAGATTTTTTAATAAATATATCTATTCAGTTTATTGGTATTTTCCTGTATTAGTCATCCAATAGTCTTCTATAGAGCCTGACAGATACATACTGGCCTTTTTTCAAAGGGGAAGTAGACTTACAGATTTTTAGAGTCTACATCTATTGAAATTAAAAATTCTGGTTTTCTAGTAGTAGTGTGCAGATTTGTAGGCCTGAGACTTACAATAGCTTTCATCCTAATGTACTTATATTTATAGAAGCATATTTGCCTACAAATAAAATTTCATTTTAAGAAGTAAAAGTTATAAAATAACTTTAAAAGAAATTTTGATAGGGTGTCTGGAAGTAAAGTTGCATGAAAGTTATTTTGCAATTGCCTTTCAAACATTTTTTGTCTCAAAGGCATGAGACACTGCCACTGTTGAAAACTGGACACTGAGCTACATTAACTGCTGTTCTGATCCAATGAGGCTATTTCTACCTTTCTGTGTTTGCAGCTGAGAACTTTTCCATGGTCAGATGACTGTAAAACTATTGAGGATGTTCGTCTTTTTTTCCCCCATGCTATATTTTTTTATTTCAACACAGACATCCTAAGACACACAAAGAAATCATAGGCAGTTAACAGAGAGGACAGAAGACAACTATCATGCTGGTTTAGTTAAAACTTTAGCTTGGAATCAGAAAAAAAAGTGGTAGAAGGGCTAGTCTCTCTTTTTCAGCCACTGTAGTTAAGAATGTGAGCAGCCCACACCAAAACGATTGCACTATATCCTCCTAGTATGTCTGCTTTCCAAAACAGGGAAATACATTTCTCCCAGAAAGTATCCTGGTTTGTGCAGACAGTGCCACAGAACAGGAAAAGCATTGTCATAGATTCAGTGGAAAACACCCAGCAACTCATTCTCAACAAGCAGTATGGAGCTCAGTCAAAGCAGCTCCCCAAAATCAAAGCCAACACCTCCCGTGAATGCATTTTAGTGTCACCTGCGGGTTTGCTGTTAAATGTAACAGTCACACAATAAATGCAGCTGGGCACACAGCAGCACTGGTGTTGGAGAAAGGCAAGGTCACTCTTTTCCAAGATATGCAGAGTGATATTTGCCATGCAAGTACAGGTACTCCCAATTTTAAATTTTATCACCAAAGACTGCAAAATTCTGAGCATGTGTAGCAATTTGAGCTGGGACTTAATTTGCATAATTATTCCCTACCTTGCCCTTAAGTGTGCAACTGGATTGAACTGAATGATTTGATGCAGCTTTTTTACAGCCCCATTGGTGAAGTGCAGGTATCTGCCACCAGGCACCTGAGCACAGGATCTGGACTGACAGGCTGTGTTTGTGACCATTACACACAAAACCAGTGCACAACAAGTTTAGGTTTTGTATGCCAGGAAACAATTCCCCTTTCACTGAAGTGTTCTTTCTCCTCATGACTTCACTTTTCTCCAGGGAAGCTGTGAGAACAAGAACCCAGAGATCTAAATTTCAGCTGGTAGTTCTTTTAGACCTACTTTTTAGTTTGTGCACATCGATGATGAGAAAATTCATACTGCTTCTACGTGGCATTATGCTAACTTTGCAGCTGCCTCTGAAATATGGCAATGTGTCTGTGCTGTTCAGTTCCTGAATCAAGTAACTAAGTGGGATGAATTAGAACACTTGTCATTCTTTCAGAATGTGGATTGCATTTTATTTCATAAATTATCTTAAGGATTTTCTTACCTTCCCTCTCTCTCATTTGTAATAACATTCTGGATCAGCTACAACAAATGCTTACAAGGAAATGAACTATTAGGAAGTTATTAGTATTTAGGGTAATTTTGCTGACATTAATGCAATTTAGAAGCAGAATAAAAGGAAGCAGTGCCAGTGCTGTGCTCCAGCTCACCCTAAGCAAGGCTCTGTGAGCCAGGCTGATGATCCACAGACCACAGCTGAGTGGTCTGAGTTACAATGCTTGTTGGAAAGCCTGACCCATGTTAGAACTGCTTTACCCTTGCTGGACTGAAGGCAATGCAAGGGACTAGGCAGAGATAAAGGCAGCATTGTGCACTGGTGTCTTGGCTAGATGCCTGCATCAGCCAAAGAAAGCATATGAGAATTTTAAAGGTTGTACAGTAGGAATAAAAGTCAGTGTTAATTCCTGCTCATGCAAAAGTTGTGTGGCAGACAGGAACATGCAGGAGACTGAGACAGTAAAGACGTTACATACAGATCAGTACACCCACTCCCAAAATTGACTGTTGAGCTTTAACAAGCTCTGTTAGCTCATGCATTACTTTCTGTATGAGCTATTTTGAGAAAAGCTTCATGGCATTTCTTAATTGCATTTGGAGCCTCACTTGTTCAATGTGAAGTGGGTACATTCAAGTGGATACACTGTACCCTACAATCACTCACTATCTTTGATGAATTTGTTCTACAGGGAACTGGCTTGAAAACAAGGGATTTATGATCTCTAAATAGCTCTTTTCCCCACAGAACCTCCAGAAGTATATTGAGGAAGAAAGACTTTATATTTGGTCAATTTTCCCTTCTGGTTTCACTCAGCATTCCACTGAGACAAGTGAGTTATTTCACCATTCCTACACTTTTGTCACTCTTGAGGTGCTAAAAGCAGAGAACAGAATATATTAAATTGATGTGTTTATTATCCTTTATTGCAGTTATGTTCCTTAAGTGAGGAACCTACCTAGAGTATTCTGCTTTATTTCATTGGCTGTTGTGGAAAAGATAGAGTATGTTTTTCAAAAGGATTTTGGTAATCTGAGCAGCATATAAATAGGAGGTTTTTGGCAATTGGGAAGGTCGGCAATGCTAATCATTGGAAATTTTGGCCAACCAAGGAAGGGAATCAAGGAGCCTTAGCTTATATCTGGGTGGTGTCAGATGGCTGTGATAAGCAGCAGTAGAACAAAGGATGTTATTGTGCTTGAAAGCAAATTTGAGTCAATTAATTTTCATGGATACTGCAGAAAGCTGTCAATTAAAGGCAAATTAATTAAAGGAAGCAATTATCTGGTAATACCATGTACCATACCAAAATTCTAGCTTTTTAACTTTGCAAACTAACATTTGTGTAAGTATCCATGCATTTTCTGAAACACATAACGATAGTCCCAGTCACTGAAACTCATGGTAGACACTGCTAAAGAATCCACAAAATCAACTCAGTTCCTGTGGGAACCCGACTGCACAAATGTAAAAAATAGGTGTCGCCTCATCTGCCCCTGACGAAGGCTTCAGCAAGCTCTGTGATATGCAAGAGTTGGACTTCTCAAAAGTGATAAAGTAGTCCCTAAAATACTTGTTCCTTGCTATGGAAGATATACTCCACCCAGCTGTGCATAATGAGAGAGAAAGTGCAATGAAGTGACCTCTGTATGTATGGCACAAATGTCCTTCCTGTGCAGGGAGGGGTGAGAAGAGGGAGGCAAGGGGGAGAGCCACAGAACCTTTCTCCTTTTGTCATTTCGTCATGCATGAAAGGAAGACAGATCAAGTTCTCATACCCACTCCCCTAAAGTCACACTCTAGCCATGTCCCATCAGCACACACTGCATGCAGTCAGTGTTTCTGCTGCAAACTAAGCACTGGAGGAGGTGAGGGGAGACCATTTGAGCACAAGGCAGGGCAGCAGGATTCAGGAAACAGGTTAGTTTAGATCAAACAGTCTTGTATCACAGCAGAAAATGAGCATGTCCCTGTGCCATAACCAGACAAGCAGATTTACCTGGAAGGCCTTTTGGTTTTGATTTCCTACTGGCATCAGCTTTTCTGTATCTTCATTAAATGCTTATAATACTACGCTTTACTGCAATATTGGGAAGGGCAGGGAGTGAACAGCACTGCCCACATCCTGCATTTTACTTTATTTTTGGCATGGGGGCTAGTTAGAAGACAGTATTGTCTTCTGCTCAGCAGAGCAGTCACAGGTCAAAATATATTCAGCATGGGACAGATATACCTGCCTATCATCAGTTCTGTTTTAAAGAATTACATGACTCATCGAGTCTTCAATTGGGAACCTATTTTAAGCCTCACTGTCATTAATTGTGAATAATCTTCCTTGCAGACTTCTGCAAATGGTCAGGAAACAGTGCAAGATGGTGCTGGTCAATCACAAGCCATATACAGTGAGATAAGTCTGAACATACCAAAAATAGAGCAAACCCAGGCCCGACTTGACCTTTTGCTAGAACAAAGCTACTGTTTCTTCAAAGCTGTTAAAGCTTTCTTATCAGACGTCAGTCTGTTACAGTCTTTAGCAATGGTGTGTAGTAGAATGAAACTCCAGGCCAATTTCTCTACAAAGCCCACCTCCTACTCAGGAAGCAAAATCAAGGCCTCTTCATAGTTACATGAAAAAAGATCTGTCACATTCATGTTTTTGGACTTGAAGACTGCCATGACTACATAAAGGAAGATTTTTGAGGAGTAAGAGCTGAGGAATAGCTCATCTAAATATAAACAAGAAATGGCATAGAAAAATTTCACTGACAGTTAATCCAAAGTCCATCACTTGGAAGATATTTTTAAGAGGGACTGGACTAAGCAGTAGAAATATGCTATAGTGAAAATCTTGCCATAGGGATTAATGAAGGCACCTTCACAAAAGGTCTTCAACATTGCAAAAGTTCCAAAATCTACCGAATCAAGATTTTTTTTCTCTTAGTTTTTTATTTCTCTGTAACTACGTAAAGAATTGAAATTCTACAAGCCTGGAGAGTGTTTAGATCTCACTTTGTATCCTCCAGAAAAAAGGATTAATATTATTTCTCTATATGATTACATGGTTTATATGCATGAATTTTTATCATTAAATCCACTGAAGCACAGCTAAGGAGAAAGGGTTCCTTAATTACATTTCCATTAATTTCACATCGAATTACTAAAAAACACCTTTCAAAATAACATTAAGTGTAAGCATTGAGATATAATCTAGACTTTTTTTTTTTTGTTATAACACATGCACTAGGACTATTTGAAACAAATAGTATCTGTATTGTGTTCATAAAACATTAAGGATACACAATTCCTATTTAAGTCAAGAGACTGTGTTACTACTTACTCATAAAAACTATCAAAAATCTAACTTGGTTAAAAATTAGAACTGGATAATTTTTTACTTAGGTACATTTAATGTTTGTGAAAAAACTGAACGGCCTATTGATATTTTAAATTCTATCAAAATTTCCCATATATAAATAAAATTCACCACCACTTTGGTTCACCAAAGTTTGATCTTGGCAACATTCAGGAAAAGTTAAAATGTTGCTCTTGTCTCACGCAGTGATGCTGATTTTCCACAGGCACTAGTTAAGATGGTGTGATCAGTCTGTTTGTGTTCCCGTAAGGAAAGTATACATGCATGTTGTGAATTAAGTAGCATGTTTACTGAATTGCTATGGTACTTAGCTAAGAAAAGTGAAATGCATTTTAGAAGGAACTAGTGCTCATGTCCTCTTTAATAATATTCAAGAATTGCTTTTTTTAAAATATGTATGATAGCTCTTTAAACATTCCAGTATTTGCTTGATTCATGCCAAGGACTCCTAATGCAGCCTGTTGAGGCCTCACATCAACTGTTTCTATGGAAACCACAAACTGTTTAATGTAGTTGCATTTTTTGTTTCATTTAATGATTAGAGCACAAACTAACTTGCTCTTGGTGTACTTCAGATGGAATATAGAATATTTGGCAGCCTTGGCTACAGGTTTGCAATGTCTCAACTGACACAGCAAAGAATTGTACTGTTGTAACAAAAAGATCTCATTCTAAGCACCAGCAATGTCTCAAGTGCCTATGCCACAGAGACAAATTAATAATTACTGCCACAGAATACAAGTTATTTAAATGGAAATGCTAAACAATATTATCAATAGGTTGTCATCTAACATCTATTAATTGTGCTATTATCTATTAATTATGCTTTGTTCACACTTCGTAAAATATTTTGTTCCTTTCTGTTGTTCTTTCAACTGCTTTGTCAGGTTTATTCTAATTCAGATAACTTAAAGGTCAATAACAATTCTAACTAATACTGGAAAACTTTTTGACCAAATTTTTTATTTAGGAAAGTTCTCCTCCTTTCCATAATCAGTTGAAGCAGTTACTGTTTTAAAACAGAATAAAATACTTTGTAAAACAGGCACATAATTATTTTAGTTTTAAAACGTTTTATTTCAGATAAAGCATGCTGCTATATACAGAAAAAAGTGTGGGTCAAAGCAAGAGCAATACAGAATGGGCAACATATTCCTTAAAACTTAAAAGATGCTTTTAAAAGCTTCAGTGCAACAGTAGTATGATATATTCTTCTCACTCCTAAATCACCTCTAGCAAAATGTCATTTCCTCGCAGATCCTGAGCAACCCCAGCTATGTCTCACTTTTATATAATGATAAATTCAAATTTCCAACACAAAACTTACAGCAATGGTTTCAGCAAATAACCTCTACCAGTATAATATATTGAAGAAATATAACTTCACATTGCTAATATCTTATTTCAAACAGCATCATTCAACTATGCAAACTAAGTATGATGTTGTACATTTAGCAAGGTCTAGGCCAGTCAGTTTTCCTTTTCAACGTCCTCCTACTTCATTATCTTTACAGCAGTAAAACTCAGTAAAAGTCTCATTCTTCTTCCTCCTAAAGAACTATTGTCAGCAACTTCCCTCTCATTTTCTTAAAGTCAAGGGACTACAATAGTGATGTTTTCCTGTATACTGAAGTTTGAGATAGTAAAGGAGTAAAGCTAAAACTACTTTAAAATTAAGAACATGAACTGGGTTGTATCGTTATTTTTAGCTGTGGTGACAGTGAATGACTAACAGGCTAACAACAGAAACCTACAGAGCAAGGCCCCAGCAGTGCGTGTGACACGCTGGGGCTCTAATTCAGGACAGCAGTTAATGTTTGACTGTAACTCTGTCTGTGTTTGCTCCAGAAATGTGGGCTTTTAACTTTTAACATTAAGGAGCTGCGCTGACAGGCCGTGATGCCAATTGCGCAATTTGGCAAAGCGTGGGCTGTTACGTTCCGTTTCAAACCTTTCCCTGTGGCATGAAGAAAGAGAGAGAGAGAGAGAGAGAGAGAGAGAGAGACAGAGAGACAGAGAGAGACAGAAAGACAGAGACAGAGAGACACAAACACAGAAGAAAGAAAGGAGGGAGAAAGAAAGGGGTTAGGGACCATGGCTACCACTCCCCTGCCTTATAACTAGGGCAATGGCAATTTATTTGGATTTTCTCCTCAGCTGTCAAATGAGCACAATGAAGGCTGGGTGATGCTTTTTGGACATGTGTGAAAGGTTTTGAAGTTGTTCATCTCTGAGAAGTAACTTGATATAACTTATTCTTTGACTTGTTCATGGTATTACAGGGCTGCTTTTGCTAGAAATGCAGTGTAATCCCATTGTTTTCCTGCCAGCAGTTTCTCTTGGCTTTTCCCTCCCTTCCCCCCAGCTGAGCAGTCAGTGACAGTTAACTCATAAAAGTGCAAAATGAATGCAAGTGTTTTCCATTCTGGAACACCTAGGCCAGCCCATATCCTGCTGTCCTTTCTGCAAGGACTATTACCCACAGGTTTAAGCAGCACTTTTCTGTAGCTTTTCTCAGCATTAGTGAGTATTAGTGTTGACATTTGCATAAATATTTCTGGTCATGGGTGTCACAAAGCAGAACAACATGGGATTTTCAAAGCAGAGTCCTGAGAAATATTGGCGATCTCCTGCCCCCCACAGCTACCTCTGACTGCGCACTGGGGCTGTCGAGCCGTGTTCAGCACATCTAAGGATTTAGCCTTTTCTAAACGCTCTATGGTTTAAATTCACATTTTGTAAATAAAAAAGGGAAGAAGGAGGATGTGAGATGAGAGCACAATCAAGGAGAAGTATATCAAACAGAATGGAAAATAAAATGTTCTTGTTATTTGCAAAATGGATTTGAGTCACTGCAAACAAGGTAATTTTTTCCCTCATTATTTACACTCAAAACACAAGACAATTAATTGTGTTAATGCAGTGGAACTTGAGAGTGAAACCAGCCAAACAGAAATGAGCAGACTGAGCTGGTTTTACTCCTCAGGCTGAAGAAAGCACAAAACAATAAACAGAGTAAATGCCAAGAAATTCACTAATATTTCTAAATCTTCTGTTCTTAATAACACAGTGTCATGCAAGTAACACCCCTAAAGGAGTCTTGATGTATGACTTCTCAAAATATCTTTTATGTTTTTAAGTAATTAAAAGATATAAAGTATTCCTAGCTGAAACTTCCTGATGGCATTTTTTCCAGTTACACCAAACTGTACCAGCTACAGTGGGTCTGACATGTAATTTAAGAATTCCCTTACTGCTTTCAAGATATTACCCCTCCATTCAAGGAAAAGGTATTCAGAAACATGTGTTTGGCTTGAAATGGATCCCTTCTTTCCAGAAAATATTCCACCACAATCATCACACCAGCAATGGAAAGTTTGTATAGCAAGTTATAATCTTATGTGTGCCTTCAAAATAGCAGCAGCACGAGCGAGGGACAGTCATGCAACGTGCTCATCAATATTAACTGAAAGGGATATTCTGCCACCCAAAAATGCTCAAGCTTCATGGATTCCATTTAGAACATATGTCATGAAGTTAGAAGCAGCAAGCTAAAAGTGACTATTTTTATGTAAAACAGTTCTGCCAAAAATAAGCTACATGTACCACCCCCTATCCCCCAAGAGTTTGGGAGAAATCTGATCAGCATTTCATGCAGTTCTTGCAAGAGAAAGCACCAGAGAGATTGCTCACAGCATGCCCTGAGACCAAAATCCCTTGCCCCCCAAAATCTCTGGCAGTTTAACTTTTGGAACATGAAGGATTTTTCCAGAACTCCAGCACAGCAGGGGATTAATGAATGCAACATTGAATCTGGCAAGACTCAGGTTCTGCAGTTCCCCATGAAACCTTTTGCTTTCAGGAACCCAGGAAACCTTCCAGATGATCCCAAACTATGGATGTGGAGAAAGGTGTGGTTGTATAGGCTGGATCTGGAGTAGATACCAAAGAGGACTTTCTACTCCATTATTGTGCTAGAAGAGTGGAGTTCAAGCATGGAGTCTCTGCATCTGACATAGGTCCTTCCATCCCTTACAAAATCAAAAGTGGCAGGAGCCTTCCCAAGACATGAAACAGAAGGGGTCCAACAGGCCCCAAAGAGCTGCCTATGATTAATACATGCACAACCAGGGCTTTTGCTACCACATCTCCAGTGGAGTATGTATGTGCAATGTTTGAGGCAGGCACCAACCCACCCACACAGGGTGGGCACTGTCAGGGAGGCAGGAAGGAGACGCCATTTCATTCTTTGCGCCAGAGCTCATGCCAGTTGCACAGTACCTGTGTAACTACCTAGTATATGTTCCCTTGACTCTACTACCAATGAATGCCCTTAAACCTGCTCAGCTGTGCCTAAATATAGCCAGAATCTCCTTGAGAAAACAAAGGATAACACAGTGATACCTCAAAACTGCAGAAAACACGCAAAGCACAGTGGATATAGTGACGTATTTCGAGATAGAATGTGTAATTTCCATGTGTTGATGTCTTACTAGATAATTATTGTCAACATATCTGATACCACCTACAGTTTCCAGTATCTAATATTTTCCAAAGCTACAGACTACACCTAGAAAGATTATTCCTTTAAAACAACATATTCCTCTCAGATGTGAATGGGGGACTCTTAAGTTCATCATAATGCTCTAAATCCCATCATAGTAAGGATTTAGATGTGTGCTATTACATCAAAACAGATAATGCACAATATATTTAATGAGAATTAGGCTTGCACATTTGAGGGAAGAAATAAATCCCTGAGGGATATAATGTCAAGCCTGATGTTCAGGCATTCAGCCGTGAACTTGGGTGAACTGCAATGGAAGGTTTATAGCAAATATCAACTGAAAGCACACTTGTATTCTCACAGGGAAGACAGCAGATTTCTTTCTCACTGATTCAACATTTGTAACTTGCACTGTAATCAAAAGCTCAGAACCTTTAAGGAAGCCACATGGCAGCAAAAAGAAAAAGAAAAGGAGGTGGTTTGAGTACCAAACACATCACAAACGCAGCCAGCGGCTTAGAGCGGCTCATGTGAAACAGGGATTTGAAGTATGCAAAGGGAAAATAAGGCTTACACGCAGGAAGCTCTTGATTCAACTGCAGTTTTTAGCTCAACATAAGAATCTCTAATACATCTATTTCCTGACTATGCAGGATGACGATAAATCTTTAATTCCATATTATATCTCTGAACAGACCCACTTTTTAAGTGTTTTTGATAGATCATATGAAACAAATATATTTATCCACTAGCAAAAGCAGTCCTGTGCTTCCATATTCTATAAATTTGGGTCATATTTATTCCAAACAAAACATAAGCTAATGATAATGGGTATGGATGGAAACAACTCCTTTATTGTATCATTTAGGGAGAATTAGAGGGTCATCCAAATAAATTGCTCACAAATTTCAGTGCTATCACAACATTATATATTTTCATCCAGTTACACAATCACGTAGTTACACAGGGCTTGGAATTCACCACATTCACACACCCAGTAAAGTACAGGAAAGTTGCATGAGCAAAGAACTTTGAGATTTGAACACACACTCCAGGAATTTTGCACCATCTTTCCTAAAAACATGCTAATTTGTTATCTTTGTCATTCAAATGCCTCTCACTGATAGCATTTTAATTTTAGTGATTTTTAAGTAAATGTATTAGAATATTTTAGGACAAAATATAATAAAGGAGGTTCATATTAATGCCATTTTAAAACATTATTGGGTTATCAGGAAGGAGAAAGCCATATTTTTCAGAGGGAGTTGCCTACCTTGACCTCCTCAGGGCTTCTTCGTCTGGATCTTGCACTGTAGACAAAAAAAATTTCAGTTAAAAAAAAGAAAGAAAGAATGAAAGGAAGGACTTGGCTTTATGATGACATTATAAGTTCCCTAGAAACATATCAAACCATATCTAAAGGTGCATTCATGCTGACTTTGCAGCAGTAGAATTTGTAAGAATATCATGAGGAGGAGCAGTTCCCTTGAGATGGGAAGGAGGATGTTAGGAAGAATGTAGCTATTAGAGCTACTTTGTCATTCATTTATTAGCAGTGTTTCACAGCTGTAGGCAATGATTCTACAGAGAGGTCCTGCTGTTTTGCAGGAAAGCACAAGAGGAATCAGCAGCAGATTCATAGGAAACACTAAGTATTTCCCTCTGATGTGGGAAAGGGCCCTGAACTTATCTCTGGATCAGAAACCAGCTGTGAGGTTAGTACCAGGTGGTCAGAAAACATTTCCATAGGCAATAAGCAGCAAAGTTCAATCTCCTGTGACATTCATAGCAGATCTAGGTTTAGATAACAGGGCTGATAGAACTATAGATTTAATACAAATGGTGATCCATGATTTTTTTTGACCTCCAGAAGTCACTTCTATAAAAAGCTGTTACAAGAGACATGACTTATTTATCATGTTTTCTAATGAATGGACACCTTTGTATGTCTAGGCTGCTGGAGAACAAAAAATTGCACGGCAGAAATTTGACTTGTAAGTAGGAAGAACTATGGTGTCCCAAATGCTCTTTTACTGTATGGTCTGTTACACTTTTATGTTGAGATCTCCGGCAGATCAAAGAATTTTCTTCACAAAGCATAAGGTGAGACTGTGCACTTTGACTTCCTATTCTCTCTAGTTACATTCAGGATCTTGGATCGAAAACTACGTGGGTCTGGACATGAGTATTCCTTCAGTATCAGTGGCCAATACTGGGGTGATACATAACGACAGGAATCTAAAATCAGGATGGGGAGGATGTTTTGTTATTCCACTTACTGTACTCCGTTCCAGTCATCTGGGCCAGGATGCGGAAGGACTTGGACTGCAGGTTGGCAGAGCGGCGGCTCCAGTCCTCGCTCTCATCTTCAGGCTTGTTCTGAGTTTTCAGCACAGCCTGATACACCGGAGAGGCACTGTCTACGTGAGGGTCTTTAAGAGGGAGGGTACTGCAATGCAGAAGGTGAAACGTTGTGAAACAGCACATGGTGGCTTTCCTCCTAACTTCTCTGGTCTCAGCTTGTCACCCAGAGTAACAGCAATCCACCACATGGCTTTGAAATTACCACTTCTTAAAAAAATACATTGATCAATTTTATGTTATGCCTCATTCTATCTTTGGAATGGCCTGTTATCATCAAATCTGCATATTCCAAACAGCATGAAAGTGCTTGGAAATATCTCTTCATGATTTCTCAGCCAAGGAAGCCACAAGCTTACAGTGGTTAGAATAACATGTGGTGATAAAGGAGAGTATGCCAGGCAAAAACATTTATTTGTCTGAGAATTCCTGTCACATTATTTCTTATAAAAATGACTTCATGTTGATACTGTTTTATGTTGTGCCTTTAAATTATAGTGCTGGGCCAGTGTACTTTGAGATTGTAATTAGAAATAAAACCCATATTTCATTATAAAAATAATGTGGTGGGCTTTTATAGCTCTTTCTAGAGATGATTCTTTGTCAAACTCTGAATTAAACTTCCATCTGCCATAAGCCTGGATTCATTGTCTACTAAACCTGTGAAGCAAAAGAAGTCTAGACTTGTACTCAAGACTTGCATACATATGCTGTATCTGAAATCTTTAGCAGCAGAATGTATCTCAGAGTCTTACAACATGTCTACTCATCGTGCAAAGTGATATGTCCAGGAAAAAACTTTCAATTGTGCACACCTAAAATCAAAGCTACAAAGGTCTGTAGCACCTCTCTTTGATTTATAATGCAAGCTAGAAACAGGCTTAGTAACTTAATAGTGCCTTTTTTTCCCCTGTGAAAATAAATTCTGCATAGCATACAGTTAAAATTAACTATTAACAGAGCTACAGGAATATACACCGAGGGGATGATGTATGCTTGGAGTAACTTGGCTCCATGGTTTCTCTAAATACAAGGTCCATTTTTGAAGCAAGTGATTTATTGTAATAGCTTTAACTTGTTATTCCATAAAGAGCTTTGCAAGCAGCAAGCTCAACTTCAGGAAAACTGAGAAATGGTTCTGTTAAAAGTTAAGGGCCATTTGGTCCAACTAAGTCACTGCCATAAAGTTCCAGGAGCAGTCCCCTGCTATAAAAGTTTCTTCCTTGGTTCAGGCTCAAACTTAGTGTTCTCTAAGACACCATTGTGCAGAGAAAATCTACAGAGAAGTTGAGTCTGTGATTTGAAGACCTGAGAGGAATCATGAGAAAGCCAAGAAACATGTCTGACATCCTACATACAGCAACAACATACAATGTGATGAAAAATACTACCAGGTAGTGCTTTAAATATCAGTATTTTCCAGCTGACACACTCCTCTTCATCAATACATGGTTTTGATGGATTTGGACATAATATGGGATATGTTCTTCAGGTCAGACCACAAGGGGCTCAGAAACATGATCAGTGTTTATATGGACCCAAAAGCACCCCGTCTCTCTAGGAATTTTCAGTTTTTATTGGAGGAGTATTTAAGTTCTTCATAACCCCCAATATATGCAAACTTGTCACTTTCTTGAGGACCCAGCACAGCACAAACCCCAGTTAATATTTTTTGGTTTTTTGCACGTTTCAGCACAATCATCTACATGATGGAGCACAGCTTGGAAAAAAGCTGAATTTAGAAGAAAACCTGACTCTTCAGTTTAAGCTTAGCCACAAAACATTCAAGTTATGTAAAAAAAGTTTCTCAGCGTGGAAGATGCCCTGTAGGAAGAAGCAGCATTTTCCAGCTCCTCTTTCAGCTCATGTTTCCCAGACCACTATCCTTACAATATCTAAACACGAGCAGGTACAGAAGGCATAATGTAGACTTGTTCATTTTGGGAAGGGTGTGCCATTAGTAGCTTCTAATAGTGTTGCTCATAGAGGAAGACAGGAGAGAGAGCAGTTGTCTTCCACTTCTGGCCCATCACATATGGCTGAAGGGCTTGCTGAGGCAGGGCAGAAAGTGTGGGAGCAGGAATAGTCTTTGTGTGGAAAAGAGATTCTCTGTAACACCAACAGTAAGTCAGGAACCCACTCAGGGCCATTCTGCTGCTGCCTCTGACACTTGGCTACACTGAAAAGCTCTGTCACTGTAAAGGGTCTTGTTAATGTTCCCCAAAAGATGACCCCAGAGGCATTTGAGGGTGCTGAGCACCCAGTACCTTACCCTGTATGACTGCTAATGGTGACTGCCTGAAGTGGGCCGACAGTTAACTTTATATGCCCAGATTGACTTTTTAATCTTGCTGAAGCTTAAAAAACTGCTGTTTTTAGCAGTGTGATAGCAAATTTCCCAGCTGCATACTGTTGTAAAGTAAATAATAAACCTCTGCTGACTTCAACCATAGGCCACTGTGGCAACAGCACCGTGCAAGTTACAGACAGTACAAATTCCTTTGACTAAATCCTCTTGCTGAAATGCTTTGTTCCTTTATTATGACCAATATACAAAAAAAAGCAGTTTAAAGGTTTATGTATAATTATGCTATTAACTCAAGGGTCGTTAAAAAACTAGAGCTAAAGGCTGGACCACAGATTTCACAGTAGTAACGTGCGGCATTAACGGGACATATTAATATCCTTATGGTAGATGATTAAGGCAGGAAATGGAGCTTGGTGAATTAACCTTCCCTAGCAGAATGAAACATGGTCATATAAATTGAACTAAATTAATGCAATACATTGGAGTATTTCCAAATCTGCCTTTAATTCAACAGGCCTTTTTCTTTTTTTATAATCATAATTACATTGTAGATGAGTAACTAGGACATATGAGCCACTCAGCATGGAAGTGTAAAATAGAGCGCATTGCTGATTATCAGCATTTCATAAACCTAAATGTGACAGTTGATTCTTACAGACAGCCTAAAGATGCACATAACCATGTTAATACCTCTGTTATACCTCTTTGTAATTTAATTTCTTTCCATCTGGGTGTGGATGTGCAGAAATATTATTCATTTTTAAGCATACTACTCTAAATTGATGTTACTGAAAAATATTCTTCCCAAATGGGTTAGAGCTTTTGAGGGTTTTCACACTGCAGCCTAAGGTATTTTAGTAGGAGTCAATAAAGAATGATACTCCTTTTTCACATCATCATACTAGTCACACATTATTAGCATTAAAACAAGCTTTAAAGACAGTCAAACCCCTTTGAGTAAGTAGCAGTGGGATTATTATTTTCTGGAGTCCATTATAAACTACAGTTTACCATGTGAATGGTATCCTGGAGTCATTAACCAGGTTTAATTTAAGTAGATAATAAGTAAAACTTAGGAACACTGCAGTGTTCTACCCCTGGTGTAGACATATCATGAAATACTGTGACTTCAGATATTAGACTGATTCCAGCTATTCAGTAAAAGCTCTAACAGGTAAAAATCCCCACAACCCAAAAAACAAACAGAAGTTCATGTAGACTGGTAAATATCCAGCCAAGTTGACTTACTGTAGAGGATACACAAGACTTTAGTTTCTACCCAATGACATTATTGATTCTGCTACTTTAACTTGCCAGTTCTTAATCTGGATAAAGTTGTTGGATTTATGTCTACTTATGACTTGTGAATTTGGCTAAAACTGCATAACAGAATTTAGAAGAGGTTTGTACTAATCACATGGTTTTACTGCAACCAACTCTTGCTTCTTGGTTTAGCAAAATCAATTAAAACAAAACAGAGTAAGAAAAGATAAAATGCCAGGGCATTCAAAATTTTCTGCCTTTCAGTTCCAGTGTGATGTCTGAATAACTGCAGTATGAATAATTCTCTGCTTTCCTTTATCCTTTCCATGGTGATCCAGTAAGTATGGGTTATTTTCCAAGTGACAAGAATCTGATTCTGATCTCACTAAGTTACAGCATCACTGATTTCAAGTGGTGAAACCAGAAAATGAATTCTTATTTTAAGCCTGTCTATCCTTCATCACTGATAGAAGAGGTAAGCAGTGTTTCCAGGTACTGTCTGCCCTGTCTGCAGTCTGAGTGTGCTCACCATCTTACAGACACCTTGTGGCTTCAGGGCTGACCTCTAACACGAAATGAAAAGCCAAAAGAGACCAAATTATAAGCAGAGAATTGAGATAAAATCAATCAGTTCACAATTTGGTCTGCTTTTATATGAAAAACTTCTCATACAAATACTTCTGCATTAAGCATAATCTCATCTCAAACTTGACCAACTAAGCAAACTAAAGAACATATCATTTTCTACTGCAAATTAAAGTTCAGAATATCATGGAGGTGAAAAGAACCTAAAGGTTTAATCGAATGAATCAACGGGTAGGCCATTGTTATAGCAGCACAACCCTTGCTAGGTTTCTAAATATCTAGATTAAAAATGTTGTGTTAATTGTAATAAAAAACTTCCAGAGAAAATTAAAATTGTATAGTCACTAAATGTTATAAATAAAATTAAAAAAAAGGCAAGAGAAGTTATAAACCAGGCTGTAGCTCTCAGCGCAGCAGGAATAAAAACATTAGAGAGAAAATAAAAACATTGAGACCAGGTGAATGCTTGGCTTAGGAGTCACATTCCAAAATGAAGCAAAAGCTTAAATGGTAGCTTATATAGTGAATCTTAAAAGAAAAATGTTTTTTTGCAACATTATATGGGAAAACATAGTCATGGAGTTATCTGCAAAGAATAATGTTTCACTAGAACTGTCTGATAGAAAAGGATTAATGGAAATAATCATCTCATTTCAAAACCCCCCACGCAATAGGTGGCTCCCATGTTCAAAATGAGAAAAAATAAAGTAAAAAGGTTAGAACACAGTGATGTTTAACACAGCCTTTGTTGCTGGTGGTGTAATGACTCAACACTCCATAACAGTCTATTTTTTATCTACGTACCCATTAATTTGGTTACTTTAAAGATATATGTATATACTAATATAATTCATTACTATCTTTTAATTTATGATTCAAGCCTCTCTTACTTTGAGATTCTTTACTTCACAATTCCACATGTTAAAACAAATCCCTAGCCCTTTGGAGTGTATTGATCTCCCTAGTTGCATTCTTTGGACTCTATCTGGGATTTTCTACGAATGGTGTTTTCCTTTCCCTGCAACACAGTGTGGGAAAAGATGAGGATGTTTCCCAGTCCACTAGAACCACACCTGGTGACTGGAACTGCATTTGAGAGATTGTTTTCACGTGCTGCTTATAAAATGAAAAGGATCCACGTACCCAGCAGTGCAGCTTTATAATCATCTGATCACTTAAATAGGCAATTTTTTGAAACATTACTATTTGCATCATAGAATGCTACAGTATTTAGTAGAAAATTCCAATATATGATAAAATGTCTCACATAATCCATGCCTATGAAAGATGTAAACTGTTATAAAGAACACAGAATGAATGAACTTTGTAGTTGGCTAATTGAAAATACCAGTCTACTCAACACCTGTGGAGATTCACTGAGTCATGGTCAAAAACAGCTAAAGGTATTGTTTGGGATCCATCATTAGGGAGAGCTGTGATGCAAAAAGTTAGTGGGAAAAAATATATATAGAAAAAGAGAGAAAAATGGCCAGTAAAAGGGAGCACAAGCAAATACATAAAGCATGTTCATTTTGAATAAGCCTGAAGCTAACATATGGAGAAGAAATTATGTTAAAGTATGTTGCTGTACCTACGTTTTGGTGTCACATGAAAAGAAGGCAAGTTCTATTTTGGGTAGAAAGACACCTGGTAAGAAAGAAACCTGGCTACATTCATTGCACATGTAATTTCAGTTAAGTTGTAACAACTCTGGATAAGTTAATCAGATAGATTTCCAGAAACATGCATTGTAAAAGCAGAGTTATTAAAGATCAGTGGATTTTGCCATAGTCCAAAGGATATATGTAGGACACATGTACTGTATGTAAACCAGGGAGAGGGAAAATACAGCAAAACACTCCATTCTGCAGAATGAAACAGTAGCCAGTACTTAATAAATATATTGCATTCTTCACGTATCAATAAAAATTCCACCCCCCTTTCCTGTTATTCCCAAGCTATGCATCTAATACATTGGTTATTACAAAGCATGGTCATCAGAAATGAAAAGCCATCCAATGTCAAACACAGAGCACTAGATATATTTTTGTGTGGTTTACCAGTTCTAGGAGGAATACTAAAAGAGAAAGGTTAAATTAAAGTATCCCTGACCATGGCAGATTTTTGGAACTAGATGATCCTTAATTAACCTTCCAGCACAAACCAGGCTACAATTTCCTAGCTAACCATCCTTTTAATTTCAAAACATGGAAGCGCTTTCAAACATTGTCTAGTATTGATATGTAATTTTTTATGTGTAATATACCCCAATAAAAAAAAAGAGTCCAGGAAGAGCAACCATGTCATGCAGGCAGGGACTGTTACATGTACCATGCAGGCAAAGAGCATTCCACACAAGGAAATGACCTTACCCAGCAAATTCTCCACCCTGGGCTTGTGCCTGGCCTGCAATTGCATCCATGATAGCATCCTGGGAATACATGCTGATCGGGGTGTTATACTGGGCGTGAATTATGGTAGCCTTGCCGCCAAGGCCCTTCACCTCAATGGGTTTGTGTGTAGACAGGGCAGAGTCCTTCAGGACATTGGGGTTGAAACGCTCCGTGAACTCCGGGCTGGGTTATGCAAGAGTGAGGGTCCACAGGGAAGGGAGGGGAAGAAAGGAGAGAGGCGTGAGAGTTAAGTGACAGAAGCACCACCAGCAGAGGAGTGTGCACGTCTGTTCATGGCATCTCACCACCAAAGCTTGCCATCACAGAATAGGAGACAGCACAAGTATCGAGTTGCAGCATCAATTGGCTGCCCCAATGGATGACATTTTTGTGTTGGCTCACAGATTTATAAAGCAGAAAACAAAGGTGAAACAGCTGTCACTGCATTAAAATATCATGGCAAATCCCTGAGTATTTATGTGATAATTACATAAACCAAAATTCTGTTGTTACATGCATACATACCTATAAGTGTATACAAATATACACACAGGTATATGTGCATGCCCATGGGATATACATCCATACTGCACTTTATCCACTGCATCCGTTCATCCTTTCAGCATTCTTACAAAGCACTAGGAAATGCAGTGGGGTGAACAGATTTCTGGTCCTCTATCATTTAGAAGGTTCCAGTATTTTCTGTCTGGATTATTACTCACAGTGAAATTTAGTACTTGTGCCTCTTAATCTTCAAAGTTTTCCTCACAGAGACTAAATCTTCCCAAACTCTCTGTACAGCCAGCCCCGAGTGCTGCTACAGCATGATAAATGCTCAGTCTCAGACCGAAATATCCTACATTGCAACCAATGGGACAACTGCATTTGGAAGAGTAGCTGCCGCAGTTTCCAGTGGCTCCATTTACGAGGAAAGACTTTTATTTGAGAGACTGAGCCCCAAGCAAGTTAAATAATGCTCCCATTACATCAGAATGAGCCAGTTTAATGTCAGGCTACAACTAAAGAACACCTGGCTTCCTTGTAGGGCTGAGCTGTACATTGTTCTAGCCCTGGAGCAAGGACTGAGCATTGCCCAGAGTTTCAAGGAGCAAGTTAACCCTCAGTGGTCAGACACTGAACTAGCTGCTCTTCTCTAACCTATGGAAATCGGATGATTCTCTAGTCTACTCTTCCTGTCCTGTCAGCAGCAGAGGGATGCCAGCAGAACAGATTCCGTATGCTCACTAAACTGGACAAAACTGGGAATTCTGTCCTTTGGGAAATAATGGATAAATCACAAATATTTCATTTAGAACTAAACCCAAAAGCTGGAAATGGATATATCTTCCCCTGTAAAAAGAATTCTGGAAAATGCAAGACACTTGACTGGGAAAATTTTCCTTTTCAGTTTAAGACTCTTCACTGTAAGTTTATCAGCCACTGTTTAGTTTTTCCCTTTACACACACAATAGTTTGTCTGTTTGCCACGAGGGGGAGAGTTAAAACTGAACCCTCAATCCAGCAGGGAGCAAAAAGTAAAATCAAGTAAAGCTGGCAGCCATCTGACTTAATCTTCCAGAGATTATCACAGGTGATGTGCCACCTCTGAATCCAGCCAGGGGATTCTGCTATGTTTTCAGCCTTTTGTTTGGTGGGATGCCCTGACTGGAGATGGACAGAGAGATATGGTCACATATCATTCCAAATACTTGATAGAACATTGACAGCCACATGCTCAAGGAACAGAGACACATAAATGCACATGCTGCATCACAGCCTTCAGATACACACGTCAACATTTTAAGGGAGGGAACCAGGAAGCTGCATTATGCATTCAAAAAGTGAAAATCATCTTTTTGCAAAGACATTTTCACATTTAAAATATATCTCCATTAACAATTCATCAACGATGACAATTTTATTATTACACTGACATCATCTGTTAAAGGGTGATGTGCAGGGACATGCAGGTTGCTACACTGAGCATGAACATGCCTTACTTCAACAACATCCTCTCTTTTCTTTGTAATACCCTAAATGATCACACGATAATTACAAACACACAGGTCCTCAAGATCTTGAGTTCAGTATTCTCTTTCCTCCATGCTGTTGGAAGTACTGAAGAGATTCTAAACCCAAGATCTGAGAAGATTGTGTGAATGAAAGGAGAGAGGTTAAATATGCCACCTTTAAAGAATAAAGTTCTAAGCAGTTGGTTTCCACAATTACAGAAATCAAAGCTAGTAATGTCAGAACAGCCTAAACTTCCCTAACAGTAGCAGCAGGAGTGATTTGGGCTTTCACTTGTGGTCTTTAAACAGTTTCAGTGATGTCTTTCAAGAGGTTTTAGTCACATAAACCAAGGCAAAACTTCAACTAACGTTAAAGGATTCCCATAAAACTAATAGAAAAAGGGATAGATTTTCAACTGCAGAGTTTGCTTTATAACTCTGAAGGTAGAAGATATTAGTGCTTGTAAGGGGTGCTGCCCTCTAGGACAAAGTGGCAGAGGAAAGGCTGCAGAAACAGCTGGAGCACTGCTGCAAAATGAATGGGATCTTTCTCCCCAGCTAGAAAAGGATTGGAAAAATAAATGCCAAAGCAAGTAAGATTAAAAACACCCCTACGATGTGACTTCTGCTTTCTAAGACAATTGTGTCAGAATAATTAGCAATGTAAAATGGCTAGAGTATGTCACACCAAAGGAGTTCCAGCATTTGCATGACATCACACCCACACCTCACTAAAATCAACTGAGAATGCCAGATCAGTGTAAGTTACGTGCATTAAATATTATGTCAATTTTTACATATTCTATTGCTTTTAACCTTGTATTGTCAGTTTAAATTTCACATTTAACTATTATAATTATTTTATGCTGAATTTAACCCAGTCTCTAGAAATTTCTGGATAAAACAGTCATTTTCAGGGACAGAAAGGGAGAGTTTAGAGATAATCCTCAGCCCTTACAAAACTTTAGGTCAAAACTGAGGACTCTGTGAACTTTCTTAAATAAAGCAGATTGACCATATTTCCTAATCAACAGTTATTTCATGTTTGGGCAATACATTTACTAAGGTAAATGACTTTGTGGATTTTTTTTTCCGTATCAGTATCTCATACCAACCTGAATTTGAATTTTAGCGGGGTGGGGCTTTGGAAATTAATTTAATGTTAAAGCTCAAGTACATTGCTAACAATACACCAAAAAAGGCTCATATGATGCTCAACAAACTCTGAAGACATGAAGGCTACTGAAAGATTTAGGAGCATTTAAACCTGGACTGTAGAAACAAACACTTCTGAAAGCCTTTAGAGGAACTGAGCAGGCTCAGATGCCAACTCCATTCACAGCATTAGAGCATCACCAAAAAATGCCAAGTGCATGGTGTGCTCAGAAGGGAGCACTGCTGGACACCAGAGGCAGCACATGATGCTGGCCATACCAAGCAGATTTTTAGAAAAACACTTCCACTTGCAAGCAGACACAGCAGGAGCACAGGGGATCATGCTACCCCAGAAAACACATCTTCACATACACAGCATAACACAAACATTTGGCACTATATAGAAGTGATACTAACTTGGCAGCGGTGTTGGTTATGACCTAAAAGAAGAGAAAGAGAACAAACAACATCAAAACCAACCACACAGAAAAAGTCAATAGTTTTTAGAGTGCAAAGGGCAAAAGGTATTTATGAAAGCTTGCTACAGGCTCTTTTCAGACCATCTACAAATAAGAACAGAAAGTAAATGTATGCCTAAAAACCCCAACATGATTAAGAAAGGAAAAAATGTGGGGATTATACTTGATCCACTAGGACTTAGTAGGGTACCATGGCATTTTGGCTGACCCTTGAACATGATTTTATTGCTGTACATCCCTAAAAGTACTACTACCTAAGTGCATGGTAGGGGGGAGGGAGCAGAGGGAATAAAAAAGGATTTGCAGAGCATATTCTCATCTGAAAATAGCATATGAGTGGTAGAAATTATATTTTTCCCCTCAGATACTAAATATTCAGAGATGAAGTCTGTTCTCCTCAGGCCACCCTCAGAGTTGGTTTTGCAAGACTGATTTTTGGTCTTTTACATGCTGGAGAATATCCAAAAAATATACTGGTAGATGTTTTAAATCTAAAACTAAGGAAAATGCCTTTGTATTTAACAAAGTATTGGCCTAAATCTGACTGTACTTACATTACACCAACAGTGGTGTAAGTCAATTGGCTTCAGAATAGTCATTCCTAATTTTATTCCAGATGAAATGAAGCAAGCTGTGCATTATGTGTTTTTTGGGATATGGATATCAAGATATTTTATTGATCTGGTATGTATACAGTATGAAAAAACCACATATTCATGCTCCATTTCTGCTTTGCTGCATAAACAAGTGACAATGGCTTGCACAGTAATTCCAGAGCAGCATAAACCAGCTAAAACTGGGAGTGATGAACAGTGTGCTCACACTGGACTGTGGTGCATTTGCTAATAACAAATAGCAGTAATGGGCTATGATGTTTATTTTAACTTCGTTTTTTCAAAGCTTAAAATACCCACATTTTGGTCTTTTCTTGGTTGAAGACTAATCCATCTTATTTTGTGCAAAATAAAGAGAAAGAGATGCAGGATCAGTTAATAAACTTTTCTTCTGACTTAGCTGCACAGAATGCTGTTTACAGAACTGGGCACTGAACCTTCCAACTTGATACTGTGACATTTCTGTATCTGGGACCAACAGAAAATCCTGGACAGCAAAGTTACGCTGTTGGAGTGACATTCCAAGCGGATTTGTCTCCTTCTGCTTTTGCCTGGCAGCACCTTTGCTATTACTGCTTCTTTCTACATACAGTCCCTTTGCCTTGGCTCATCCAACAGCCTTTGTCATGATCAAAACCACTCTAATGAGCCAAGCTGTAGTAAAGGTTTTGCATTTCTGCATTTCCATGGTAAAACAATCCCAGATCACCTTCTGCAGCTACTGGTCAGACTCTCAGATAAAAACCCTACATTAAGCCAAATGTAGCAGTTTGTTACAGGAACTGGTAGAGATATATTAGGAACAAGCTGCAGCCTGTAAGCACATTAGTGATCCTATATCCATTTTAGGTTTATACAGGACAGCTGGACACTCATTTACAAAGAAACTGTGTAATAGTATCAGTTTCTGACTAATCCGGGCCTCTACCTTACACACAAAATAATATCTTAAAGGCAGAACAACCATCCCTAAAATACACCTGAATTAGAGGAATTTGTTTGCATATTGTTAAAATCTGTTAAAAGATAAAAATCATCATGTGTACACACTAAAAGTTCAACAGACATGTCTCAGTCAAGATTTTGAGATATGAAGAGGCTACTATAGCGTCCCTCAAAAACAGCAAAGCTTTGCTTCTCCTTATGTTTAGTATGTGATGAGAAAATTCCCCCCAGTTCAGAGCCACACATTACTTTGATTCTAAATATGGACATGTATGAAACACCCAAGTTGCTGCTCACAGAGGTCACAGGGTAAGAAGCCAGTAACCCAAACCACCTGGCAAACACTTGTGGGACAGGTATTTACTGCCCTTGACCTACAATGTGAAAAGTAACTCACACTGGAATGAAAAAGATCCACATGTTACAAACCATGACTCACTCTTCATATTTATTAATACTCCAGAGCTTCCAGCACATCACATTCCACACTCTTAACAGGCCACCACTTTTTTACCCTGAGTGAAGGTGATAAAGCTTTAATGTAAAGTGTATCAGAGAGACACATGCTTTGTTATTCTTCACAGATCAAGGAAATAATCTCAAAATTAATTTAGTTCCTTGATAGAATTTTCCAAAGGGTTTAGCTAAACCTCTAGTAGCAATTCACACAAGATTAAATCATTTGGTGAAAAGGACATGGCATTGAAATATGAAATATACCTTAAGATCAGCCCCTACAGCTGAATTTTTCTCACAGCTTTTTCCATACTAAGCACAAGTTCATGAATTCACAATGAATTCATAGATTTGGAGCACCATAATATCATAATCTTACACAGCATCTCATGTTGTACTATATAACAATGTCCCCAACAAAGTCCAGAGCTCACAGTGTTTTCCCTGTGCATTCTTTCCCAAATATCCACTATGAGATTGAGATTCTCATGGATGATACCGAGTCCCAAGGTAGTTACAGGTTCTATGTGTTATTCTGCAGAGAACAGGAGAGATGCCTCTCAATTCATGGGTAACAGTCAAGTGGGAGTGGGAATGAGAGCATTCTTGAGCTCTGAATTTTCTCTGCATCTAAACTGAGATCTCAGAAGAGTTACCTGAGAAGACACATTTATTTAGTGCTTCTGGGCTTTTTAATCTTTTCAGAATGTTCCTGGGCTGCAGAATAAAGGCTGACTTTTAAAATTTTCTTATTTGTTCATCAGTGCTACAGATATTACAGGCAGATAGACAGAAACTCCCTAAAATTTTGTTCAAACTAAAAAAAAAAATTAAAATCTCAGATGGTTGTTCTAAGGTAGAACTTTGCTTTGTAATTCAGGGCACTGCCACAGGCATGCACAAAAATGTTCACATATAAAGGGGACATAAAACATGGAAAAGCATCAGAGTGAAGACAGGGAAGTGTTTCTGCAGATACACCTTTTTTGCACCCCAATAATCACTGTGATATCATGTAGTCCTATTGCAAAGCCCTCTGGCATGAAAAGAAAGGCTCACATAGACTTTGGTGAGTGATGGATGCAGCTGTGTTGTAATTCTGACAACAGTCACAATGCTGAGCTATCCAAAATACAGCCACTTTCACCCTCACCCTTGCAGATGTTAAGAAGGGTTGTGAAGACAGTGGGAAAAAGATAGTGAGATATACTCCCAGGAAACTCTGCATATTGAAAAAATACAAGGATTGGTATTCTTCAAGAAAACTGTAAACTAAGAGAGAAGCATTCTGAGGTTTATTTTGCTGATTTTGCTAACTGAAATAATTTTCTTCTAAACAGTAATTGCTTTTCTTAATTATCCAGTATGAGAAGGGAGGATAGGATTTTTGCAGATAACTTAATTAGGATTGTTAATGCCGAGTCCTCAAGAGAGTTGCAATGAATCATATAAACTGCCTGAATCATCTAGAACACGTATTTATGCTCTTTTAGAAGGATAAAATATCCTTACTTTCCTACAACTTAAAACCCCTTGGTTTTGCTCTTGCAAAGAGCTCCTTCAAAGAGATATAAAGTACTTGAAGATATGCATTTGCTATCAGACCTCAGTGGACTGTCTGAATTTTCTGTTTTTCCTCATATAGCCAAGTCCCTGGTGTCAAACGTACACTTTTTCCCATATTCATAATATGAAATTTATCTTCGTTAAAAAAACCCCAAACCACAAATAAACAAACTAAAAGTTAAATTTGTTTGCCAATTAATACATGAAGGCAAGAAAATCAGGAAAACCTGTTTTTCATTGCCCTTTCTCATGTAGTGTAATCCAAGGTCCTCACTTAACAAACCTTCTAACAGAAGAGTTGATCTGAAATAAAGTAATACGTAAAACCTTGGACAGCATGGGATCAGACTATCTGGGCAGTATCTAGAGATCATTTGTTGTTACATACGAGTTAACTGCAAAGCTAATGGATGCAAGACAGACAATGTCCAAAACAGACAACGTCCAAAATATTGCAGTTTTGACTCATTTTGCATAGGAAAGCCAATACATTAAGGCAGGAATTACAGCAGGACATTCCAATGGCCAAGCATTTCAGATCTGCTGGTCCAAGCCATTTGTCTTTAGCAAAATACCAAAGGTCAGATCTGGTTTATGGCAGCTGCTCTAATGGCCAACAGCAGTACTTGGTTCTATGAGACTACAGGCATCAGTTAAAAGTGCTGAGTGCCAGAACCCCGAGATGATCAGTCACTTCAGTCCTAGTGTCTCTCCTCATGCTCTGGTGACTATTGCCAATCCATGTTGCACTTCAGATACCAAAGACCAAGAGTTATTCTGTGATGACAATGTGGATGTATCCTGCGGGTTACTGGAAAATTTAATGATTGTTCCAGACCTTAATCATGATTACCAGACAAATACACAATAGGGTAGGTACTATTACATTCATTTTTCAGCAAATTCATTACTTATTGAAATATTAAATATGTTACCTACCCTCTAGGAAGTCCACCTTCTGAAGCCCTTCGGTTGAGACTTAATTTATGCATCTCAGCCATTTCCCTGAGAGTCTCTGCTGAGTAAAGGCCAATGGGGTTGTTATACTGCCTTGCAGGGCTCAGCTGGTGGGCAGGGCTACTGCCACCAGCCAGCCCAGGGCTTGGTTTGGAACCTAGAGTACTCTTTGCAGGTGAAATGTCAGGAGTCACAGACTGAGAGGACATGGAAGATCTAACTGTGGTGGTCTTTAAGTAGGAAGAACTATTGGAAAAGCTGATCTCTTGCTGGTTGAGGTAGCCTGAAAACGTTCCATTGGTTGCTAAACCACTACCCACAGGCCCAGTCGCCGTGTTAGTTAGAGGGCTGAAGGTTGTTCTGTTGCCATTGATTTCCCAAGCAGGTTCCTGTAGTAGCAAACATGCAGGCCAAGAAAAGAAAAAAAAAGAAAAGAGCAATCATAGATCACATGCAAAAATAACATCTGCAATTACTGCTTTAAACATACTGATAAACTTTCAATAAATGATTGGGGCCAAAGCATTCAAACTTTCAGGGAAGGTTTTCAACAAAGAAATGCATTGTTTCCAAATAAGGGAAGCAAAACATACTCAGGCATTTTTTACTGGGTTTTAGTTGAAATCAACAAATAAAGCTTAACACTAAAAGAGCATTTGCTACTAGTCAACCTCACAGCAATAATTTTACATAAACACAACACTGTCCATTAATTTCTAGTATAATTAAAAAATCTTAAAAAAAAGTCTTGAGGTCAGAATCATTTTAGATAATATACAAACATAAAAGTCAATGCCATTATTATAAATACAGAATGATTCTAAACCACACCATTTTCCTTTTCTATTTTCCACGAGTGCACTGTAAGCTATGGAAGCTCACACGTGGCACTGCTTTCCTGGGCTCTGGTTCATGCTAATTAGGCCATGCAGCAGGGTTAGCAGATAGACCAACAGGATTGGAGGACAGGCACTGCTCCACAGAGAAGATGCTTCATGAGGATCATTCCTGCATAATTTACACTTGAAGGAATGTGTGCATGACTATGTTGATGATGCGTGCATGATCCCACTGTCATGTCCCAGATAATATTCCTAACTAGGACACCAGGGTGCAAGTCACAGGAATCTCTCCTGCAATAGCTATACCCATAGAAGTCTGTGCTGGTGCTCAAACTAGAAACAATCTAGAAAAGAATCATCCTGGAAAACTACAGTCCTACACTTCAGTTTCATAAATGATTCACTATTAATGCAACTTAGTTAAACCAAAATAAAGGTGATATTAAAAAAAGAAAAATAGTGCTTTATCAGCAACACAGTGCAGGTGATAAGTTGCCCTGTGAGTTCTGAGGCACATTCATGTAAAACTTCTGTGCTCTTGTTGCCTAAAAAGACCTTATCACTGCTTCAGGCTCCTTCTGGTGCAACACCTGGGCCCGAAGGGTACCCAGCACTTTGTGGGAATCACAGAGCACCATTAGGGTTAAATTGCCTCATTTCCTTCCGACTGCTGGCAGCGTGTAGACCACAGCTCTATACCTTCTGCAAGACTGCCTACCTGAAATATGGACTATTTTATTAAAGAGAAACATGAAATTCACTTTCAGATGGGCATTTTATACCTTTACTCTCGGGTTTTGTTATTCTTTCAATTCTAAAAGCTAGATTCTGACGTCAATTAACATCTCTTTAATGTTTGCCTTTCTAGCACCCTGAATACCGAAACTCATTAGCACTTTTTAAAAGAATGAATTATATAGTTTCAAAAGCTGTTTTATTCTGAACTTCCGTTTGTCTGTAATTGTGTGTTTTGCATTAAAAAAAAAATCTATAGCTAAGGTATCCAACAAACTATTTGAATGCTTTGCAATTTACAGATTTTTCTAGAGTTGGAATATTATAGTTTAGTGCAGAAGCTCCTGGCTCCAGCCTGACTTGGGCTCCACTGCTTTTGTTACAGGAAAAGGAGCACTTCAACTTTTCTCTCTGGACCTGGATATGCTGCAGCCACAAGCAGGACCCAGATGCTCACAGTTAAGAGGCCCACCAGGAATGCTGCCTGCTGCAGTCCAGCTCAGGGGACGGGGACAGGCAGGGGACAGTATTGTGAAGAGGGAATGGAGCCCACAGTCTGGCCTCAGTGAAAGCCAGTTCAAGAGCAGGTGGTGGCCTGCAGTGACCTCATTTGGGCTGGCACTTCAAGCACCATCTTTAACATCTTGCACTCATCTTCCCCACAGCCTTGTATGAAACATAGGCCTGAGAACAATCTGGCCTCTGATCTTATGCTTTTGCTACTGTTGGTTACCATTAATGTAATTTACTAATTTTGATACTAAAGTTCACTAGAAAAATAAATATTTATGTTGTCCTCTTAGATTTTTCTATATGGCATATTTAAGTTCAGGGAGCATACATTTGAAAAAAAACAAGATAACATGATTAATTAAATTTTATTGAAAAAAATCCACTAAAAGTCTAAGGATATAATTAATCATAACATTAAACACATTTAAGACATTTTGATTCAAAAAAGGCAGATTAAATGAACTGAGATAATTTTTCTTAGTAATAAACAGGAAGAGATTTTAGCTGGCATTAATAGCTGTCTGAGGCTGTAGGAACAGATAATCCTAAAAGCATTTTTCAGACTATGCCTTTTTAAATAACTACATTTGAAATACATACTTTGGTCACTATACACTGACACTGAAAACAGCAAATGGCCACCCGCTCAGTGGCTTACTGCAAGCTTTGAGATATCATTAAATAAACAGAAAACAGAGGTTGTCTATAAAAATGTGTTAAAAAAGAGGCACAAATGCACAAGGCCCTGTTCAAAAATTAAGTCATCACTTGTGCGAATGAGTTTTACATGCCAGCAGAGAGGGACAAAACAATTATTACAAAAAATAAATATAGAGGCAAGAGAGAAGAAAAAGGATATGCCAGAGTTATATTTGTTTGTTACCCTGAAAACTCTGTGACTCTCAGTTAATTGTGGGTTTCCTTTCTAAACTTCAAAATAAAAAGGACATGCAAGGAGAGCTGACCAAAAAGTATGTTCCAATTGCTAATGAGAGAAATGCCAGATATTTTTTTAATCCTAGTGCATTTCCAAAGTTTTTGTGTCACTGGACAGTAACAGTAGGCAAAGGGAAAATTATAGGATAGCCATAAAAATGATGGTTGATGATTTTGCTCACCTTTATGGCATGAATGAAGTTTTGGGTTCACTCCTCAAACAATTTCTAGCTGGAATACCACCATGGTGGTAACTCAACACTAGAATTCCTAAGAACCCAGCAGTGCCAGGTTAGCATTCTCCATTTGGAAGAAGTGTATCAGAAAGCAGCTCTATAACTTCTTCTGAGGAATTACTGCCCAATCATCAACATATTTAGCTCTTTCCTTTTGTGTTTGACAAAGAATACCTCATTCAGTTTATTCCTGGTAGGGTATTTTTGATTTTTTTTTCTCTCTTGTCCAATGGCAAAACCAGATCAATGCAGCATTTCTGAAAGCATTTCTGTCTGTGAGGGGCAAATTTCTAATACTGAGCAGCAGCACAGCTTTGGGCATTGCATCACATGGAATGCAGCCAACAGTAACAAACGCTCCCCTGTTTCCCATCTCTCATCCCGTTCTGTTTCAGTTTCTGTGGCTGGAAAAGCAAGCTGGTATTTCCAACTATGGGAGTCTGATGCTACCCCTGCAGCCGACCAGAAGAGGAGGCTCTGACACTGAGCAATGGGCTTCCCTCGAGAAAGATGCCGGGATCGGGCAGCGATCCCTTACTGCGAGAGGAAAACTGCATTTTCATTTCCCAGCGTAATGTCAGTGAATGAGCTTAAACCTGATAAATGCAGAGGAGTTTCATTCTGAAATGTTATTATTATACCTCTCTTTATAAACATTCCGTTTCTATGAAAGGTGAAGCTTCTTGGAAATCAGAGAAGTGAGAAACAAATTTATATTGGAAGACACAATACCAAGTTTTGCAGGTCCTCTTCCTTTGACAGCTCATTTTCTATTTATCTATTGCTATGACCTGACAGTTCTTACTCACCTTTTTCACTTCTGGGAGAATGATTTTAACAGTATATTAATGAATTTGACCACCCAACATGTCCAAGAAGCAGTTGTTGCTTTTAAGCTTTTTATAGAAAGAAGGTAATGGAGGCACCATGACACTAAACGACTCTGCTCAAAGACATCCAACAAACTGCTTCTGGCTGAGCCAGCTTTTCCATCCTATGCTTTACTTAAGGAGTCAATCATCTCTTCTTCTATTTTCGCTTAGCCACATAGGTTCCCAAATTTGGCAAGAAACAAATCATGAGTATTACAAGATCCTCACTGGGACTCCAAAATAAGTGTGTCCAGCACTATTTCATAAACATCACAGCACACAGTCTATTACATGCTATTAAAATTAAAGAGGCTGTCAATACCTTCTTGCAAAGGGACAAATGCTAAAGCTGTGCTTAGACTTAAAGCTTCAGCTTGACTGTTTTGAATGGCAGTGAGCTGAATCTTCACCTGTGTTGTGTCACCCCTGAAGAGCTGCAGGAACTCACTGACTGATGATGGCTTAGTTTCAGTCCTTGTACTCATGTTTATTCTTATTGTTATTTGAATACTTTCAACATTAACTATGTCCTTCTAACTATGCCACACCTGTGCAAAAGACTACTAAATCTACTGACTAATTAAGAAAGATTGACTAACCTGAATGAGCATTGTTTCCAGTTTGAGATAAATGTCAGATAAGGATATAGGGAAACTGCAAATAAATCAAACGTGTATTTCCAATAATAGCCCTACAGCTCAGTTGGTGCCTTATTTATGGTTGCAGAACCTGTATCATCCATAACATTGATCAGCTATGTGAAAGAATGACTGATCTTTGTGACAGAATGTATGCTCATTTCCCTAAAACACAAAAATCCCAAGACCACAGTACTCAAAGAAGAAATGCATGCCTGAAAATTAGTGGAAGCTGCAATCAGATCAGCATTATGTACAAGAGAATTTCAGGTTTAAACTAGACACTGTACTTGCACATGCAGATTGTTTAGCTCACACTGACATGCCTTAACCTTAACCAGAGAAGGGTGAGAAAAACTCCTCTTGATGTTTGAGGATGACACTGTCACAACTGTCTTGTAATGCAGTTTTTCGCTGTTTTTTTTTTTTTGAAATACAATCAAATTCACTTCATGTGAGCCATCACTCTAAACACTGTCAAGCAGTGGTATGGAGGTGACAGCTTCAGCTTACGTGTCACAGAATTCCTCATTTCTACAGTGATACTGTTACTAGAAATAATAAAGGGACAAGCAAAGAAACTTTGATTTTTAAAGTATATTTACTGTACCACACTTTACTGCAACATCCCCATACCCTTGTTCATCAGTAAAGAATTTTTATTCTGGTTTTTGAGACTTCTCTGATGGTTCAATGCCTTCATTTCCTTCTAAACTACCTCCAGAGAAGAATTCGTCTTCATTTAAAAATTACTGTTGTCTACTAGTGTAGACCAGTGACATAAATGTCCCTCCTCTTGATCTGCAAAGGGTCCCTCACTCCAGCACTCTACTGCTACCTCTTCCCTCTGGGCCAAAGACCCTATACCTAAGATACTTCTGAATAGACTGTTTCCTAACATACCGTCCCCTGGATGTCACCTTTTTCCTCCAGAAAGGTTTCAGCAATTCTCTTTTCCAGCTGCCAGCACTGCCTGTAGCCCATTCACAACAGCTCCTATAAACGTTTCCTAAGCACCAATGCACAGAATTCTCAAAATCTGAGACAGCAAGCTCCTGAAAATGGATTGAGTCCTTTGATCTCACCTCTCTCTGAAGGGTTAGGACAGGAAATATAAAATATCTTCATGGCTTTCATGCCAAAGGCTCTTTGAGGACCTTCAAGAAAGCCCTACAGTGCAAAGAGTTAACTTTCTTAAACGGTAGATAGTTAAGGGAGAAAAATGTTTTGTGTGATAAACAAGTTTGAATACCTATGGCAGTAATTTTCAAATTGAAATTTGACAAGGAAGAAATGCACCTAACACAGAGTTATGAAAATCCAATATATAAAAGCTCTGTGTGACTGTGGTGGAAGCAGACAAATGTTTCATACCTGTGCAGGTGCCACAGAGAGTCCCAAAAGGTAGCTGTCAGTCTTGTGTTTGTGAATAACTCTGAAGAGACATATCTACTCTCTGCCTTGAAAACTAACAGCATTCTGTGTAATTCTTGAGGGGAAATAAGAAATCTCTCCCCTTCCTGTCCCTATTACTTTGCTGGTGCAGTCAAACACCAGTCTAACTAAAAAAAATGATCCATTGTTTTTGTTATAGCAATTCCACAATTCTGTTTGGTGACTCTTCCAGTAACTTTCTCCAAGATAACTTTTATAAAATCATGATATAAGCAAAAACAAATCTGAGCAAGATAAACCCTAATTTCATCTTCCCTTGCCAAAAAGTTTACAAGATCCAGTCTGAAATAACATTACTTTTGTCCCAACTAATAAATGGCCAGTCAGGTTCGTTTAAAATTTTACCAAAAAAAATTGAATCAGATTATTCTCCCCAAGTGCATTCTCCTCTGTTAGTTTGAACCTATTTGAAGCAGTTTCAGGGATGATGTTACCTTCTGCTCTGAATTTGGAAGGCATAGTGTTTATAAAAATTACTTAAAATTGATCTGTGGATGTCAGAACTGCCAAAACCAGTAGAATGTCATCTAATTCCCCATGTATTTTGATCTTCAGTGCTTCTTATTTTTTAATGCATGCTAGGGATGAAACTGGCACTGACAGAAGGGATGAGTTGCAGCAATGGAGACTTTACCTCCTCTCCATTTATGTAATGAAACGTGTCAGCAATCCCAACATCCTACCCAGTGCTTGAGCCTAAGGATATACACACCATCTTTCAGGTATCCTTGCTCCTCAGTGCCTCCAAAGTTACAGAAAATGAGTTGCCAGGTACAGTCAATGAATGCTGTTTGTTATAAAATGAATGTGTTTTTTATGAAAGATGAGGAGCTTTGACAACAGAAACTAAGCCATCCGCTTCCTCTGCCACTTACTGTTATTCATTAAATTGACTTATCCTCTTTATTTTTTTATTCTCATTTCTTTTGAATACTGTGACAAGAGTGCAATATGATGCAAGCTTTCAAAAGGCCTCATGTCTCTTTCCAAGTCAGTGTCTTTTCAGTTGTAGCCAGGATTTGGATAGACTGAGGTACAGTCTAATGGTTTTCCCCCAATAATCTACAAAAGAAATGTATATTTTGAGAAGCTTTAGTAGCCTCTTGCAGCCTAGATGAAAACAAGCTGCTCAGAATGGGTTAGACAAAATCACATCAGAGGCTGGTGGAGGCTTTGGTCCTGCTAATCAAAACCCAAGAAAATACAGATCCCTAATTGCATTGCAGCAGTTTGCTGCCTGTGCATTCATTCAACATTTACTTATTTGGGGCAGGCAAAAGCTATTTCCTGTAGTAGGTATTTACCTTGACTGCAGTAGATAAAAATGCTGTTCATTTTGGCTGGGAATGTGTCACTTACCTTCTGGTGGGGGATTACAGCCCTGGGAGAGTCAATTCTGGGAGCTGTGGTTGAAACCGGCACTGGACGTTTAGATCTGGGGATCAAAAAAAAAAAAAAAAAAGAACAAAAGATGAGCAATCTGGACTCCTATTTTTCAGCTCTGATTTCTTGTCAAAATGGTGCTTCATCAGGAGTGAAAGTTCAGCATAGCCTAGACTTTCTCTATCAATCATCATGCTTTCTCTACATCCTCATTTACAAAGGTCGTATATGTGAGAAATAGTTTGAGAAAGTTTCTCTGAATGATGAAAACCCACCAGTTATGGAAGCAGCCTCTGACTTGGGAGATCATCTGTTTTCCAATACCTTGTGACAAACTGCATTTTCATAGATGAGAATCAGCCACAACTGGATAAATTCAGGTTTGGGCAGCGCTCTGGGAAAAGGGACTTAGTGGTGTTTTAAAATGCAGAGGCTGAACTTCAGTGCTGAGGCATCTCAAGATCAACCCCTCAAAAGATTATTATTTAATAGTTTCAACTGCAGAGCAACTGCAATTATTTAAACCTCTCTGAAGGAAGAAACATGGGCTTCATTTCAGACAGTTTAGTTTCACAAGGAGCAGAACACTACTGAATTAGCTACTCCAAATGCCTGTCTTTCCCCTGTATTTGACACATACTTGATTATTTAAAAAAAACAAAAATAAACCACCCTAAAATGCTTCCAAAACACACAGTTTGCCCTTTCATTGGTAAACAACCAAGAAAGCACAATGACAAATGTTAACTGAAGCACTTGTAGGATGCTCAGGTAAGTGAAGATGTATTTGTGGGAGGTGTTGTACAAATCTGCATAGTGCTAAACATTCCACTGAAATCTTTCCAGTACACATGGGATCACCAGAGAAAATGAAATGAAAAACGCAAAAATAGTAAAAAAAATCAGAATTTTACAAGTAATATCCCATTACCAACCTACAGATCAGGGTGATGCCTCGAATTCTATTCTTTAAAAAGTACACTGCAACATTAGGACAGGGACAAAAATGAAATAAAAATACTTAAAAGCATACAAATCAAGTAGAGATGACTGAGACATTTGGAACTGTTTGCTTTAGACAGGAGATGAATAATGGAAGACAGAGGCTTAGAAAATAATGAAAGCTAGAAAAAGGGAAATAAAACTACACTTGTGGACATTAAGTGAAATTGAAGACAACACATATAAAATTGATAAAGGCAAACATCTTTTCCTAGAGTACTTGATTAACCTGAGGTGAAACTCATTGTTACAAAATGTCATTGAGACTATGAGAATAGCAGGATATCAGAAAGGATGAGATAGTTATGGTTACAACAAAAACCCCAAGAGCAGCTTTAGACTGTGTATAATAAATAAACATATAGATTCTCATTTTTCAAGGCACAACTTAAAAGACTGATAGGGAGAGACCTTCTGTGTTAGGTTCATTATTTCCTTCCTGAGGGCTGTGTTGCACTTTCCTCTGAAACACTTTGCAATGGCATCTACCAGAGAGGGAAAGCTGAGCTAGACCAGAACTGGGCTCATCCACAGTGACAATCCCTGCATTAGCACCGAGCTTCACACTGAGCTCTGTGTTCAGCTTTTGCTGCCACACAGAAAATTTTTCCATAAACAGGAGTAAACAAACAAAAGAAGACCTCCTAGGAGAAAAGAGCAACCCTTACAGGGACTAAAGATTTCCACATATGGAAATTTTGCTACTTTGAGAGCTGAAAACAAAGCCAATGTAATAGATGCCTATCTCACAACCAGATACAGTGAAAATGAACAGTCTGAGCAGACAGTGAAAACTGGCATTTTGCTAAACAATGTTTAATTAACCTGTGAATTCACTGACAAAGTATTCCTGAGACAACAGGCTAGAAAATTGTTAAAGGCATTGGTATTTGTACTCATAGTTGAAATATATCACAATATACTTCCTAAGACATAATTATCTGAGAAAGATATACTTTCAAGTTCTAGGAGCAAGAGCTAATCACTAACTGCCCAGAACAAACTTTCCTCAGGCAAGTTACTAACTGATCTTCCCTCAGGAATAAGTGCCATACCCTTCCTCCAGCCATTTTAGCTTACAAAGAGAAACAGTAAATCACATTCATGAGACATGCACATATATCATTAAAGACAGCAAAAAAGAGAAAAAAACCCCAACTGCAGCCCATAACACAGAGTTGCTGAAAACTGACAGTGACAATTTATGAACAGATAAAGATTTAGGGAAAGATTCTGATCTTCTTTCCAGTGGTGTCATTTCTAAGTACACCCAGTTATTTCTGTGAAGTGACACGGGTGGGCCTGGGCACACCATGTTAAGTGTTCCCCTGCTCTGCTCCCTGATCATGAATTTTAGTGCCAGAGTTGCACAGCACTGGAACTGTGGTTTGCCATGTACAGAGGTGTAGCAAACAACAACACACTGCATGTTTGATGCATAACTGGAAAATAGTTGTATTGCAGCAAAAGGATTTATTTACCACATTGTTCCAGCACTTCTGGTGTTTATTGTACGTCTATTTTTTCTCACTCATTACCTGACCAGAGAAGATGATATTAAAAGCTGCATTCCTTCCATATTACTGATAAACTACATCTGCCATTCACAGTGCTATCCAACCAAGATTTTTATTTGATACCAACTTGAAGGTTTCAAGATGTTACTTGAAAATAATGAGGTTCTTACATAACTCTGCCCTGGATGTTTATAGCTTTGATATTTAAAAACAGAATGAGACTCGCTAGATTTAGCAGAAGCTTGCACCAGACAAAAGGGTAGGAAAGGTGAAATCAATTTGAGGAATGAAAGTCTATGCACTTGCAAAATAAAGTGATTATTTACATAAGAGTCATTACTCCTCCGGGAAAAAAATCTGCAAGTTCAGAATATTTTTTCCCTCCCTCTTTTGCTAGCTAAATCCAATCCTGCAGCAACACAAGTTTGCTTTTCAAGTGATGACGGTGCTATGGTAAACATGTATGTCCAGGTTTACATTTTAATCCATTGATTGCAAAATTATTTTATTCCAAACACTTGAGGAGTGTACCTGCTCAGCAGGGTTATGACAGGGATGAAAGTTCCAAATTTCACAAATGACTGTGATAATTTCAGATTTGATGTTGAAATTTCCCATCAAGATTCTTTTTCTTAAGCAATTAATTAGACTTCAACTTTCAGACATTTTCTTCTATAATTTCCAAATTAAAAATGGAAACAAAAACCTCATTTAAAAATGAAAACTCAGAACAGTTCTAACGATGACCAAATACATCATTTTGGTATTTTTTTAAACTTTTCTCCTGTCCTCAGATATACCTCTCCCTCAATACTGGTTCTCTATTTTATGAAGTTCAAAACCAAGATGTATGTAGTTTTGCAAAGCAGTTCAATTTTGACAGCACTGCTGAAACGGCTGTCAAAATTTCTACTTGTTCCCACCTACCTAAATATATCTTTAATTCAAGAGCACTTGACTTCAAACCTGGTATTTTTGCACTCACAACAAAGGTTCATTAGGAGCCAACAGCATTGAGGGGCTGCAAAGGAGTTCTGTGGTTCACTATCAGTTTAAATTGCATCCTCGGAGGAGCACAATATTGTACTTGCAGAGAGGTGACGTGATCTAAGAGATAATAGCTCTTTTTCATCTTCATGGGGATTTTTTTCCATTATATCTTCACCAGTCAGTGCCTACCTTTTCTAATTCTCAGACAGCTAAAATGAACATTTATTTCTTATAGTAAGCTTTTGCTTTCATTTTGTGACACCAGCACTTATTTATACCTTGTTAAGCATCTTAATAACTGTATCTTAATATTTCAACCACTAGAAAATGAAAGGGGTCAAGTTCATGGAAAGGTAACAAACCAGATTAGATTAGGGTTAGGAATGCCTAGAACACTTTTTACATACTTTACCTATCACCTAACTGAAATGGAGTCATTCTGGAGTGGAGTTGGAATTTGCAGAATGCAAAACAACAGAGCATGTAGAATTGGGTGTCTGATACATATTTGTTTTAATGCATTAATATTCCTGACAATTTGGTGGGGATGATGGGAGCGTGGGGAAGAGAATGGAAAAGGACCAACTAAGTATTACTCGTGGTTATCAATTTGAGGTATCCACCTAATAAGCACTGAGATAGCAATGTGCCAGTTAAATCTTCAGCTAACCAGTGAATTAAGCAGCCAAACAGAAGCTTCTTCTTGTTTCTAAGTCTTGCACAGAAAATCTTAAGTCTCACGATACCATGGTTTAATCCTCTAAGCCCTGCCTGGGACATCACCAACCAGTCTCAGTGGCTCCAATGAGAATCACAGAGACAAAGACCTGAACATTTCACAGGACTTCAAATGTAACTGCGATCACTTTGGGACTGGGACAAGACCTACTTTCCCTCTCTCAGGACATCATCTGTGCCTGCAATAAAATTGAGGAATATTTCCATCAGCAGTTTTGCTCTCTCTGTATCAATGGCAAATGCAAATATTAGCATTTGGCTGGATGACTGATTCGTTAATTATTTCCCTGCACTCGGATTGCAAGGTGGGCAATGACACTTTCCAGACCTAATGTTCATACCCACAGCAACACATGGACAAGAACTTCTCATGCACAAATGGCATCAGCCAAGAGGCAGCAGCTATCCAATCAAAAAGCTGATTGTAAGTATGTAATACCCATTTTCCCTTACAAGGGATCTGAGTCAGAGGCAACCACAAACACTGTGGGAGAGAGAGGCAAAGGAAAAGGGAAGAAGCCTTGGAGATTTTTGTAAAAGGAAGGAAAGAAAGGGAACAGGAGCCAGTGTGTGTAAAGCTGAGATTTTTGCAAAGGCTCTCCTTGTCTGTCTTTGACCCTTTCTACTTCTGTGGCATCTACACAGTGCCAGTTGCATCTTCCTAACTCCTATCCTCTCCCCTGCTCTGCAAAATCCCTTCTTTCTTGAACTGCCCCACATTCTGCCCTCCAGTTTGTTCCTCCTGAATGGAGCAACTGGCTGTTCACGCTTCCCTCTTCTCTTAGTTAACTTGGTACCAACTCTAAAATTCCTCCAACTGTGGGCAAACTGGGAGGCTCTGGCAGAGTCCCTGCAGCTCTGCCCTGTGTGTGACAGTTATCCCCAGAGTAATAAGATGCTGAACACATGCCTGGCACTCACCCAACACACATGGCAAGCTCCACACTTAACCTCCATGAACACCTTTATTCAGGCAGATTATTTCTCCTTTTGTCTCCTTCTTCATGTCTCTGTGCTATTTCTAAACCATTTCCAAAAATTTCCTCTCTCTATCACTACTGAAAACTCAGATAACCCATATGGAAATGTGAGTTCATCCCAAGGAAATTTCATTCAGTTACAGAACTTGTGCTGTCTTGGACTGAATTCGTACGTATTGCCATCAACACAGTTGAAGAAATATACTAATTTATATAAAAACTGTAACTTTGTTTCTAAGTAATAATAAGCAGATCTTAAGAATCTGAAGGTGAGCTTGCTTTAATGATGAGTTACCAAATAGATCACTCAGTTATACAACGGTTGCAGCAACCCTGTTGACATCAGAATATGATGATTCCAATTTCTCATACAGCTAAGGTGCTACATTTCAAGCTTAAATAAGCTATTTTACTAGTTTTGCTTAGACCATTCATCCACAGATTACCATCACAATGCTACTTACCTGAACTTCTAATGTTAACCCAAAGCAAATTCACATTTTATTTCAGATTGCATTACAGGACTTCTGCACAGCTTTTCTAGTCATCCATAATAACTCCATTTGAATAGCATGGGATTCACAAGTAAAACACATTTTAACTAGGCTGAAAAGAATACTGTTGGAGGGAGGATATGAGCTATTTTTACTTTCTACTTTTTATTTGCATATTTTCTATGGCTATTACAGATCAGGTAAAAGCATCAGATGTTCCTCACAGAGCAGAAACATTAAGGTGAATAGAAGGGGTACTTCCAGCCCAGTGCAGGAAAACCCACAGTACTTGAAATACTCAGAAATATACAAATAGGTATTGATTACAAATAAGAAGCCACTACTCTCACCTCAATAATAAATTAGCTAACTGCAGAATTTGGACTGCCTAGCTAGAGAATGTCGGTTCACAATAAAAAAAAAAAGAGGCTGAAATGCAATCAAATTTATGAGAGAGGGATCAAAGCTTAATGGTATATAACCTTCAGATATAGTGTCTTCCTTGAAATCTTACAGTTTGGCATAATTATTTATTATTAATGATTTAATTATTAGATGATTATTTATAATTACTGAGAGATGCTAAAAAATCTACTGAAGGTAAACATACAAAGTAGAAAAAGATCAGAAGAAATGTTTGGGTTATGAGAAGACCTAGTAGTGTAAAGCAAAGAATTAGCTGTTATTAATAAGGAGCAGAAGAGACACTGAATAAATATTCAGTGCTTGGATGTAGCCTACCATACCCTGGTCCTGAGATGTGATGCAACTCTCTTCAGTAAACATAATAAATGACAATTCTGAAGAATTGAATATCAAATATTTAAATACCTGAAGTGAATCATAGTGATTTGCTTTGTTTATTTTTCATCTTCCATACAAATAGTGTACCTGAGACTTAGACTACCCCATTCCAGTATCATCACGTTCTCCTGCAATCCTGCAACTCTTGGCTTCTTAACAGCTCCCTTAAAGGTGAAAGGCACTCAGGTAGAGATTTCAGAGCAGCACTGGGGACTGTTGCAGAGCGTTACCCTAAAGAGCCAGCTCCAGAATCAGGAAGATGCAGCTGAATTTCAAAGATATGATGATTCACAAAATAATAACATAAAACTTTGTAACTTCCTTCTGTTCAATCAGAGGAGTTCGTGTTGCTCAAATCCAAACAGATTTCTAACACTATGCAGAAAACTCTGGTTTTCCCCTTACCACTCAACATTTTCTAAAAGCAAAATCCCTGGATACTGGATACTTTGGGCATCCTGACCACAAATTACTTTCAGTAGTTTCCTGAAGCTATTTATGAGGTGTATTTATTTAGCTGATTTTCCTGTAATTCCTCTTTGTTGGGATATGGACCTTAGAATTGGCCACATGGTTTTTTAGAGCATTTCTAACTGGCATATATGGAAGAGAAAAATTAGTGAACATGGATAATTAGATCTTAACTACAGTCTGCCTCATTCAGGCCTTCACTTTCTCTGTTTCCACACTCAAACACTTGAGTGAGCTTTCTATCAAGGCCTTTACCTGAGAGACTTTGACTGAAAACATAACTCTTCAGACTGCTGAGTCGAGAAGAGTAGCCAGGACTTGTCAAAAGAATTTGTTTCCTTTGGAGGTATTTGGTATTGGTGTTTGGAGCTGTCATTACATTCATGCAGTAACACCCCAGGGCCAGCCTGTGCCCAGTGCTCAGTACTGATGTGCTGCAGCAGCACCAGCCAGGGAGAACACAGACCCCAGGAGGTGGCCAAAAGCCAGGCAAAATGGACCTGGGTGTATTGTTGCCCTCGCTGTAAGAAACAACCAGTCACCAGTGATTAAGACTTTGTGAAAAAAGAATGAGGCCAAACAGCTTTTACAGTGGCTGGTGGGCAAGAAACACTGCAGTAAAAAGGATCCAGAAGAAACCAACTGCCCCATATGTGCAAAGAATGTATTACAAAACTGATCTAGTAAAGCCTTACTATTTTACCTCATTGAACGATTCCTCATTGGTCTTCTAAAAAATACTTTATCATCCATTCCAATTAGCTTTAAGTGTGTAATTTACATTTTTTTCATGACCATGCTTAAGCTAATCAATGTTAATCAATAAGAAAAGATCCCAGACTTAATATACTGTGACGTTTTGGCTAAGATATCTGTTTCCTCATTACAGAATGCAACCAGTAAATGTTTGTATGAGAGAACACAACTGCCATGTGTGTCAGCTGTGTCAGCCCATTGACTTCTGTGAGATGTGCCCCTGGTACCCATCTTGACCTTTCCACGGTGAGTGCAATATAATATGTGAAAGAATTCCCGTGGAGATTATCTTTAGGTCATCCAGAGAATATTTCTCAGAGAAATAAAATAGTGAATTTTAGCCTCATCTCTAAACTGGCATTTGGGGGGAAAAACGTGATGTGCACTCTGAGAACAGTTCTAATCCCTAAGTAGAATCCTGTTGCAATGAAAACTTCACTGCCCTTTAAAGCCTTGGCATATATCCACAGTTTCCAGGCTCTTTTCTAAAACTAACAAGGACACTTTATGCAGTGAGTGTAAATAGCAGTCCACTCAATTAAACTGCTCATGTAAGGAATATATTTGTATTTATTGCAGTGACTGATATTTTATTTCATTTTCCATGGAAAAAGCTGCTCATTAATTTTAACAGCAGTAAATGTTGCTGCTCAAAGGCAGTAACTCACAGCCCTGACCAAATGTTAGCCTGACACCTGTAAACAAATCCTACTGTCCTCTCATACCTGCATGCAGAGACAACTGGGCGCGCAATGGGACTCGCCTCTAATTCAGCAGGAGTGAGGGAGGACCTCTCTCAGCTCACAGTAACACAGTGTAGCCTCCTTAATTCACTAGGAGGATATGACCTGTTTTCAATGCTTTAAGTGTACAGCATCCCCAGCAGGAAGGAGGAAACCTTGGCTATTGGAGGCAGATGATACTTGGAAGTTCTAGAGTCATGTCTCTAAGCAAACTAACTGCTATCACATGTCACATCCACCATTAGTGTTCCTCTACTTTTTTGTACTAATCTGCTTAAAATTTTGAATAGTCCAATTATGACTAGTTCAGACCATGCTTTCATCAGTATTGTTTATAGTTCCAATTTACTCTCAGACTGGGAGAGATACCCTCTTCTAATTCTTCTGAACATAGATGCAGCCTAAATCTGATTCTGATTTAAACATGACCATCAGCAGACCTAAAACATGCACAGAATTGGTTACTATTCACAGCTTCAGACAAAAGAAAGCAGTTTACAATAACCACTGAATTCCCCCTGCTTGCAGTTTGCTGTCACCACATGCTTTATTTATAGTAGGCCTGAAATGAATACTGCAGGATCAGCCATCTTTTGGTGCTGCACAAAAAAAGAAAGCTATTAAATATTTACCGTAGGTCTCTCATGGCTTTGCCTCTGACACTTTCCCTTTCAGCAGAGAAAAGAATTATTTAGCTCATGATTTTCCAGCAAAAGACAGTCAGTTGTGACTGTCTGGAAGCGAATGGCAGCATCAGTGGCATGCCCTGGGAGGGGGAGGTTTTTTCAACGTGCACCAAGCAGGGAAGGTCTCCACCTCCTCTGCTCCTCTCCAGCACAGAGTGACGCCAGAGCAGAGTCTTAGAGTGACACAGGAATGTTTGTGCCAGCAGAATGAGGTGCACTCATGTTACAGCACTTTCCAAAACCAAGCCAGTACATTTGGTGAATCCTTTCCAAGGAGGCTGATCAGATTACATAAGATCAAGTGAATGTTGTGGATGCTCCAGTGAAACGTGTTGACAAATAATACTGCTCTCTTGTGCATTGCATTTACTGTGCACTTAAAAAAGAAACCCATTTTTATGAAATCAAAATAAATTTTGAATGTTTTGCTTTTCACCTGTGAACTGAACACTGCAGGACAAAAAGCTCGTGGCCTAATATCTGTGGGGCAGCCAGACAGTTAAAGATGAACTTTGACTGGCCCAGAATTAAAATGCCTGAGGGCAGCTGTGTAGCTCAAGTAACTGATTAGAAACTGATACTGAAAAATGACTGAGAACTAAATTCCAGGAGGTCACAAAACTACTAAAAGCAAGGTAATGTCTTTTTCCACCATGATCCAGGCCATTCTAGAGTATGATCACAGCCTTCCATAGCATGCACTAGAAGAACTAGCACCAATACCCTGCTCAGTACCCCTGGAGCAATGCACATTTCTGAGGAACAAGCTGCACCTGTATATCTAATGTTTGAGAATATCAGTCTGGTTTATGTGAAAACATAGCATGGGTGAGGTGATAAGAATAAATTTAACAGGGAACTTAGGGAAGGAAGCTATCAGAAAAAACATCCACAAATTCCTGAACCCATAATGGGATATCAACATGAGTGAAACATGGAGAACTCCATGCAGACCAGCACTTAGCACTCATTGAAGAGCTGTGTTAGTGTACCTTGAACAGTGCAGACTGATGGTACTCAAACTAAAACTAAGTTAGTACAGTCAGGGAAGCAGAGGCTCTTGTTGTTTAGGCAGGCAAGTATAATGGGCACTCTTAACCCTTCCCTTCTTCCATGTTTGATGTTTTGCAATTTGATGTCCTGCACAAGTGCTGACACCATGTACAGATTTTCCTGACAGCCAAATAAAAAAAAAAAACAGTTCCCCACCCTGAAAAAAACCCCACTAGGAACTGAATTGTGATAATAAAAGTGAGTAGCAGCAAACACTGCCTGAGCTGTCAGGTTACAAACAATGCTCATGAAACCTTCATGGCCAGGATCAATAAAAAGGAAAGGCCATTGCTCTTGAGAGCCAAGAACCATTAGAAAAATAAAAAGCTTTCTATCTCAGAGCATTTATGTCTAGATTTCATGTTCCACTCTTTCTTCCCTGGATTAAGCAAGCAAGTTCACTTCTAACTTCCATTGCTGCAACAGCAAAACCAAGCCACAGATTGCCTGGGAAGGCCTTCCATGACCTTGAAGCATATCCTGTAGAGCCACATGACTACTTCATGTAAATGTCCAACATCATCACAATTTAGGGCTTAAGTTTTCCTATCACAACAGTCAATTTCCTAATGCACATATATGCGTTTTCCATTTGAATGGAGTTCCAATGTTTGCAAATTTTTATACAAATAAGATGAGTGTTTCCATCTCTGTGCTCTTTATGGCAACTCATGTTGTTTTTCCACAGTAGTAGAACACTCCACTCCAGTTTCGTCCTGCAAGCCATGTCTAAAAATGTCAACGTGATCTCTCAGCACAGTCATTTTCCTGGTAACCAAGTCCCAAGAGATTCTGCCTTTCTTCTGTTTTGTTCTTATTTGGTTGAAAGTTACTATCCATTGTCACTGCTGCCATATTTTTCACGTTAACTGTTATTCTTCTCACCAATACAGTATCTGTATTTTTTTTTTTGATTGAAATAAATATATTGCGTTGTGAATTTTGGGAAGGTGACTAAACTGACATAATCTTTTTGTCCCTAAGTAAATTAACCCATTTGTGTCCAGGAAAAAAATTATTTTTCAAGATTATTATAAGGTCCTCAATATTGTGGAGATACCTTTTGTACAAGTCTTTGGGATAGTGGATCTTTAATAGGGTTCCATGCATATGTCAGTTGGCTGAGATCACATGCTGATAAGCTTTAGCTTGTATAAATACTGAATTGTGCAAAGCAAAAGCCAGCTTAATGCCTCTGAGCACAACTCTTTGAATAGCCCCTAGTCATCTAAGAAAAAAACATTGTTAAAAAAATACATTACTTTTCAGTTCTTGTCACTGCTTTTTCCCATATAACTCTAGTGAGGCAGAATGGGTCATCAAGATGAACCAAGCTCACACCATAAAGCAGCTGAAGTGAAGATTCTCTCAACTGGATAAGTTCAGAGCAAAAGCATGACCTGTGAAAGTTGTCCCTTGTTAAAAAAGCACGTTTCTGACCTATTTGTGCTTACTAGTATTTCATTTTACTTTATACCATTTTTCTTCTTTTCAAAATGGATTTTTAGCTCATCTACATTTATTATCTGGGCAAGCATATTTCAGTCTGTAGAGCACTCCATTAATGCTTTCTTTGGCTGGTCATTATCCACATAACTCGATTATCTGAATTCTATACTATTGTTTTGGAATCAAGAGACAGGGCAAGGCTTAAAAAAAATAGAAGAAACAATAAATAGACCATGAAAGCAATTAATAATGGTACTTCCACACTTTTGGAAACCCTTCTTCTGTATGGAAGGAGAGCTTTTGGTTTGCAGTTTTAAATGCCAGGCCAATAGAGGCAGACACTGAACAACTTTTCAGATCCACTATTGAGGAAAATTAATTCCATGTATGCAACAACAAAAAGACAGTAAGAAACATTTTCTCTCAATGTAAAAACACAAGAATCCATCAGAAAAGCAGACAGAAGTTCTAAAATAATCAGAAAACTTTTTCCTTAACTTTCAAATACAAAATAATCCAGAACAATGTAAATCTTTGTAAAAAAGTTATCTTACATATATTCATAATAACACTAGCGTGCATTAGAGTGGAGATAAAGAGAAGCTCAAGTTGGCCATAGAAATGAGAATTCAATTACACACATCAAGATAGTGCCCCATCTTCCCTCAACAGCTCTGGAAGACTATTTTCTTCTCGCTTCTGATACAATGCCCATTTCAGCACATTCAGGATTAGGCTACCGGTTTGTTTTGAATGTCTTGGTTTCTCATTAATCTTCCCTAAGCACACATGAGGCACATGTGCACATCATATGAGGTGGCAGAAATTATTTCATGCATCCTCCTACCTCCCCTGCATTCACTAAAACAGGTAGACCATACTGAGGCAAATCTGAAACCTGGAACAACTGAAAATCTCAAGTGCTTTAATTTAAACTCTTTTCCATAAAATATAGTTATACATTTCCAGGAAATATAAAAGTCTACCCAGTGTTTTCATAAAAGCTAACATAGAATCATAGAATCAGATGGATTGGAAAGGACCTCTGAGATCATCAAGTCCAACCCTTGATCCCCTACCACCACAGTTACTAGACTATGGCACTAAGT
>JAWWLV010000180.1:7960027-8014700 GCA_035041135.1 Platyrinchus mystaceus | reverse complement strand
GCTCCCTCAGCCTCTCCTCACAGGACTTGTATTCAAGTCCCTTCACCAGCCTGGTTGCTCTTCTCTGGACCTGCTCCTAACATATATGCTGCAGTTTTGTTAGCATCATTCTACATTTTGTACTGATTTTATACACTACCTGGAACACTCCCTTAAAGACAACTTGAAAGTTAAAGCCATGAGGGAAATTCAGCCATATATTTTGCTTTGGAATACACTGCTCTGTCTTGGAAACCTTAGCTAAAGATCTTATTCCCTTAGCTATTAGTCTGTTCCTGATACTGATTAGCCCTCCTGCACATTCATTGATGAGATTTTTTGGTATATTCTAACTTATACTTCCACATTACAAGCTGCTTTCTGTACCAGCCTTTGCCTGCCCTATGTAAAAATTATCTTCTCCATAATGCAATAAGATCAGCAGCTACTTTGCCTTCTATAATTATGGAGCTTTAAATATTAATGCATTTACTACAGAAATTCTCTGTGCAAGGTTATCTGACATGAGAATAAGTTTCCTTGGAAGCAACATTAACCAGGAAAAGTTAAAAGACCTATTAACTGCTTTCTTAATGGCAAGACAACTTTTATCACATCTCTATGAGAAAACCTGCCCTTGCCATGTTCTACTGACTCACTTTCCTGCGCTTGGGCTACACCTTTCTTATTCTGCCAGGTGCAAAATGGGCACTTTCAAACTCACACGTGCCAGACCATCAGCACAAATTCTCAGCCTGCTGGGACTATTCCTCCTGTGAGTGACAGGTTCCTCCCATGCACCCATTACACTTATTTCACTGGTTGTTTCTAGAATGGTGGTTCATAAATGAACCAAACAAAACTGTGTTGTCCATATGGGAATAAACCAAAGAAACATCACTGTTGAATTTATTTAACAGAAGCTTGAGAAGATGTGGCATGACACCTGTATTCAACAGGTTAAATTCCAACATAACAACCATCCAATTTCTACAAGAATCAGAGCAGATTTTGGCTTTCCATCTCATATCTGTGTCATGAGCACTTCAAACAAAACTAACAGGCAGAGATAAACCACTTATAACTCTTAGCCACGAGTTTCATAGGATGCCCTTAAGAATGCAAAGACTAACTTTTATCAACATACTTTTGAAGAGTGAGGCTCAGGTTGTGACTGGCTGATTTGATCTTGTTCTGGGCCTCGAGGTGGGTCATGCTGTCAGTGTTGACTCCATCAATGGCCACCACAAGGTCGCCCTGGTTCATCTGTGACTGTGCTGCCTTGCTGCCAGGGGTGATCTGTGTGGGAAAAGAAAAAAAAGGTCTCATCAGGATAAGTTATTCTGTACACAGAACAGTTGGAGAATTCACCCTGAATTATAATACAGAACACATACAGCAATAAATACACTAACAGATACAACAATAGCTGTACCTACTATTGTATGGGTGAAACAACAATTGTGACAATTAAACAAATCAAAGTTAACTCACATTTCTGCAAAGGTCCAGGACATCTACTTGTCATTACTTCCATTTTGAGAGGTTAAGCCCAATGCAGTGGTTCCCTTACTACCTATTACCTCTTCCTCAAGGGGATAATTATCACTATTTATGTTATAGTAGTATATAGAGACGTTACTCAGAAGCAGAAAACTAATGAACCATTATCTGCTGCATGATTTTAGTTTATTTTTCGTCCTAAAAGCCATTTTTCCCCAAATTAATTAATTTTATTGAGCGGACAGAAAATGAATGTGTGTGAGGGGCCTTGGGCATGCTTTGCTTCTTTTATAGCAAGCTTTATAGGACAACCTTACCTACATACAACTACAGCTCCATTACCAAGACAGATCACTACATACCCAAGATGATCTCATCAACTTTTGGACCTGACACTCCGAAGACAGACCAGCACTACCAGAAATAAAAAGCCACAATGCTTCAACTACAAATGCAACTATTGACACAACAGTTCAGAACTCTGGTCATTCGCTATGGTAACACATTTTGTCAGCTCCAGGTACCTTGTGAACTGCATCTTCTCCAAATGCACTGTACCCTGACCTCAGCTTTACACAGCTCTCTCAGCTTCCATATGGATGGCACCAACACAGCTACTTAGGAAACTCAACTCCACTAGGGAACTCCAACAGAAGAGCCTTCACGCATCGTCACCCAGACAAGTTTTAGTGAACACATTGGAATTGTCCTCTGCTTTCAGCACTCAGTACTTGAAGCATATGGATATAAGCTATAGGTCTTTGCTCTTATTTTTAGCGACTTGCTGCCTTACATTCCTCACTTCTAAGAAAGTCCAAGGATAATCTGAAATACTACAACAAAGGCTGCATTCAAAAATTCTGCTCCTTCAGTACAGAGGACATAAAAGAAAGATGTGTTTGATTACGAGCCAAAATTCCCCTGTGAATTCAGCCAGGCTGAAACTGTGAAGTTAAATTCTTAGGGAAACCAAAACCCAACAAAAATTCAAACACTTCTAAGTGTGAAGTGGAATTCCTTAACTTCCATTCCCCGATATGACCTCAAAACACTTATAAATATATACATAGTCAAAATGAAAAACTCCTTCCAAAACAATTCCCTAGACCGCTTATTTATGCTCTTCACTGGCAAAGAAAAATAAGCAAAAAAAGGGAAAAAACCAGCCCTTTCTAAACATCCCATTAAAGGTGCTCAGGCTGGCAGTCTAACTGACAGTGTAGCCTGACAACAGGAGCTGTCAATTTACTAGAACACAAGCTTTAGTCTCAGGGAGCTAAAACACAGCACCCTGGTTGCTCAGACATTACTTAAAATAAAGATTACTTTCAAATTAGGCACTGTAAGGAACATCCCAGAACTGATCTGACTGGAAGAGACAAGTTTTTATACCTTTTCATCAGAGACAGAAGCAGTAAGAGTTCTATGTTTTCTGAGTGAAAGACAGCCACAGATACAATGTTCTCATGCAAGCAGAGTTGACTGATAATGGCAGCACCATCCCCCAATTTATTTTTCTTGTGTTAAGACATCAAGGGGTGGGAGAAATATTTTGTGGTAGTTTCAAAGATGGAGTTTTATTCTGTAGTCTAAAACCCTCATAGAAAGAGATTAATAGAAACAAGAGATTCATGTTACAAGCATAGTTTTCCTAACCTATTATGCAAATATTAGCTTCTATGCATTTTATTGACTTGCATTGTGCCACGTACACAGAATCCAGAAGCCTATAAAGAATACAGATTATTTGTGTGCCCACATGTACCTGCTCAGTCCTCCAAATATGTCAAGAAACAGAATCTGAAATAAGAGGTCAGGAAAGGACAAAATGTGAACTAATGCCAAACTCATTTGTCTGAGTCAGTAAGACTTGAATTCACTGAGTAGGGCACTTCAGTCTTTCTCAAACTATCCTTTTTCTCTGTTAACAAGAGCTGTTTGCCAGTCAGGCAGACACCAAGGCTTGAACTTGCTTGATAAAGGTTTTTTAATAAATAATCACCACACATCACTTTTCTAAGACACTACCCTTTACTTCCTCACGAAACATGTAAGTTCTTGCCACAAAACATTAACTGTTTGATGCTGGTGTTTCCAGTAGCCAGACAGCTGGTTCCAAATTCTGGGACACCCCTCCCACACACACCTACACACTTTCTCTCATCAAGAACAAAGACTGGTTTTTGTACATCAACCCAGTTAATTTAGAGGGAGTGGATGGTTATAACTACTGACCTGATTTCACCTACTATAGTGGGATATTTTCTGCCTAACATTTCTGGAAAACACCACCTAAATGAAAAAATACATTCATCAGAAGAATCTCTCGAACAAAAAGTCCTGAGTAACTTTGAATTTGTGATTTATGTGAATTTATAACTATGGCCATTGCAACACCCTTTCTGAGGCAAAGAGCTCTAGGAGAACCATACTGTGAGAGACAAGGAAAAGATCTCAATCTTGGCTTATCAGCCAGTGTTCTTTTATTTGAAAAGGAAAATACAAGGATTTACAGTCATCTCTTCAACTAAGAATAATGGTAGCAAATTCTGGGCTTGAATTCCGCTTACCCTAACTTCATAGACAGCAAGATTCACAAGTATAAAAGATGGATCCAATTTATTGTATCAGTAATTCAGAAAAATTATAAGTACCAGCAAAGAATTACTTCTTCCACTCTCTAAAAGCATGTTAGATTATTTGGTCCTGCAGAGCTTTATATAGAAAGCATTTTTAAGAACTGGATGCAGAATCAGTATAAAACATTCAAAAATTGAAGCACAAAATTATACCTATTTTAGTTAGAAGCTGAGAGGCATCTCTGAGAGAGTTTCAAGTGAAGTCACAGCATGCATTTACAGCAGACATTGGGAACAGTCAGTAATTGTTGGGGACAAAATACCAGTGTACAGATAGAGATATAGGGCAGCCAGATCTGAAGTGTCAAGGCACTTTCAAGACTATCTTGTTCCCGTTTTTAAAGATCCAGCTGAAAGGAATGGAATGCAAAGTGTTTATCTTTTATCTGTTGGTATTTTCCTTTGAAAATTCATCTCTGATCTACTAAAAATTTACTAAATATAATCACAAACAGAGAAGTGTCTTTCTAAAATCTTTAGGGAATATTTTCTATTTAAAAAAAATTAAAATATTTTTGAAGGACAAATGTTAATTAACCCTTGGAATTAGAATGCAAATCTAGATCTGTCTACACGGCAAGTTCTAGTTGGCTCTCATCTCAGCCTCTCTTCTATGAATAGAGGTAATAAAGAGAGAGAAACATATTACTGTCTAGGCCAAATATGCATTTTTCAATTTGACCATGATCTTTTTCCTTAAAAAAATCTAGACTATTTCAGAAAACCTTTGTCACAGTCTTAGCTCACTTGCTCTGGATTACAACAGAGCTTTCAGTAGCTGGGTGCTGCAAATGCCTTTATTTAATGCTACAGAGAGACGTTCAGAGATTCAAGGCACAGCCAGTTCTGTCAACTGATTTACAAAATCCAAGCCGGGGGACCACTGACAGATCTAATTTTAATAGTATTTCTTCAGTGCCTTGAGCCCATGCACAGCCTGGATATTGAAAAGGCAAGCATCTTTCACGCCTCTCAGAAAAGCAGAGGAACATGTGTTGCTTCAAAGATGGGAATTTTCAGCCCTCACAAATTTCCTACAAGGCAGACATCTGACTTCCAATATCCCTGGCTTAAAGCAAGTGGGCAGGCTGGAAAGTATCACATGTTACATTCAATGCACCACTTACTACTCTCTGTTGTGAGCAGCTCTGTATTCTGGGTGAATATATAGTACCACAGTGACAGCTGTGCCCTAAAAAAGTACGTCTGCACTGGGTTCAGAGTAAATACTACTTAGCCAGAGCTCTGGGAGGCAGTGCACAAAGTGCAGCTGCTGTACCACCTTGAGAACTGCACATGTTCCCATCCAAGGCCTCTTAGCTCCACTCCAAGGGGGGAGAGATAGGGATCAGGCAGCATTTGAGTGGATGAGTGTTAAAATACTAACGAGAATGCTTGTATTAACAGATGGATGGACACAGCTTTCCTACCCCCAAGGAACTCCTAGTTTACAAGGCAGACAAAAATACACAGGAAGGCCTGTACAACTGGAAAAGTGTTAATGTAGTAGCCTGCAGCATTAGCCAGGGCCTCTTCTTTTTCTGGGACTTCAGCTATGCCTGACCTCAACCCCAAAATCAATAACTTATATTTTCTGCTTCTCATGTAAGAACAATGTTTCAGAGAATCAAATATTCGCTAGCACTAGAAATACGCAAGAGCACAGGGAACAAACACCCTCTCCTCTTCAAGATCTCTGGAATAGAAGAAATTACTAAAAGAAAATGTTCCTTTCCATAATCAAAAATTCAGAGACAGGACATAAACTACCAGTGACCAGAGTCTATAATATGCTCTAAAAAGAAAAGGATTGGACAGAGACTAAGGATCACTAGAAAATACAGTAGGTTTCCTTTATGGAGAACACAGCATTTAAATCTCTCTCCATTATATTTATGCAAGTGGTTTTTTGCATAGATGCTTCCAACAAATCTTTGCAGTCTTTCTAAGCCCTGAGGCTCTCAGTGCCTGGGATTGGCTGCAAAACTTCCTCACTTTATGCATGGGAGCACGACCTCCTGAAAGGAGAGACCTGCTTTGAAACCCCAGCGCAGAACAGTTGCTGAATGTCCATATGAATTCAAGTAGTTCTCTCTGGACTGGAGACATCAGTTCCTCTCCCATTGTGAACAAGTCAATTGAGGAAATTTATATAATTGTTTCCTAACTGAGTCACTTTCCATCCCTGTCCCCACAATAAATGTGTAACAGCTTCAAAGGGAAAATCATGGGTTTTCTTAGAAAACAGAAGTCAATTATGGACTAGAAAAAAGACTAAAGAAAAATGGATAAAACTCACTGGGATAAGTCATCAGGCAGAAATTAACCGTTTCATTTGACACATTGACAGAAGGCATAAAACAGAATCAAGGAAACAGCCTAGATAACCTACACCATAGAGCAAACATCCCACTATCTTTGATCATGGCTTTTATAGCTTTCTGTGTCAGATGTGAGAGCTGAGCAAGTATGATTAAAATAAAGACAGGACTGTAGGAAACCTGAAACTAAAGTCCTTGCATGTACCACTAACCAAACCTAAAGAAAATTCCTTTTCTGCAGCCACCATTTGCCTGAACAATATGTCTTATTGTTAGAAATTCACTATTGGGCTTTACTGGCTTTTTTTTTCCTTTCTGTTTTTTGTTTGTTTGTTTTAATGAGACAACAAAACCTGCCTCAAATGAACATTTATGGCATCTGCAAAACAAGCCACTGACACCTTGAAGAGCTTCCATTTATACTAAACAGAGCTGAGCTGGCAAGCTGCAAAGACACTCTGAAGTGGCCTCTCAGGCTCTGCTTCATCTGTAGCTAGGAAGGGAGATTACAATACATGTGAGAACACCCAAAATAGCTCTAATCTACCTCTCTTGGGTACCAGGAGCCACAGAGGCACAGTAGCACAGAGATTTTGTGGGATGGCCGGTCAAGCACTTAGGATTCAGGACACCCTGTGCTGAAATCCATACTCCAACACTCCAGCTGTCTGGCTTACCTCAGCCTCGGGTGTGCCAGGCCATACTAGAATAATACTTCCTTAATTAACACAAGGAATTTTCCCCCCACACAGTACCCTCACAACACTGCTTTTCATGCACAGTATGTAGGCTCTTCAAGGAAGCAGACAGATAGCCCTTCCTGCCAAGCTAATGAGACCCAGGTGATGAAAATAAGTCAAATGCAAAAGATTTGCAGCTGGGAAATGAAAGGAAGCATATAGGCAATGCTTAGGGGATTGCCCTAGGCAAGGCTTTGGGGGATTTTTTGAGAGTCAGTGTGAATACTCCCGTTCCTAGTTGGAAGATCATTTCATTTTGTTCCCTGCCCCACCTCCACATTATCTGATTGAAAAAATTCTAATTCTTTGTTAAAAAATAAAAAAAGGGAAATATTGTGGACTCTGCAGATTAGCTTGTGAGAAGCGTGAGTACTCTATGTACACCAACTCTACAGATGACAGTAAAAGTGTGGATGTGGCTTTTTAATAGGACGTGTTGGTGTTACTAGAAGGTTAAGCAGCTCTTTAAATCTTGCATGGCATGACTAATATTAATATCTCTTGTCCCAATCTTTATCTAAATATAGCAGTTAGATCTAAATATTCAGTGTGTTCTCAGTTAGCATCACGTACTGTGCCAAGGCAGTGTGTGCTGCACATCTCCCAGAAATTAAATGGAAGCAGGGAGGTGAGTCACATAATAATAAATGTGGATTGTTTTGTAACAACAACAGGTTTTAAGGAACAAGTGACAAAGTTCTTATTTGGTATCAAATAGGTTATTAACCTTAATGCAAATCAAAACTGAGAATAAAAGGGAGGCACTGATCCATAGTATTCTGGCAGACCCCATGTGTGTGAGTTCCGTCAACTTCCACAGGACAACTCCCTGCAGCAAACAGACACTCAGCTTCCAAGTGTTTGCAGGATCACAACTGCCAAGTTTCTTCAAAGGTTCCTCAACCTCTTCTCTGCTTCTCTTTTTCAAATCTAAATTCATTGCAAGAAAGTTGTATAAGGTGGGATGTTTCTTTGTATGTCAAGTAGACAGGTCTCAGCAATATTGCCTTTTTCATTTTCACAGCTATCACATTCTTGAATCCTACATTCTCTGCAGTTTTTTGACCTGCTCACAGAAACACAATTTGTCTTGTCTCCTCCTACAAGCATTAGCAATAAACTGAGGGGTTTATGTCTTTTGCTATTGGCCACTATGGTAAGATTTTATTTTTTCAAGTTCATTCTGCTTAATGCATCTCATGGTATGTAACTAAGACCACAATGCTTTATAACTTTGAAGGAATTTGGATTGGTTCAGCAACAATAAGGCACGACTAAAAGGACATTTGAGACAATACTGAGAGTTTTAGTTTGGCAGTTAGTTGCCTGCAGCCACTTCTGATATTAAGCAACTTAAAATAGCTTTGACTTTAAGTCTTGAGGTTCCAGCACAGATCTGAGTGATATATAAATGATTCCTCTGCTCCTATGTGTTTGTAAAGTAGGGTACTTATTACATTGATGCAGGCTTACATTTAACTGTTCTTTAAATGTGCATTTGTTTGAGTTATTTTTGTTTCTGGCCACCAGAATACAAAGGAGTAATTCTTCCTCTGATCACTAAAATATGAAGTGCCATTTTGACCCAGCAAATAGCGATCCTGCCTCTAAACCAGAAGCACTTAGTACTCAACTGCATGCTCTGCCTACGGGTGGTAGAACAGTAGAGTACACACAGAAAAGCATCTGCATGAAAGAAGATGAAATGTAGCACATGTCTACAGTGACAGAGATGTTGAATCGGAACTAAATCTGCAGGAACTGCACTTGGTATCAGGCCATTCCTTTTGCATCTAAGGTTTCAGGAGGCCGTCTCGCCCAATGTGAATCTGGCCCAGCATTAACCAGTCAGCATATATCAGCAATTACTCATTAAACACACTATCCACAAGAATAACTGCTCTGTACCTTTAGCAATCATCCATGCTCCGTGAGAGAATAAACAAAAGCACAGGCTTCAAACTTCAGAGAGTGAAGAATTCTTTTCGAGATCAAAGTTAATAAAAAAGAATAGAAGGAAAGTTCCTCCAAGAAAGTGCAATGCCAATTTGTTCTGTAGTATGCTGTGTCACATTTAGTGCATAACATGACATTCTGTCAGATATCCCAGCAAGAACCTTGGAAATTTAAAGATGGAGCAAGTGAAATACAATCTCGATGCATGTACCAAGTACATGCTGGATGTTTCAGGAAACTGGAGAAGTTAAGAGAGATTGAGGATGGTTCTTTAACCTGTTAAAATGTAACTTTGTTTTCCTTGCTTTTTCATTTGAACACAGAGGGGCCACTTTCCTTAGGAAGCCACAGGAGACACATTTGTTTAAGAGGAAGTAATCTGATCATATTCATTCAATCTCAAATCTAAAAGGGAAATCCTGTTATGTTGAAGATTGTTATGTTGAAGCAGCACAACCTGAATTTAAAAAAAGGAAGGATCTTGTTTTTCTAAATTCTTCAAAAAGGAAAGCATCCTTGAGGAGGGTTCAGACGACTGAATTTTATTGATAGTATGAGGATGCCAATGCTGGGTTTGGGTGTTTTAACTCATTACAGTAGTGAGTACAGCAATCTTTAAGGTTTCCCACTGAAAGCTTGCAGAGTATAACAAGCCAAACACACATGATTTTACTTGATAAAGTACAAGCCAGTGACATATATGGTTTTATTGAGCATGCCTCTAAACTGAATTTTACATCAATTAGCTTTATAATCCTGTATTGCATAAATGCAGCATCTTCCTACACATCTCTCAGTGGCTTCAGGGCACATGGCAGTATGAAGCTGAGAAGTTTTCAAAATGTGGTTTTCTGTGCTTTTTTTTGCAAATACTATTTTCCATAACTCTGCAATAACAAACTTTTATATGAGTTTAGAATGGCCTTCTGTTTACAGACAAAATAAAATAATAGAAATGAAATGTTGTAGGACACTAGTACTGTCTGTAGCTAAAGGCTATTTCAGAAATTAAAAAAAAAAAGTCAGATTACCAGGATGGAAAATGTATCATTTATTGAGAAAGATAATTTTTTGGTTCAAGTCCTAATGCTTGTTTAATTTCTGGTCAAAAAGAAGTCAAATCAGATGGGTGTACTGTACACATAGGTAACCTGGACTGACAGTCTTCTTTCCTCATAGAGTACTGCTTCATCAGCTCCCCTTCCCAACCTGCACTGTTTCCCAGGGAGAATCTGAAGTAAAAATCTTTTGCAAAAAATTACACAAAAGAATTTAAGGAAAGTCTTCATTAAACATCATTATTGTATGTGAGCCAACACATCCTGAAAGGTACAACTGAAAATACTGCTAAGTTAAGAAAATACAACACCAAGAAGGGTGTATCGAAATAAGGTTTTAACAAGAATGTCCTATAAATTTGATAAGTCATAAGCAGATTTAGAAGGTTGTTTAAAAAGAGATTTAAGAAATTAAAGACCTCAGCTAGTTAGTACTTGCCTATGGTAAACGGCTCTTCATTTAAAATGAAGATACAAACAATGCCACTCATCTTCACTACACCATGGCCTCTATTTTTATGCCCAAGTTTGGGGATCAAACAGATCAAAAATTCCCAACAACTACAAGGAAAGCTGTTCTTGGGGAATTCTCATTCCAGAGAAAGGCAGGAGTCCGTCATCTTGTGATTGCTAATTCAGCAGAGTGCATAGTTCGAGCAGCCTCAATTATCTTTGGACAAGCTGGTGGGGGTTTCATTTTTATTTTTTACAGTGTTGTTTCTCATTACATGTTTTGAATTCCCCAAGGAGTTAACCCAGCACAGGTGTGTGTGGAGGGGGATTTCAATGTGCAAAGATTATGATCAGTAACTGAAACTTGAAAGAAGGTATGAAGGCAGGAAGGGAATCAGTATTTCCTACCCAGCTGACATGCTATTGTAGGACACCCTTTCACCTTCTGTGCTGCTCACCCTGTTGATCAACAGATGAGGGCTAGAAAGCTTTCAGTTGCATGGGGAATGCTAAGATGTATCCCAGCTTAATACATTCTTCAACTTTATCTTGTACTACATTTCAGAGGCTTCAATCAAAACCCTCCACTGTTTGAATTACAGAGAGGCACCCGTCAGTTGTGAATGAACACCTTCTGCCAAACCCAAAGGCCCCTGCAAAACACAGCCTGCAGATCTGCCTGTGATACCGATACTGCTGGTTAGGGATACTCTTACCTTTTAACTTCAGCAATGTTTCTGTCAACTCCTTTTTGGGAACTCTGCTTCTTTCCTCATCTAGATTTGGTGTTCACCATTTACTGGTGTAAGCAGCACCAAGATAAAGCAGGATTTTTGTTCCAGAGCATGCAGGTTTTAATGGAGTGTTTCAGGCAGGGCCTTGAAGTCTGCTGTCTACATATACTCCTTTAACTCTCACTCCTCCATACATTCCTATTTTTTTCAAGTGATTAACTATACATGGCAATAACAGCGAATGAAAGATTTCTCCTTGTCTGGCAGCCATGATCAGTGGTTTAGGAACTTAGTGTGGATTTTCCAAAATGGCTTAGACATTTGTATCTAATAAACATTCTCAGACAACAAAGGTTAGGTGCATAAATTGTGTGAAAATCATAATTAGCTGGCTTTTTATACTTAGCTAGGCTTTATAGAGCTGAATATGGTCCTGATTCTTAGTTTAAGATACTCATTCAACCTCAGTTCAGAGCTGCTCCTTATGGATCATCAGGCTGTGCAATTTATGAGTAAGTAACAGAATTATTCTGCAGGAAGGGCTTCACTTCCATTTTAAAGCTGTACTTTTATCTTTAATTTCTCAGTGATAACTGCAGACATTTTCCTCTGCACTACAAGCAGAGGTTGTAATGAGCTACACACCTCGTCACAATTTGTTTCTAAACTCTGCGTGTCCAAATTAGGAATTTTCCTTGCCTGATCTAGGGTAAATATGCTAATTATGATAAGCTGGTTGCATATTTTGTTAAGGAATAAATGTTCACAGGGCATCTACTTAAGTCCTTGGAAGGAATGCAACCAAGTTCAGAATTTGCCTTAGCAGTGTTTTCCTTGGCTGCATTAGACACTAACTTCTGCAATGGAGCATGTCAAAATAATTGGTTTGGGAGAGGCAGCAGGAAAGTTGTTGTTTGACCAAGAAAGAATTTCAGAAGGTCTAAGGTGGTCTGCCTTTCTGTGTCCAGTTTGTCTTTTTCCCTTCATCTGGCACCAAATGAATTGCTAAACAATGGATTGTATAGACGAGAAAATATGACAGTTACTTTAATAAGGATTCCTGCTGCTGGTGAAACCATTATTTGCCTGATACAAATGAGGAATGAAAGGAACACAGAAAAAAATTAACCCTGCACTTTGATCTCAAATGAGGACTTAGTTAAACTGCAGGACAATGAGCTTCATCACTGTATTTTGTCATCAAGCAAGCATCTGAATGGCTAAATTAAAGCGACATTTTGGACTGCATAAAGAAAAAATGTCTTTAAAGAAGATGGATGTATTCCCTAATACCAGCATGCAAATCTCAGATTCAGCCAGAATTATGACTGATGGAATTAGGAAAGTTTTCTGTTCTAGGCAGTTATATTTACAGTGACATTTTTCAGAGCTGTGCACCCACGTGCAAACCAAATTTGTAGGCGTTTTGGAGTTTTAATATGTTGTCAAGTCTTGATCTTGGTCAGTTTTCTCTAAAGCCTCTTCAATCAGGAGATTACAAAGTGGATGACTGGCTCCCACTCTCCTTCGTTTTATTTTTCATCTGTTTCCCTTTTCTTACAGCCTTTCACCTCTCACAGCATCTTGTTCAGTAACATTGCTTAGTCTCATTAATCATGTCTGCAGAGAAAATATTTAAAGCTGTCAGTGATGGAACTTTGATGTGATCAACATCAACACTAACAACTGCAATGGCAGAAGAAAACATTTTGCAAAGTGAATATACACCTATTTAACAAGTGGGAGGCTTTTACTTCAGATACCAGGAAGAGGAAATAAATGAAAATTAAGAATGCTTGGATGATTATTTGGCAGCTGGAGAGATTCCTGGGGCAGAAAGAAGTGCCAAATGGAGTTGTATTAGTAGTCTCTCTTTATCCTAGGATGCATCTTCTATTTATAGAATTATGCAGCCCTTGAAGAGGCTATAAGATTGCATATGTATATGATATGGGAGCAGCATATGCATTTTACATGAAACTGTCTAATAAAATCCAAAGATGCTCCCAAAATTTTAGTAGACCTATTTTAAATAGTACCACATATTATGTCCATCTGGTTTTCTCAGCTGGTGACAGACATTTTCTTTTGAATGGCCTTCCCCTCTGCCTTTTTGTCAGGATTGAAAGAAATTCACCCTCTACCTTCTGCTTCCATTTCCTGTGTATCTCCTACATAAAATCCTTAGAAAAAGCTCCTTAATAAGTCCAGATCATACCAATGAGTCTTCTGGGTCATATCCAGTGCAGTATACATTCAAGTAAAACTAATTCCTATTGCTCACAGTGACATTTCTATATCTAGAAAGCAATTATTTCATAATGATGCTATTCTTCAAGAGCTATCCAAAGTAAGAACTAGAAAAAGACTCCTATTATTCAGTCTTAACATTGAGTCACTACTGGAAATAGCATTTTACCAGCAAAATTTTATTATCAAATTGGAGACACTCACGAGGCTGCAGAGGAAAATGTTAAGCTTAAACTGTAGCAGATATTAAAGAGAAAATGTAAAAGTAAGCCTAGACTCATCTAGCTATCTGTCTTTTCTGATGAAGGGACACACCAGAGATCTGAGGAAATTCTCTGGTTTTAAACAGTGAGGCATTGAAACCTCTTCCACATATGGCCAGTGCTGAGCGTAACGTGGCTTAGACCCTCCCTGTCTCTGTACTTCAGGGTAATATAAGCATTACAAATAAAGAACCAGCATGTTTCACAGTGACAAGCAAGACATCAGGCAATATTTTGGGCAAATGACACAGAAGACTGGTATAAATAAACCATACAGGCATTAAAATGAGTTCCTAATAAAAATTCGAATAGAAATAAAAAAGAGCAACTGAGACATAAGAAGAAGAGAAAACTTCTTTTACAAGTTTCTGGCTGTGTCAGAGAAGAACTAGACACTCTACTTCAAAACATTTAAAATCATCTCGTCTGCTGCTCTGTGTGAATACCAAAGAAGAACAGAATTGCCATGAAAGCATGCATTTCAAGCTCTATGCTACACTGCCCTTCAGTCTAGGCAGTAATTCTGGTATCTGTTGCAGCCTCTGCGAAGAGATTTGCAGTGATGGTGCAGAGGTAAAAGCTCCACAGACAATAAGGTGTCGGTCACCTCTCTTTGGAGGCCCCTTATCCTTTTTTATCATGCATGACCCTGTAAGAATGTGCAATGCAATCATCCAGAGGAAAAAAAGCACTAGGCTTTCAGGCTAAGCTTTTGCTGGCTGCAACTCAGACATGACACGAAGTCATGCCCATCTTATGTAAAAACTGATAAGAAGGCTGTGTGCTGTTTATGGTATATCAGCGTGGAATTAGAGTCTTGTGCTTGTATTAGCAGGGACACTGATAATCAACTCTCAGGAAAAAAAACAAACAAAAAAGAAAGAAAAAGAATGGAGAACTGAAAGTTTGAATATCAAAAGTAGTTACATCTCACTGAAGAAGGAAGGGCAAAGAACTGAACCACTCTAAGCTTAACAGCTTTTGAAACAGCATCATTACAAGTACCTTCCCCAACTAAGGTGTGAATCAAGCTGTTGTGAAAGTTCATGACTCAAGGAGTCTCATGCAGAAAATGAATTCCATTGTGCATATTCTTCCTGTGACCCCAGCCTGTTTGCTTTGGAGAACCAGAGAGCTTCTCTCTCTTGGGATTTTATTTTTCTGTCCTGTCAACACATTAGAAATAAAGCTTTTGCACAGCAAAAATATTATGGTTCCAATTTCCCACTACTTTGGACAAATTTATTCTCTTCAGTGCAAATGCAAGTATTTCAGTTCCTCTTTTAACTGCTTTGCACTACAAATGCCTCCATAACTGCCTGGCAGTGGTAAATCAGTGTTTTCATTTTTCACCTCAGGCAAAATTATAAATGATTTCTTCTCAAATAACATTTGGAAAACATACCTTTAATTTACAATAAGGTTCTAAAAGCTCTTTTATTCCCTCTACAGTTTTATGAATATGGAAGTAAAATTAAGAAAAGCAGGCAGCCTGGTGCTCCTGTCCCCATTTCCTTCTGTCCCAAAGAGCAACCTCCCTGCTCCTCTTATCAAAAGTAACTTGTAAGTCCATGTCACCCTTACATTTGGGAGCCCCTCTTCACAAAAGAGCTGTCAGGACTCACATGTAACTTGCCATCTTGCAAAGTCAATAAGTAGCACACCTTTCTCTTTGTACCAGAGAGTCCTTTTCTGCTCCAGGAGACAAACACCCAAAGCACGCATCATCTTTGCAGTCTTTTGAGTGACAAATAAGCTTAAATCACAGAAATTAAAGTTTGAAGGGGCCTGTGTTGGCAGAATGCAGAAAATCACAGAAATTAAAGTTTGAAGGGGCCTGTGTTGGCAGAATGCAGAAAACAAGACCATGTTAGTGGGAGAAAGTCAGGAGAATGTCCACAGAATCAAAAGGAACCATCTATGTTTATCTGTAGTTCAATTAAGCAACTCCTTGTCATGACAAATCTCTGAAGCATAGAAATCCATTTTAAAAACTCCAACATAAAATGGATTTAGGAGAGACTGGATTTCAGAGTTGTACACATCTCAGTGGAAAGAAAGGATGACTACAGAAACTTCTGAGGTAAACATGAGTCAATACTAAGAAATTAACTTTTCCCCCCTTAAAACATCTTTTGTTTCTCTCTCTAACTTTATGTAATAGATATAACAATCAGCTGGGAAACATCATCCATGTGTTGATAGTGCACACTCTCAAATCCAGTCATAATATGTTAATACACCAAAGAGTTTGAGGGAATCTGTATGTTTTTGCATATGCTGTAGACAAAGTATTTATCAGTCCATGGCACAGGTATTTCCATAGTGGACAGCAGTATTACAATTTACCATTTTGTTAACCCATCATTTGAACTACGTTGGTGTTAGTAAAGGAAAAAAAGTTTAATCTATTTTTAACATAAACTTGTAACTTGAGCTATGATAGTATTTTCAGTATTTAATAATACAGATTGACATTGCTAAAGCCAGGCTTAAGAGTATTCAGTGCAACAGCCCTTGCCAACATATTTACTATCTTAAGTATGTTTTTAAAAGTAGAGTTTAATTGTAACAGAAATTGTTTTGCCTTGTTAAAAATGAAAGTACTCCTCTAGGAGTTCTGGCCCTGTTCATGGAGGGCAGTAATCCATATTATTACAAGTACTAAATGCCAATTAATTCTCCATTATGAGTTATGATAAATGATTATTTTAGGGTGGAGCTATACATTTTCCAAAGGGTCTTTATCACAGCTATGTTGACAGGACTTTAAGTATGGTGGTATGCTTAGTACTACCCTAAAGTAGCTGAAGTATGTGCCACAGCAGGTGCCACAAGTAGAACATAGATTTGCTTTGACATTAGAACTTAGGGTATAGAATGAGTGCAGGATTGTCTGATGGATTTAAAAAAAGCATATGTTGGGAATGGTTTGGAAAAGTGGAGCCTCCAGGGTACAGCATTAGCGTCAAAGCTGACTAAATTTGAAGAAATCCTGCCTTGTGATGGCAACAGTTCTTTGTACTTCATGATCATGAGGGTATCTGTCATCAAAGAAACACTTTGACGCCTCTAAGGGAAAAGCTCACTGAAGTGTAAGCCTTTGGGGAGAGTAAGACCAACCTACTAAAACATGCTGTTTGAGCTTTAAGGGTTACATTTCTGTCAAAGAACTGTAAAAATTATACTTGCATCTGTTTTACAAAAGGTAAACATAGTTTACATTTATTTCACATTCTTGGCAATCTCCTCTTTGAAAAAATTAAATCTTAAATGTTTGTGCCATCTCCCAGTGTCACAGGATGTTGGTAACCAATGTACTCCAAGTCCTTCAGGCACAAAGTGGCACAGAACGTGACAGCTTTTACCAACCATAGGATGTCTCTGCATCTTTGACTTTATGTCCACAACCTGGACTGTCCAATCCACTCTAACAAAGCAACTTCTTATAGTTTTGGCCTTTGCAATGTCATTCTATAAAGATGTAGATTATTCCTTTACTAATGCCTGAGCAATGGTACCAGAGTATCTAGTTTTCATTTTCTTGATCCATCTGCAAAATCAATTTTTGCTTTCTGTATGAATTAAGGTCACAGATAACTTGCAAAAATGAAATGAAATATCTAACCAGTCTGCTTGATAGTCAGTTTATGGACTTGAGGTGGGCCAAAACTGTAGCCATAATTAAAGATCTGTAAAAATAATGGAATCATCCTAAATGCCACTAGGAAAGCAGCCTAAGCAGTGTCTACCATTCCTAGATTAGCCCTAAAATATTTACATACCCAGAAAACCTCAACCTCATCTGTAATTAAAAATATAGAGCTGCATTCTCTGATGTTAGAAAAAGTACTACACTCTATGGTGGTCAGTCTCCTTAATGAAGTTATGCTGGTTTATACCAGCTAAAAACATTACTCTTATGTTAGTAAGTGTACAATTTCTCTTACAGAAGGAATTTTAATGTTACATTAAATGGCATTTTTTCCAAGCTCCTTTTATGCACAAGTGATTGAGAACAGCAGTATTATCCTTCAACTCATAAGGCTCTCTTGACAAATATATTTCCCCTGTAACTTCATAGAACTAGTGGAATTATACCAGGAATAAATCTGTTCCAGTATCTTCAGTTACTCTATTTGGAAACCAGTCATTTGCCTGACCTTCAGTGCAATGCTAAAAACAGAGTTTGTCTGTCATCAAGAGCCAGTGAGATTTCAGATAAAACAGAAGTCATGGCTCCTGCAATGAAATTCCAGGAGTGTCCATCAAAGGCTGGCCAACAATAGCTTCTCACTCAGTCAAGACTTTCATACTTTGATAAAACTGAAGGGTGGGGGGAAGACAAGATTTGACATTGGGAATTGGGCACGTCACAGCAACTTAGTACTCAGTCTGAAATATCCAAAAAGAATTCTTTAATTATATTCTACCTAAACTTTTATGACTTGAATAGTTTTGGTTCTTTACAGGGTCAAATAATTTCTCACAGTGTTAGGAATTTACTTTTTGGATTTTTTTTTTTTGCTTGGTTGTGGGGCTTTTTACCCTTGCTGGGGAACATTTCTTCCTGCTGCCAGCAACAGAATGTATTTGACATAACATATAGAGCCACACAAAATAAATTATGTTTGTTTTAAACACCAATGTAAATATTGTGAGCAAGCACCGGAGTGGAAGCAGGACTATTTATTCTCCAACTTCCTTGTTTAAATTACAATAGATTAATCTTGTGTTCATCAGAACAACAGGACTGTTATAGAAGGACAATTGCCAGGCAAGATTTCAAACTTCTTTCCTATGGTCCCATGCCAGTACACAGGCTTACAGTGCTCTCTCTTCTGTCAGACTTGACCCAGGCCTTTCTCTAGACATTACTTAATCCAAACTTGAATCTCAAAATACCATCCCATTCCTAGCAGAATATTACCAAATGCTTTGATATTGAGAGATGGCCAAAGAAAAAATTCCCAGTCATTTCCACATGCATCCTAGATATCCAGCCTTATACACAATGCTTCCTATCAGCCTCACTATCCCTGATTATATGCTTACATTCCTAGTATTTGTGCAGTTTGTTCAGTCTTGTCGTTGCTTTGGTTTCAACTGAGAGGATATAAGCAGTGACATGTAGGCTGAGACTATGGGTAACAGCGGGTTGGAGTGAAGCCAAAATAAAGGATACCTTGTAACATGGTCTTCTCATATCACAAAATGGACAATGTATATTTTAATCAAAAAAAATAAAGTTCTGTCCTAGTCTCTCTCACTAGTCTTTGCAATGAAAATTAACTATAAAAAACAGATGATGAATGTGTCAGAGGTAAGAATGGAAAGGAAAAAGACAATACACCTCAAAACAACATCACCAATTACAGGAAGTAAAAGATGTACTTCAAAGCTAAGCAGAGGTTAAAATTCATATTATCAATTTTTAAGTGCAGCCTATAGGCAGCTCTCCTTAAACATGAGGCCGTGGCACTCTCTCTGTTGTGTTATCTGAGTCAATTGAGGACTGTCACAGTGCAACCTACGTGCACTACAAAGTGATACAAGTCACCAGAGGAAGAGAGGAAAGTGTCAAGAGACACAGCCAAACCAATGGCTGTTTGTTCTTGGTGTCACAGTAGCGCCCGAAGTTCAGCTGGAAGTTCTGAGCCTGCTGGACAGGTTTTGTAAAGTCATCCAAAAAGAAAATGCCCACAGGCGTCAAAACTTTTGTCTAAATAGGTGAGGCATGTGAAAACATTGGCAAAAAGGAACAAAGCACTATAGTTGGGAGGAAAATTCAAGTCTCCATGTTCTTGCATACTAAAGGAATGAAACTGGACAAAAAGTAAAAAGATACCATCAAAAAAGCCAAGATTTTACTTATTCTGGTATAAAAGCAAGGTAAATTGGGCAAAATGCAAGTCATGGTGTATCAAATGACACAGAAAAGCTACATATATTATTATATGCATACACATAATCAAGAGTACCTGTTCATCACAGGTGTACACAAAAAATAAGCAGGAGAGATTTTTCTATAGGCCATTTATATCCAAAAATAAATACACAGGTCACAGGCAGTGAGGGAAAATCCCACTCGGGATGGAAAATGGGGAGAACACTTCTTGCATTCCAACCAAAAATGTAAAACTAAGCTCAACTAAAAATGTATTATGGACATTGAAATTCACTGCATTTTTCATCTCTTCTCAGGATTTGGAATCTTTCTAAACAAACATGCTTTTAATTTATTTTTTAAAAAACCAATAAACATAAGGATTTAGAGCTTTTAATATTGTGGCTTTACTCATCAAATATATGAAAATATTCAAAAAAGTATTAAACAATTAGATGTTTCAACTTCACCATTTCAAGGTGGTCACCATCACCAATTTTAAGGTGTTAGAACTGAGACAAAAAATGCTTTTCTCTTATGACACACTGAGAAAACTAATTTTTACTGAGTGCCACATTAATGTCATTGCTGCAATGGTGGGAGTATATGAACAGCTTCAGAAGATGGCACATATCTTCTATTTTCAGAATGACTTTGGCAATTTAGGGGTTTTTCTCAATAGTTCCTGATCCATATTTTGCTACTGTAAAATTGGGTTCCTTGCTGTGGAAAAAGATTACATTTTGAGAGAGTATTTTCTAAATATCTTTTTACAGCATTAGTATATCCCAGGGCAGTCTCACACTAGTGTGGATGTATGGGCCAGATAGTCTCTCCTCAGACAGCAGCCAAGAGCAGATACTTTATGGGAAGTTTAAAACTAAAGCCTTGTGGCATCCAGGCCAGAACATTCCCTGTGGATGTTCTAAAATTAAGTGCCAACAAGGAAAGTTTATACCTAAACCCATTACCTACATGTTGAACAAAGAGGTTAAACAATCAACTACATGGCTCTTCCCTGGCCTCCTGAGCTTGGAGATGCATTTAATATCAGAACCCAATCCAATCTCTGCAAAACCAGTGGAGGAGGAACAAGACTCAATGGAGACAAAAGAAGTAATATTGTTTACCAGTCCTCTTAGTGATGCTTTCCTCAGGTACAACTAATCAAATACCCAGTTAATAAGGCAAATAAGTGTTAAATTATAATAAAACTACTTATTTGTGCTGTTTCCTGGTCTATAAAGAGTTTTAATCAACCAAAAAATTTAGAGTCCAAATTAAGTGTTTGACCTAAATATTCAGAGTGGCTAAAGACATCTACCCATATCATCAAATGGCACGAAACTCAGATCCAGCTTGGAATTCTTTCCCCATGAGAAGGATCAGCATCTCACACTGTACTTATAAAATATAATACTGTACAAGAGAATGTCCTGCCTCCTTTTCCAGGTTGTCTTTAGGACACATGAACTCCAGGGAATTGTGGGTGGAATGTATAAAAGATCTTATTGCAGCTGCTTGCACTGCATCTGTTCAAGGGATAAATAAAGCAGCTAAGTTCTAGTTTTGGTTTCATTCGCTGCCAGTCCCTTGACATGCAAAGAAATTATATACCACCTCCTCATCTTGTCAATCATACTGCAAATATGTCTTCAATATTGTGGAAGTGATGATTGCTTTTTTTTTTTAGGCCAGGAATGTTCCCACAAGCTGGGATAACCTCCATGACAAGTCTAACAAACCGGGGAAAAAACCAAAACTACATCATATTCTTCCAGAGAGCAACCCTGTTCATGTAAATCCTCAATCCTTAGACTTCTTCTCATCCTTCCTAGAAAAGGAATTAGAATTGGGTCTAGATTAAACTGATTTGAAATTAAAACTGAATTAATTCACAAATTCTCTAGGTCTTACAGAAGGTTTATTCTGCTCCTCCCCCCCCACCTCCCCTTTATTCACCTCTGATTCCCAAAGCTAAAAAACACAGAATCATGTTGTACAAACGAAGGAATATTAGATCTGTATGAGTTGAAGATCCAGACCTTTTTGATGTGAGTCACTGGGGCTCTCTCCATTGTCATTTAGGACACACACAGAGATCTACACAAGGCACATTTTCCACAAAAGCTCATTGTTTCTGTTACTCTCCAGGGTGGATTTTTAAAAAAAAACTCTTTTATCCACTTGCCTCTTGCTTTAGGTCATCTAAAGAATGTTTTCTAGAAATTTAACCTCAGTGATGTTAGCCTCAGAAGATACAACATGAGCTTGGAAATGATGCACATATTCCCCTGTTTTAGCATGAAGAACTTATGAAAATGCTCACAATCAATATCTGCTTGTATTTTTTAAGAAGAAGAAGTAATATATCTTATTATGTCCAGCATATTTTCTTCAGAGAAAAAGTTGGAGATTACATTCTAAAATTATATTTTGCAGGGTGAGGAAGCAAAGCTCTGCAGAAAACTTAAGCACAGATACATAGGGAAAGGGAATTACTGATGAGCAAGACAAAACCATCCTTTTGTGGACTATAGGATGTGTGATTGTAAAGGGAAGAAAGCATCTTCCAGGAATGCTCAGGGGAGATATACTCTATTCTCAACACAGAATTTATATTGACATGAGTTGCAGCATGAGTTCCTCAACACAGGCTAAAGAAGACTATTTAATACAGCAACACATGTAATCAGAGAAACAGGAAACTCCACAGCTTCACACAGAGCAGTTATGAACTTCCATGAGGTACCATATTTAGCCATTTCCCTCCTGCACATGTACATGTACAACCTGCATATTTTTCCTTTCCCTTTACTGCTCTATAAGAAATTTTAACACCCCGTGGAAGGGTCTATAACTTTCACTTTCCAAATGTTGTCTTCATCTCTTTGCTCCTCCGCTCTCAGTGCACTTAATCTGAACATCATGGAAAGCTGGGAGCAAAGAAAGGATAGCAGACTTTGATGAGAGGGAATGTGTGGGAGTAGTGCAAGGGAAGGCAGGCAGGGGAGGAAGGCCACATCCCAGGCATATGCAAGGAGGAGACAGCACAGAACCATCCCACGTGGAGCGAGGATGAATGCCAAGAGCCCACGTTAGAGGTCTCCCACATGATCACAGCAATATCAGTCTGGTCCTTGCAGCAGACTGCTACAGCCAAGGCACACAGTTCTCCAGGGTGGGACAATGCCACCCTCAGAAGAGAGGAGAGCTTTGCTGTGCCTCAGGGATGAAACAGCCAAACAATTCGGGCACCCCGATAATCTGCTCCCTCTTCCTGTCAGGTGTCAACACTCTGCTACCCACAGCTCTGACACTCATCCTGAGCTACTGACAACTGTGCGCCAAAAGAGCACACACTGCACTTTGAGAAGTGTGGCACTGAAAAGAAGCAGTACCAAGCAGCAGGCAATTAAACTGAGAGAGACTGCTGTTCAAATAGGTTTGGTTTGTTGTTCACACAATCTATGATGCTTACAGACTGCTTCTTGTCATCAAGAAAGCAAAGCACACAGGTAATAGAAAGATCCTCACCCACCCCACCCCATGCAGTTGACAAAAGGATTTTATCTTGAATAATTTGTTCAATAATTTAAGCTGACAAGTGAGATAAGAATCTTTTAGACAGGAAAGCAATTTTGACAGTAGGTCAGGAAGGTCCTTGTATTTTGCAACTCCTGTAAAAAAAAAAAATAGCAGAAAGACTATCCATTTATTTCCTACAGCAGTTAACCTTAGCCAATGCTGATGAGAAAGAACATCTTGTTTTGGCTGCCTATTTCTTTTTTAAACACCTGCCATAGTACCAACTGCCCTTGGCCATTTTTGAACCAGCTATGACTAGGTAAGGAGAGAATGCTGACATTCTCAAATAGAGCAGGACAGTCCCAGTGACCCTCAGGATCAAGAAAAGGCAACCCAAATTCACCCTAATACCAGAGCATTCTGATTTGGCACTATGCACCAGAATCTGGGGTTACATGTAGTATTTTTGGAGTTTTGGATACGATGTCCCATTCCAGAAGCTTGAGGTAAATGTAGCATTGCTTCCAATTCAAAATAGCTTCCTAAGTTACAGGATGCTTTAAATATAGCATGAGAGTCCCACAGAGGCTTCTCAAGAGTGTACGTGGCACCCTAACCAGGTATGGTAAGTACTACAATGCACTGCAAATATTTTTATTCATGCCACAAAGACTAATTGTCACGAATGCTGGCTTTGAACTGAGAACCCATACGGTGTTTATAGTAAGCATGTGCCATTAGGCCTGTTACTTTTAATAAGAATAAGTGTTATATCTGTATTAACAAGTATGGCTAAGCAAGAGAGGCAAGGGGGCCAAAATAGCCCAGTAGCTGGAATTTGGACTCTGAGTAAGGGAAAGGTGGGAGTATGGTGGGAACATACGAAAGGCTGTGTTCCTCCTAATCCTCAGCTGCCATTGCCACAAATCAAGATTATTTTGCAGGATTTTGGAGAAAGGTTAAAACCTATTTATACAGTGTCCAAGCATTGAACACCTGTGGCACAGATGATCACAACACCAGCTCTGCATGTGGGAGGAGCAGAAAGTAACTCTATCCTTGTCAGGGGATTTGCGTGCCGTGAAGACATTTGACCCATTAGATCTTCCTAAAAGAAGAGCAAGATCTCATTGACTTTTTGGGAAAATGGCTTCTAGCCACCACTAACAGAAAGAGGAGTCACCTTGTATGAAGCCCATTCAAGATGTCATCTGGAGCCAATTTGTAAGCTGAAAATGAATTTTTTTTCAGGGTATTTCATTCCAGATACTTTCTTCTCCCTACTTACTGGGTTCCCTTTTTCCTGAAAATCTCTCAGAAGAACACAAACAGCTTTACATTTGGGGGAGATATTCTTCATTCTCTTCATTAATTTGAAAAAAATGGAAGCTTTTAGAACTGTTTCCAAAGGATACCCAACAGTAAGGCTGAATTGAGCTTCAAAGCCAACTTCATACAATCAAGCTTTATTTCTTTTAGGACCTGAGGTTATGACAGCAGCTAAGTAAAATAAACTTTTTTTTATCATCAGCTATGTAGCACATTTTGACAGGTGATATCTGTTTGCTTTTAAATATCTAATGTAAATTATGGGTCAACACAATGTGCCTAAACAGCAGGCCTTGTCCTCACTCAGTACCAGCAAGAATGAAATTCTTTATGAAATTCTATTTATTAAATATCATAGCATACTTTTATCAAATTAGGGTTTAGGAATATAGACAACTGTAACAAAAAGCCTCTTCTGAGATTTTGTTTTCAGGTAAGCTTTTTATAAAGGCTTTAATTACACTGGTACAGAAGAAACAGCTCTTTAACATGCTGTAAATAAGCCATTCTTTTTCAATTAGCATTATTCATTTCAACAAACTGCTGCTGACATTGCCAGACAATGTTTTAAATTCATTTATTTCCTCAAGGCTTGCAGTTGCAATTGATTTTTTTACCATGTTCAGCAGAAATTTCCCTCCTTCCTCTCCCCTTCTCATGATCTTTCAGTGAGGATTAATATTTTACCTACACATTGATCATCTGGCTAATCTTGCAATAAAAATCAGTGAAAAAAGAAGAGCAGTATCTCATTTTATATTAGACACCACTTAATGCTATATTAGGCATTAAAATGATGGCACTTCAGGTACCTATGTGCAGAAATTTCTAGTGACACACATATCAGCTACAAGAAATTGTGCTCTTGATTAGCTCCAGTCCACTATGAAATCCAGATTGTGGTGAAGGCCATTCCATGTTGTACAGCATTTTCATACTTTCACAATGCTACTCAAGGTTTGAGTTGTTGTTTTCTTTTTAAATACCCACATTTTAGCTAGTTATAAAATAACATACACTTTATTCTACTAATTAGACAGCGAAAGTGACCAGATGGGAACTGCTGCTGCTAGAATAGAGAGTTAATGCTAATGTATTTGCAGAGCTAATTTCTCTTTGTGTTCCACTGGCTGGAGAACATTGTGCAATAATCTATTCAGAATGGAGCTAATGATAGTTATCTGCTGTGTTATTAACACAGTCATTTATAGAGTTCAGACATCAGACACTAATAAAAAAGTTCTACCTGAAAAAAATCTTATTGTGCATTTTAATTATAAAGCACTAACAGTTCAGCAGCTTTAAATTCAGAATTTAATGGCTACCTCCTGATGTGTTTACTGGTTCTAAAAGATCTGCAAAATTATTAACTTTAATAATAATCCCGTAAATCTGAAGACTTCCTGAAATTACATTAGCTATATTCTCAAATAAATAAGCTCTAGGCCAAAAGCTGAGCAATTTGTCAGACCAGACTATCCAGTTGCTAGGGAACACTGTTAAATGTTAAAACAAGAGAAAAAGGAACATAACTCTTTTGAGTTGTGAATCTGTTTCCTTAGGTTAAGAAACCTTCTCCTCCTCCTCCTCCTCCATAAAACCTCAGTAACTACTGTTATCCCCACTTGTGAAATTCTTAGTTTCTCACCAGTCTTGGGCCCAAGTTGCTCACAGCTCACACTGTATGCCTCCTGGTCAAGGGAAGGGTTATATCCCCCTTCCTTTTGCAGGAAAGAAAGCTGCAAAGTCACTTTATTACTGGCAATTGCATAGTTGCCATTCAGCCCACTTATTTCATACACTGAGGTTTTTTCATGGATAATGCCACACGAGTACTGATGACTCAGATACAATCACACCCCAAAGAAAAGAGCTGCATTTAGCAGGTGAAATAATGAAAGGGCTTCAAACCCACAGGCTATGTATTATGTATCAGAGCAGTCAGAGCAGCAGGTTTGATGATATAACATCGTCTAAGCCAGTACCTCAGCTACTACAGGCCATTACTCACATTAATCTGGCCTATATTCTAACAGGGCTAAATGTTTCTCCTGAAATTCAAAACAAGGATAGAATTACTGAACACAACCTTAAGCAGACGATTTTTGCACAGATACTGTGCAGAGTACATAATACTCCTTGTATACCCTGCCCTTCAGCAGTGGACTTAGTATTTAGTGATTACTTTAATCACACAAACAGATAAGAGGGGCTGCCTTGCTGTTCCAAGTACATACTTGATTTAAAAGAGAAATCATTTGACCAAAAGCTGTAGTTAGCTCCATATCCTTCCTGAAAGCTATTTTGTCATGTTTGATTAGACATGCAACCTTAGCATAAAAATGCCCTGTATACTGAACTGCCATTTATAGTACAGATGCTGACTACTGGAACATCTCAAATAAACAATACCAAATCAAGAGGCTGAGGAGTTATTTGCAGGATTCAGGCTCCCAGAAATACAATAACTTCTGATAACTGTAGCTGTAATTGTACAAGACTTGGCTTGCAAATTAGTTTGGAAGCAAACATATCACCCAAAGTAACTAGCACTCTCTCATGATACTGACACATTTGCTCATATAATAGTTGGATGCAATAGAATTCAGAATGCTGTAACTTCAGGTAGGGTGACTGTTGCTCAAGAAATGATCTACAAATTAAAATGCTGATGCCCACAGAATAATTGTTTTATCAAAAAAGAAATAGGAAAGTTTTGGAGTGTTCTTAAAAGCCAGACTGGAAGCATTTCATTTTCCTTTCACAAGCAACTATTTTGAGTTAAACTGTAACAAGACTGGAAGAATGTGACTGCTCAGGCATAAGAAATTACTACAGTTTATCTAGACATAAGAGAGTCATTATACTAAATGGCCCACTCCCTTCTCAGAAGTTGACTCAGTCATTTGAACTTCGGGTGGAAAAAGGAAACATCTCTACTGCATTGTAGTTAAGGAGCAAGACTTTTAGAGGACATGAGATTTACCTGTTAGTTTAGTAGAATATCAACAATTATAAACAATAATCTGTGGCTTTTGGTATTGTGAAGGACTTCTTATGAAGATTTGGAGATGAAAAAAACACCTCTCAAAGTTGCAGCTGTAGCTGTAGGACAACTGCTCAGCAGTTCGATTCACCAGGTGTGATGTGGGATCAGCATTTCAAGTGAACTTGTTAAATTGTTTCAGTTCAGTCAATAGAGGTAAACTGCATTCTTATTATAATTTATGTGCAGCACCACATGGCCATTCAAATGACAGTTGCAGAATACATAGAGCCTGACCCAGATCATTTGAGGTTTCCCTGCTTTAAAAAACAGGAAAAAAAAAAAGAGAGAGACTGCCTTCCCCCATCACTTGTCTGTTGTGAGGCACTGATATGCAATAGCCCACAGGAAATGAGTACTCTCACACAGCTCCTCTAAAGCAAAGGCAGTCACAGCCAGGGGCTGACATATGTATGCCAGGGAGTGGAGGAGGGACAGGAAGCAATCAGGAAGAGAGATGCTGATAAAAGGAAAGAGCCTAACAACTGTGAGAAAAACCTTCCTGCCCCTGCAGAGACAGACTGCAAGATGCTGGACCAGGGGTTTCCCCCAGCCTCAAAGAGCAGTTTCAGGCTGCTTGTATCAGAATAAGCATACAGATCAGCTATTTTAATTTTTTTCATAATAGTGTTTGCTGTGTCCCCTCACTGTGCTTATATCAACATCATATTTCAACTTTTTCCTCACTTAATCAAGTAAAATAAAATAGTTCTTGAATGCTTTTGTTTTGTTTAAACATTATCTCCTTCTGCTTCAGGCTCTGCCTTTTGATTTGGAACCCAAACAACTACAAAACCTCTCTACTAGAAAATACAAAACTATGGATAATCACAAAAACAATATACCAGTCATGAGTTACCACACTGTTCTAGATAATATTTCCACTACCTGAGATGATGATAGTTCCTGCACACCTTTCAGCTCATTGCACCCCCCACAAGCCAGTCTGTCCCACTAGAAAATTCACTGTTCAGCAATAAACATTCAGAAACACAACTGTACCATCTTAGGTAACACGGCAACAGAGCACTTAGATAATTAACTATGTCCAAAAGCCTTCTTACAGAGGATTAGGTCTGTAAAATGAATGAATTCTGCTTGCTTCCAGACAGTCCATGCAAGCAGTAGGAGAAAATAAACGGCTTTGCTGCCCACATCATTTTGGAAAGACCAGGTTTCTGTGTGTGATCATGCCGCTGGTGACAGCTCAGCTTAGCTTTGCCAGCAACCTGCAAGTCTCATTCATTTCAGCAGGGCTGACAGACACTCAGCTTTACTAAAAGTCTGTCAATACTGTTTTCCTACCTCTGCTACCTGCCCATGACATCTCATGACAGAATTTGACATCTTATGACAGGATTTTTCTATAGGGTAGGATGGTATGCAGGGTGGGGACTGAAATAATAGTTTAAAAATCTTCACAGATTATTTTCCAGTGCCATTGTTAAAGGAGTGTAAAAGCTTCAGAGTGACCTTAACTCTTCCCTACTTGTTTTTGTGTCCTCTTTTCTTTTCCCCACCCACTATGTTAGCCAGGCATTTATTTTTAGATAAAGAACAGATAAGCAGAACAATCCATTTCAGAGGAACACATCTTCATCTGTCACCCAGCTGACTGACTGTGAGTCTTGTGTCTTATGCTGTTGACTATTTATCAATGAGCTGGACCTACCTGAAGACAAGAAAATACAGCATCTCAGACACCACTTTAAAGATTCCTCTTTAAAGTGAACTGTTGTGTCAAACAGCTCTGAGTAATTCCCTTCCTTGTCCACTGTTTTAAGATCATTTTTCCTGAACAGAAGCAGTAGCAATGCCACAATCTTGTATTGTGCTTTTGTCACTAGGCTTCAAAGACCTTCAGGATTTCTCTTCTGGTCCTCGGGTAAAGCATAAGATGGGTGGGAATTGTATAGGGCTGGCTTAGAGAGTGAACAGACAGCTCTAGTTCCCAAGTCCAGGCTGCCCACTTTATGTCTAAACATGGGCCAGTGTCATTATGGCATAATATTAGCATCCTCTTTTGGGAAGGTCCTTGGAAACATGGTGGCATAATACTATAGATGGGATGAACAATCCCAGTTTGTTCTACTGTTGCCATCATCTTTCTCAGGAGTTCAGAAGCAATTCTCTTGCAGCATGACAGAAGAGCACAGAGCCTTCATGAAAAAGCATGAACCTTTGTGTTTTCTGTGGCCCACCCACAGCCAAGCTAATTGCTTGGGGGCAGATGGAGGGTAATGAGCATGTCTGCATGCAAACCCTGTCTGCACACAGAGAGGGACCCTACACCCTCACAGGCAAAAGGGCCGTGGCACATCTGGTAGTAAAAGCAATTACAAAACCCTATAAGTTGAAGTGTTTGGGGTTAGGACTCATCTTGCACATAGAAAGTCATATCTCATCTCAGGGTAGCTGTGGATCAAAACCAGTCCATAGGTAAGTGTACAGCATCCATCAGCAACATTTAAAGCTGTGTGCCTCTTCCAAGAAAGGCATTTTCGTCCCAGTTATCTTCCCCTCCATTGCCCCGCAAGAATATCTTGAGAGTGGAAGTAGAGATTTCCTTTTCCCCCGTGATAAGATTGCAATTATGGATAAGTTCACAGCTTAACTCCCTTATGACTGCAAATTTCTGATTAAGGGGAATATCTGATCTGTTTGGAGATATATTTATGTGAAAGATGCTAAAGAAAAACATACACTATTACCATCAAAAGTCATGTATTACACAGTATTCCAATTAAAACCATCAAACCCAGCAGGCATTACTATCCCAGCTCGCCCTGAAAGCGGCTGTGTTCATTCCTGCATGTATGCTTTTCCCCTCGCAAGGCAGGATACAAAATTCAGTCCCATCCCAAATCAGTAGTCCCAGCTAAAAGCTGGGTCTCACTGGGAAAGAGTTCAAAACATTTAGCAGTGCTTTCTGACACTGCTACTGCTGAAAAGGCAGTCAGCTGTGGGAAGAGGTAATTCCTCTACACCTCTGGGAATTCAGCCATTGCAGTTTCACTCCTGCTCCTCATATGGTCTCAAAAGCCCCATGAGAATCATACAGCCTTTGGGCATAGAGTTTACACTTTAATAAATTACAGTATGAGACAATGAGTTATTTGGGAAACAACCAGCTTTTCATTACTGATTGTGTCATACACAGTGCAAGTTCCATAGCCCAGGTCCTCGACTGACAGCCTCTGGGTATGACTGTCAGGCTGCAAAGTGGTATGAAAATGCCTACAGAAATATGTTGGCACCTCTCTGTACTTACCTTGGGTGTGATAGGAAAAGAAAGACTAACACTATTTACAAGAGTGAAATTAAACTGAGGTCACGAAGTGAGTTTATTTTTGTGGGCAGGGGGTATTTCAGATTGTCTTTTACTTGCTTGCTTTTAATAATACTGACCAAACATCCTTCTTGGCAGTTACTGCACTGTTTCTGAAAAAGGAGTTATGAAAAGTTCCTCTCATCATCACAGGCCTTAATACTAAAGGTAAATGCAGCTCTGTCTTCCCAGAGAGGGCTAATGTGCATAACAACAAGGGAGACACCAAGCTTACAGAATGAATATGAAAAAGCATAGTTAAGATTTCAGAAGCTCACTAATTGACTCTGAATCACGATTGTTGCAGAGATACCAGTTTTGTACCCACAACTTAACAGACTGTATTTTTTCATTAAAAAAAAAACCACCACAGTTTTAAAAGTAGTGTAGGTGGCTTTTTTTTTTTTTTTTTTTTTTTTTTCAGTGAAGCAGACCTTTTGTTTGCATTCCACTTGTTTGTCTGATTAAATCATTCTGGTGTTCCTTTTAAATGCTGTTATGTAAGTAACCTCTCTTGTCACTGTACTGCAAAATAAGCCTTCTGCGGGTGATTTGTGGAGGAACCAAGACTTCTTTAAAGAGATCTGAACATTCTGGAGCAGATTTGAGACTGTCAAAAAGAAGAAAAAAAAAAAAAGAAAAAGAGAAGCGAGCTACCAGAAGTTACACAGAACTATCTGATAAGAGAAGGGTAGGTAAGGGAAAATCAAGTTTCCTGAAAACCAGCCAATGTTAAAAACTTTTAACAAACTGAGCTAATTCAGATAATAAGGGTACTCAAGTGCACCACCTTAAAATAATGCTTTAAGGAGAAGGAAGAAAAAAAAGGCAGCTAGGAAATAAATGGACTTATCTGTAATTGACAGATGCACCAGGTAATTAATTATTAAATCACATGCTGTTTGTCAGCTGCAAATGGAAGGCTTCTGCATAATTTAAGACTGTATTCTAAGCACTATTGAGTCTTCTGCTTGACATATCAAATTTTTATCCAATTATTGCACCCCCTCACAGGAGGGGACACATATCCCTGTCTTCGTCCAGTTTTAACACCTGACTTTACATGTTTACAAGCAGTTAAATGTTTATTTTCTAGAAATATAATCTATATTCTTATTCATAGTTCTTCTACTCCCTTCCCCTCAAATAGGGGAATGTAGAAGAACATTGAGGCCCCTATCAGCAGAAAAAGAGACAACACTGTACAAAATAGAACTGGAAGCTCATTTAAGAGAGACAGTATCGCCATCATAACAATATACCAACCAGAACTGCTTTCCTGAGGCATTATCCATGCCAGGTTGTACTTTGAACTGGTATATTTAAAGTCCACATTACATTCTCTTTATTCACACCTAGGTGCAAAGGTCCTCTATTTTGCTAGTCAGAGTGTGCATATGACTGCTATTTTCCAGCCTAAACAAGCTCCAACAAGGTTTTTGCACACTTACTCTGGAGATGGTCAAGGGCATGTTGAAGTCCTTGCCCCCTTGCAGTCGGAAGCCCCATGGTCCAGGTCCGGTCAGAGTCACGCTGTAAGCCATTGTGTGCTGCTTTCACCACACAACAACAAGGCACTGCAGGACACAAGGATGGGGTGGACAGAGAAAAGTGTGAAAAAAACAGAATGAGAAGAGGGAAGAGTTTTATGTAACGAAAGCAATTCTTCTTCTGCCTTGCCTGTTCAGTCGTGCTCTGATACCACCTAAGAATAGATGGGAGCTATAATGCAGATGCTGATATCCCAGCTGAGCAGGGCCCATAAAAGGTTTGTAACCAGACACCTACTATGCAAAGACTTCATGACTCAGAGGTCTAATATAGTCCTCAGGAAGGGGACAGATCTTTCTAGGCTCCTGAAGCCCCTCATCCTGCCCAGTTACTTTATGGACAAAACACATGTTTTAACAAAACAAGCAAACAAAATCCAATGCTAAAATCCCAAACACCCAAATCGCTTCACTAACCTGTTAACAACTACAGAGCCATTTTTAAATTCTGCTTCAGGGCATGTTTATTGCATTGTGACACATAATATACTACAAGCAAGTTCTTTTTCCATAGATCTTACTATATGTAGCAGGAAAGGCACCAAAGAAGTGTTTACCTTCCTTTGCAATAGTTTGTTAAACTGGAAAAAGTTTTAGCATCACAAAAAAGCCCCACAACTTTATGTTTGGCCCTTGTTTCCACAGCCCTTGCTTTCTCAAGGGAAAATTAAAATTTATTCTCTCTGAATGCAGAAAGATGTATCATGAGATACTTCTAATCAGTATTTCATTTCTGTGGCAAAAGCATCGTTTCACTACATACCTGTCTCGTCATTTCAATACAAGTCTTCTAATGGCATGACACTTAAATGAAAGGCTAAGAATACAAAGAGTTAGCCAACTGCTTTCTTAATTTATTCCTTGATTCTTTCATAGTTTATATTCCAGTTCTTAGGCATTTCCATAAAACTGTAACCCTTGTTCAGTAATGCTGAATAGCACTTCTGCCTTAGATGGGAAATTGCTAAAATGCAGAGGACATGAGGGAAGAGGAGAAGCTGTTGGCAGATCTACAGATATAAACAAAAAGTTTCTGCTCTCCCCTTTCAAGTCATTAATATGTGCAGGAACTCCAGGAGCCCTCTCCTGTGTCTCTGCAGCATCTATCCTGCTTTATCCTTTGGTTAGAAAAAAACTGCCACTATGTCAAGATGGGGGGTGGGGGGGAAAGTATGGGTTCTGCTCTGATAATCCAAAATACCAAAACCACACAATGCACTATAGTGAGGCAGCTCAGTTTGAATGTTGATAAGGGGTCACTCTGCCAATACACCTACCCTAAGACATGGTAAATAACTGGTGGCGAAATGGCAGGGAGCAAACACTACCAGGAATTCAGCCTTTATCGGAGGAGATGGTCAATAATTTTTCAAAATCATGAAACAATAAAGTGTCTGTGTAGCATTCACAGTGTCAGAAAAGCCATTTGTACCAGGGAATCATTAATCTCTGCATAGACTAAACCATATAACCATATCACCATATCTTTTAGCCAGAGGTCCACATTAAACCACAGCGTTTCACATGGATTTAAATGGAAGTTACACCAAGCCAGTAGAACTGGCCCTAACCAAAACTAAGGCAAATAGCAAGACTCATCTTGAGAAGAAAATGGGGTTTTCATGTCTCACAAATACCTCTAAGGTACATTTACATTAAGAGAATTTATAACCTGTCCTCTATGAGTCCAGAACCAGTGATGTTTGGATGATGGCTTTGAGGAGAGACAAAACTGACTCGTTGGACTTCAAATGGCAGAGTTTCCTGGCCTGCCAGTTTATCTAGTACTGAATTTATTTTTTTTTAGAAAGTCACATGCACACCCAAGACTGAAGGTAAATTATCATTGCAGTATTCCCTTCCCTTTCCTAGGAATTGGCTGCTGGTTTAGTGCCCTTTCTTGTCTCCATTTCAAGGGTTCAGGAGAACAGAAGTCCTTACCAGGAGTAAGATAAACATAGCAAGTCATGGCTTCACTAGTAAAGACAGTATCACCTAAATAGGTATTAGAAGAAAAGTTACAGTTGTATGGACTGTGAATTCTGTGCATGTTACTTTCTAATACCTAAACCTTCAGTCATCCATGGAAAAAAAAAGATTAAATAAAGAGGAGGGGGGGAACAAAACCCAGAACAGAATAAAACTGCACAGCAAGCTGCACAGAGCTAAGCATTAAGAAACAGAGATGCTGTTTAATCTAACACTATGTGCTTCTGTCCTACTTTCACATCTATAACATGCCATTCCCTTATCAGTTTAGGACATCTGAAAGGATCTGAGAGATCCTTCAGGCTGGGCGGTGTTCTAAGAAACTAGAGTGGGAATCTCATTAGGGGCTCTGTCATTTGAATGAAATGTTAAACTAAGGTCACTTGTTCCTACTCCTTTGGTTTCTGTCTGTGTCTGCACGAATGTTCAGCATAGCTTGGCACTTTTAAGAGGAAAGTGGAGAGGATATGCCAGAGTCCTGGCCAACATTCCCCTTCAACACCACAGGACCACAGCTCTGTCACTACCAGGTGCGATTTGGAGAAAAAAATATTCCACAGTTTTCTTTCTCCAGGTCTCTGTAAGTCCTTTCCCTCCTGTGTCTGTATCCCCTCTGCCTGCCTGGAGAAAGCTCTGTGCCTAATAATGAAGTTAAAATGCTACAGAAGCTCATGCTGTAGTCACAGCTCCATTTGTTAGGGACATTTAACATAGGTCTCACCTTCTACAGACTTTCAATACAATAAGCCTCTAAATAAGAAAGCTGGCTAGTTTAACCCCACCCTGTTTTCAAAAGTGCAGCAGGTACAGGGTCATCACAGCTATCAGCACAAATCTCAGCAACACCTTCTGGGAAACCTGAGGTTGCAATAAACTGTGTGTACATAATAGATAGTCCCCTTGTTTTTCAGAGGCTTGTCATGTTTAGATTAGTTTTTAGTTGCTTTACATAACTGCCTGTTAGGCTGTTCCAAAACTCACTTTTTTGTTTGCTCAGATAACAATATTTTGTTTCTCCTGGTGGGCCTTCTTCCCTACATTCTCCTGCCATGTCAAAATCCATGATTTGCTCGTAGCGCCCTCCCTTCAGAGAGAAGCTGTGCTGAGTCAGATGAGGTCACTGATGTAAGGAGTGACATTTAAACAAAAAACATATTCCAGGAGCAGGGTGACATTTTCTCCCCACATATCAAACCAGAGAATTGTCCAGAGCTCACCAGGTCCCGCCCCGTCCCGAGCTATTCCCAGCTGACTGATGGGAACAGCTGGGAGGGAGCTGGATGGGCACCAGGCTCTGGGGCAGGGGAGAGTGCCACCACCTCCAGCAAATGCCTCTGAGCCTGAGCAGCGCTGTCCTTCCACAACTGCACCAGAGATGTCACACTGGCGGAAACAATCCCCACGTGCTGGGAGACCTTGCTGTGCACGTTACCGTGAACGGCTTTAGGAGAGCGACCACTGCATGCTTGGGAGCGCAGAACCATGGAGTGAATGAAACCAAACCAGTGTCAGTGCTAAATAAAGGCGGGAGGAAACCAGTCATGGAAATTCCAATTGTTAAAGTTGCTACTACTTCATGGGGCTGGCTGCATTACTCATGGGTTATATTTTATCTGCAGGAGTAAACGTGTGCATAGAGGAACCCTGAATTACTGTTACTGCAGCAACACGGTTCTATCATTTGTATCATTAAGGATTTCAGAAGCAGATTTCTTAGAGTTTGACTTCTGATCTGCAATATACTGTGCATCTCTGGCACATAAAAAGAGGCCTACAAGGTCATGGTTTATGTTTTTCGTTAGGCAAGTGAAAGACTTGCACTCCACAGGAATAAACTATCATTTCCGATTTGATAAAAAGATATTCAACATTCCTTTAGAGAAAAAAAAACCAAGCAAACCTGACAAAAAGATAGTCTGCCTTTGTTTTAGTCTCCCTCACCTGAGGGAGTGGCAGTATGAGGAGGCAGCATTCGGCTTTATGACAAACATGCCCTTTCTGTTCCATGGATTCCTGCACTGTCCCCAGCATGATTATCTACAGTCTTTCAGAACAGTGGAAAAGCAAGGAAAATGGAGCCTTGAAGAAATTTCTCACTACACAGATGCGTGAAGAAAACCCAAGCTTTGAACCGGTTGACTGATACGTGCAATCCTAGAGTATTCCAAAATTTTGAATTAAGCCAGTGTTAATTACATTTCATGTGGAATCAACAGCTGTATTTGGGGAGAGATCTTCACTGTGATCCACAGTACAAACCATATTTACCATATATTGGCTAAGCAGTGCTAAAGAATTTGAAACTGACACTTCAGAGATGTAAAAAATTTTTAACTCTGAATTCCCACCTTGCCAATGTCAAACTGAATACAAAAGTAATTACCAAGAGTAAAGATTTTTTTCCCACAAGTTCAGCACAAGTTCAGTGTTGCTTCCAAAGTAATACTATTCTACAGTGCAAAAGAGCTCATTGCAATCCCCTTTCCTTCACTGCTGAGCTCTAAGTTGAGCTAATCCTCCTTTTACGTCCATGTACAAGCTTTGTTTGACCTATTGAATCAAAATCCTTCAATTCTCACAGAACCTAGTATTTCTGAATTCCTTTTAGCCCCTTTATCAAGTTGTCTTAAGTCCTGCATTTTGATCTTTCTCAAGAAGCTACATTTTCTACCACAGTTTGCTTCATCTCATTCTGCTTTGCCAATACATTTCTAATAATGTGCTTTGTGGGTTCCAACAAAAGCCAGTATTTCTGGAGAGATATGCTAGAGCAATATAATGACAGAATATTATCTCCCTTTCCTGTAATACAACGCCTTCAGAAATGCAGCTCCAGTGTTTCCTGCTTGCCTGTTTGCCGCTGTCACTTTACCAATTGATGGAATTTGCTGTTTACCCTCCACTCGAGTTCCTTCACCATGACTACTTGCACTTTTACAAAAAAATTATATTTCACTCTTTATTCCCCTACTATATGGCCTTTTTCCCCTGCATGTCTTTCCACTACCAGAAAAGATTTGGTACACAACATAGTGTAGTCAGAACTGATCTTTAAAAGATTTGAAAAATTTTTGGTAACTACGTTAAACTGGAAACCTGTGGAAAGACAGAGTCCCAAGAGAAGAGAAGGATACCAGTCCAGACTGTTTGCAAAGACTTAAATGTATGTTCCTAAGTTCTCATTTTATCAGCTTTTCCATTATTGTTTTTAAAGGCAGTCACTACACCATGTAATACTTAACACTTCTATGGCACCTACCTTCCCAAGATAATAAGATTTATTTTTTAAGGTAAAGAACACCTAAGCACCTGTTGTTTTAACCATCTCCTGTTTACGTATGTGACCACAGCGTTTAGGTTACCAGTTTTAAGTGACAAAATGTATCAACAACAGCAACTGGATTAAAATGCAGAGCTCAGCTTCTAATATAGGAACTTGAAGAAGAAAAACAAGGCTCTCAAATGCGTTGCCATTCAGTTTTCATCATTCTTTTCCAACTCTGGGCTGAAAACAGGAAAGTTTACAGCAAGCCTGTGACTACCTTAATGACTACCTTAATTTGTGCCTTGTTGTAGGGAATCCTACATGACTGTTTTCCCTTAGAAAGGGGAAAACATGAAAAAATGAAAAAAACCCAAGCAAACCCTCACAGACCCAAGAACAGCTACAGAGGCTGCGTGCAGGTCACCGTCAGCTCCGCACAGACCAGGGGCTGAGCTTTGCCATCGAGGTCACAGCACCTCTGACAGCGCTGACAGCCGAGGTTTGGCACAGCGCAGACAGCGCTCAACAGGGCTTAGGAGAAGGATCCTGTGCCATCAGCGTCATTTGGCCATCGCAGATTCCTCAGGGGATCACTGCACCGCACTGATGTAGCGGTGTGACCGTAGGCACAAGATGATAAGGCAGCCTCCCAAACGGCTCGCCCGCTCACTTCTGCCTTCCCAGCAAAGGCTCTCCGGGGTAACACTTTCCACTACAGAAACTCCGTGGTCGCGGCGCACCCACCTTGCCCACCTGCGAGTGTCCCGAGTAACCAAGCGGTCCCTGCCGGCCGCCCCCCTCACCTCAGCCTCCGCCTCCGCCACCGCCACCGCCGCCCGCGCCGCCGCGCTGCGTGGGCCGGGGCCGGCGGGCGCGGGGACCGCCCCCGCGGGAGCCGCGGCTGCCGCACCCACGGACATCGGCCCCGCAGCCGCAGGGCGGCCCCGGCCGGGCAGCGGAGCCGAGGGGAGCGGAGCCCGGGGCAGCGCTGAGCCCCTCGCCCCCGCGGGAGGGCAGCGCCGCTGCTGCCCCGCTGGGGCTGTTAAAGCGCCCGGGGACGGGACCGCCCGAGAGCCGGGGCCGCTCCCCGGGGTCGCCGCGCGGGGGCGCCGCGCGGGCGGGGCGCGCTGAGGGGATTTGCGGCCGCGGGCGGTAGCGCAGGGGCCGGTGAGCGAGAAAGCGCTGCCGGAGGTGTGTAAATGCCCGCGTGTGAGCCGAGATCACCGCGGGGCCGCGGTGGCGGAGCGGGAAGGTGACACAGAGCTGTGGGGAGCGGCAGCAGGTATCCCGGGGGGCGGGCGGTCCGCGCGTGAGCGCCCTCAGGGAAGGATGCGAGGGATGAAATGGCGGCGGGAGCGGGGGGGCTGCGCCCGCGGGAGGGACCCGGGGCGCTCCGAGGGCGGCGCGGGGCGGCAGGAGGGGCTGCTGTCCGGCCCAAGCTCAGCACAAGCTCTCCAGCGTGTGCTTTGGTGCTGTGCGGGCTTGGAGCCCGCAGCCTTCAGCCCCTCCGCCGAGCGAAATCGCTGATTTCGCTCATTGCCTCCTAAGAAAAGTGGAAGCGAGGTTGTTCAGCCCCGCTGATTCACTGGCGTTGATAGGTAATGGTCGTTTTAACTGAGTGGAAAAGTTAAAACCACGTCCCAAGAGGAGACAAAGGGTTTGAAAGACAAAAAATGCAAACCGAACAACGTAACTGCCCACTAGAGGATACTGATACTGGGATGGTTTGAGATGCTGAGCCTTGCGGTGCGTTCACATGGCTGCTGAGTGCTGTCAAGGACCAAGCATCCCGCTCCATACATCCCTCTGTTCAGTAGTGCTAGGTGGTGGTTTGGTTGTTTGTTTTTTTTTTTTTATGTTATGCTTTCCGAAATATTCTCCAGCTGTTTGCTCAGTGCAGTGACGGAGCCGCTGCTTTACGAGTTTGTTAACAATAAAAAAGGAAAAGATTGTTCCCAAGCCTCAAAAGGGAAGATGTTCCCAAGCGTCAAAGTGCTGGAAACGCGGGCGGTGCCCCACTTGAGCCCCCTGGGATTTGCACAGGAGTGAAAATTCCCCGGGCTGGGAAGCTCCCGTGCCGGTGGCACCGCGCTGGGCTCCGCCAGGAATGCCGGCTGTGCCGGGGTCGGGGTTCGCTGCCCCCCGTCAGCACCAGGGACAGGGCGGGATCCGCGTCCCGGGAGCTGCGCGGAGCCGGGTCCGCCGCAGCTTCTCGGTCCGAAAGCTCCTCCCCGGTCGTGTGCGGGAATAAATCCAACAACGGCATCGCTGAAATACACAACCGTTTTCACCGCTTTTTAGCTCCAGCCTACTCAAAAGAATTCAAGTTTAGTGCTTCTTGTCTTATGGAATCTAAAGGCTCTTTTGAAGTACTGGCTGTGGTATGTATTAAGTGGGCTCTTTTGGTCCAACACACAGGATGCACAGACCAGGCCAGGAAAACATGACCTAAATGATTTCTGTATTTATATTTGGCCAAAGTTCATAGTCACGTGGATTATAACAATGATAGTTGCAAAAACATTCCATTGACAAGTTGGCTTACGTCCCCAAAGGAAACATTTTGCATCTTGTCAAATGCAATGTCATTGCTTTCCATGGGGCATTAAGTTACCAATAATTGCCACAGGACAATGCAGTTTTTATGAAGGCAACATGCAAATAGAGCAGATCAGTTTTACCACGGATTATAAAAGCAAAATCCTTGCAGCTTACACCCTCCCTCACCACCCCTACAAAATATGACAAAACAGAAATAATAGGATGGTTGCTGTGGAAGGAAGAAAAGCATCCCACAGAGTAGTGCACAGTCAGTTTTATAGATCACTTACTTCTCAACAGCCTAGCAGATATCAACTTTTCCAAAATTTTTCATAGCTAAAATTATATATCTCATTAGGGTAAAAAGTGATTCTGCTGACAGCAGTATATTACCTTTTTCTTTTAGTAAAGAAAGCAATTAGAAAATTGATTTTTAAATGCATGTTTGAGATACTGGCACCTCAAACCATGGAAACACCAAAGTATTTTTTTTAGGATTGCTTCTTATTACAATTGTCAGAACTATGAACCATTACCTCTTATATTAGTCTTGAGGCAGCAGTGAAACTGTATGGTAAAATATAGGAAATTTACTCAGATCAGTTTATTTAAACTTTGTGCATCTTTATTCACAAATAATTATATTAATTAACTCTGGTGATAATAGATATTTCTCTACCAATTAATGAACATAGTGGATATTTGCAGGGAATAACTGAGGTGCTTTTCAAGTAAGACATTATTTGATCCTGAAGTTGGTATAACAAAAGACCTAGAGATCTTCTCCTCTTCTGGCTGAAAGCTTCACAACTTCAAGAGATATTTAATTTCCAAGCTATGAATAATGCTTTAACTGTGATGTACAGATCCCTCCTTTGCAAGTTCATACCCTTTTTGCACCAAGGCTGTTTGATTCTATTTAGGAAGATAAGTTGGAATCAAATAAGGGCAGAATATAATTTGACTTTCTGTGGTACATGTCTAGGCACCTCTTCTGTGTGCTCTGTAATAATTTCATCATATGCTGCATGTACATTTAAAACCCTCCTCAGACACTCAATAGGGTGTTCAAGGGGTAGAAATTTTGATTGTCAGAGGGTTTTTGCCATGGGATATGAGTTAACAAATATAAGGATGAAAGAAACATGCTTTCCTATCCTTGAAGTCAGCTGTATCTCTTTGTAATCCTTTGAATTTCTCACAGACTCTTCTGTTTCTGAGAAGCCCTCTTTGAATAACAAAAGCTGCAAAATGACCACAAGCAACCTGTAAAGCAGCAGACGTGATGACTTAGCCTGGCAAACATAATCCAGATGGCGGGAAATTATGTTTATTTTATGATGCTATATTAGATTATTCAATTCTACATGTGACAGGAAAAAAATCATATTTAAGGGCTTATACCTGAACCTTTTTACAAGGCCTTCAACAACCTGTTTTTCTGCTCCCTGGTAAATGCATCAGCAAGGATGACTGGAAATTGGCCATAATCCTGTTCTGATAGGTGGCGGATCAGTTTTTGTTTTTGTTTGAAATAGGATGAAATACGTGAGCATGTCTGTTGCTCATTAAGTCATTGTCACTCAGGGCAAGGGAATTTGAAAGGATGAGAGCTCTACCTGCTCAGCACTCTCCAAAAGAGCCTCCAAACTTGTTCCCAGAAACTTGTGCCTGTCTTTTGGAAGGACAAAATTCTCTGTCCTATTTTTCTAGAAAGCACTAGTGACAGTATCAAACTCATATTTTAAATAATGCTTCAGAAATGCATTGCTTACCTACCAGTGGCCTTGGAGCAGTTCAGTGAAGCATCTTCAGGATCACCTCTTGGTAGGAAAAGCTGAAGGCTGAGACTACACTGGCCAGGCCATCCTGTGCAAACAATCCTATTTGCTTTCTGGAAAGTAGCTTACTGATAGATTTAGCTGTCCATTTTTCTCAGTGACTCACTCTGTGTGATTTGCTTTTGACCCATGAGTTTCATTCCAGCCTGGGCAATTTCTTTTCCTGGGAAATTCAGATAGTTCTGTCAAGGGCAAATTCTGGGGTTTCTGCAAGTCTTTCTCCCAGTCTTTTGTCCTCTCTTCTAATCACAGTCTGATCTCCCCAGATGTTTCATTAGCTGTTCAGCCTCAAATCAGTCACAGAAACATTGTTTTCCTTGTAAATAGGCCCTTAATTTTTCATAAATTTCTGCATTATGGTTTCATTAGGGTTATGAGGTATTTTAATAAGCTGTCTGCACAGTTTATTTGCAATAACTTTAAACTGAAGGAACAACAACCATGGATGGAAACTTAAAAGAATGATTGATACCCAACAAGTTTGGCCTCCTTGGCTACCTAAGGGTTCCTCAGCAATGATGGTGTTAGGAAAGTTAGCATGGAAAGTACATCACTGCAGCACAAAGTATGGATGTGCTTTCTCCTGGGATAATGCTTTTGACATCTGATCTCATTCCCAGCCCAGCTGAAGGGGCTACAGTTCATCACAGCTGGTGATGAGTGTGGCTTTCTGAGAGCCTCTACTGAGTACCGAGTAACCAGTAACAAGATCCTGCCTTTGCTTTGGAGGGGCTGTGTAGGTGTTGTTCCTCTGTGGTGAGGCCAATGTGACTGCTCAGGCAGAAGTGCTGACATTCAGAGGAGAGCAGATCTGGGCTGCATTTGCACTGTCATTCACACAAACTGTAACAGCTCCAGTAAACGAGGCCCTTCCATTTGTGACTGTTTATTGCCCAGCAGTTCTGATTTTCACTGACCTTTGCACGTGCTGTGTAAGGGGGCAGGAGATGAAGAGGTCACTGGCATATGAGTGGGCAATTTGCGAAACAACTCACAATTTTTGCTTCCCTTCTGACAAAAGACTGGAAGGAATTTCTTTAAAATTAGGACTGCAGGTATGTCCAGTTAACAGTCTGATTCATGTGGGTTTGTGTTTGGGCATTGGCAAAAAAAAGCCACCAAAGTAATCTAATACTTTGGATCTCCAAAATTATTTTATTTTCAGAAATTTTGCAGAAAATATTAGGAAAATGTAGCAAGCACAGCTCAGACGAGAATCATATTTTAGAGTGACTCTGCTTTAGTAATTTTACCCTTGTAAGACAGATATTCATCGTTCTCATTTTCAGTTTTAGTAGTTTTGCAGAGTTCCTAAATTTGCCCACAAACAAGAGCAAACAAACATGCAAACAAAACAGTCAAAATGTCAACATGGAGATCAATAAAACATTGTGAATTGCAACTCTAGAGTGTTGCTGAAATATAAAAGAAAAGGCTGTCCACGTGGTAACCTCCTTGGACTGTTCCTGTCATTACCCCGGCCTATATTGTTACCATAACATTCCTAGGACAGGGTGAAAACAGTTATGGCAGGAGGTAACTCAAGATGGACTGTCAACAGGATGAACCCCAGCAATGCTGCTTGACTTATAACCCTCATTGCTTTCATTCCTGGGGCCAATCCAACCTCAAAGTGCACTGATTTTATACAGAAGAAAAGCTGAAATTCTCCTAAAGTTCAGTATTTTCACTTAGTTTGTCTAAATAAATGTTGGCCTCTTAATTTTGTCTCACTGTTCAACTGTAAATATTCAGTTTTAAATGCATGCTATTTATATCAAGGGAAAGGTGAATCTTCTCCCACCTGTTTCCCTGGATATCTCTCTGCATCTCTCAGTTGAAGGCTGACTAATCCATTATTGCATCTTTCATAAAACAGCACTGCTAATTTTCTGTTTGAGTGTGGAAAAAAGGTTACAGGTTGCAGCCTTGATGCAAAACTTCCCTAATTTGGCCTTGCAGCACTCCAGGAGTAAGTGATATGCCCTTTTACAGATAAACCTGAGCTCTGCACTAAACTGAATTGCCAAGGTCACAGAGAGAGTTAATTCCATACTCTCCCTCAGAACTGACTGTCTCATACTTACCCCAAGCAGTGTCTGCTGAGTATCAGTCTGGTTCAGTTTGATTACTTAGTGCCTTGATCTGATGATTTGTTCAGTCGAGCCTATTGATTTATTAAAACAGTTTCAAATGTGGCATCTGAAAACCAGGATAAACTTTGCTGAGAGAACTGGGAGCCTGTTGGCTCTTCCAAATAAGGGCTTAACTCAAGCACCAGTTTTCCTTGAGCACTAAAATAGTGTGTGAGCATTAAAATACACATTCCCAGAACATTTTAAAAGAGGTATTTACAAAGGGATATATTATTAGATTATCCAATGAAGAAAGACTGCCCACCTCACCCACTTAAACCAGAATTATCAAATATTTTGCTCTGCTGCTGATACATTCACTGCATCAGAACTGTAAAGGAGGAGCAAAATGACCCACAGTTTTCTAAAAATTTTTCATTTAACTGTAAATAGAACATGTGAACTGGCTTGGCGGCATTTTTCACAGTGGCCTACAAGTAATGTTTTGGCCCCTTTGTAGTTGCAGGTAAAGATAATTATTTTAAAATTAACTTAGCAGCTGCTGGAGAATGACTGCTGGCATATGGGTTTTTTCAAAGGGTTGCATCTGCAATTCAGACAGAATTTTTTCTGTCTATTGAAGCATAAAGCAAATTTGTTTAACACCACCACCTCAATAGATAACTGGAGTAAACTATTGTTGTAGCAGTCTGTATATTAAAAGGGAGATAGAATAAAGTAGACTGAAACCTAGCAAAAGTTTTCATTTAGTACATTTATGCTTTCATTCTGCCCTGCCAGTTACAGAAATCCACACAAGAGAATATGTGCAAAAGCAAACATTTTCTGCTTAAGTTAAGAGATTGTAGCCAAATGCTCCAACAGAATAGAGTGTCAGAACTGCTTCAGGCGAGGACTTGGCTATTCAATAATGATTTAACCAAGGTCATTTTAGTTTCCATTCACACATTTTCCCATTCCTTTCTTAGTGGTTTTGTTGTGCTGACAATAACGGAGGAACTGAACTCCAAGCAAGAAGGGCAGGGTGAGGGAATGTGCTGGCTGACTTAGCTTGATTCTCCCAAGAGGTGATTTTTGTCCTGTTTGAAAGGTGTGAAGGAGGATTGTTTCTCAGTTGAGAGGAAGGAAGACCAAGAAGGTCTTGATGGTCAGGTGTGAAATGTACAACTTGTGAGATGGGAACTGACCCCTCAGCTCTGTGCTTGCACAATGTTTTCATGCAGGAAGCAGAATTAAGGATTAGTAGAGAAAGGCATACTATGTAAAAAAAATTGTTCTTGACCACCTCTGATCAATCACAACAAGTAAAATAAATTAATTTAATATGTAGCTTTATTGGCAATTTCAGTAATAAAAAGTTAGTTTAGGGTCAGCCAAGCTTTCCAACTGAGTTCCAGTGGCCTAGAGGAGGACAAGTGGGATACAAATTCAGGATCCTATTTTATAAGTAACCTGTTTCAATTACTCCATCATTTAAAGTAGTGCACGACTTAACAAGAACAGACCTTCCAAACAACTCAACAGTGTCTTCTTCTCTATTCCATTTATCATATTTTGTTACTCAACCCTTTCCTTTACACGCTGGATATCAGTTGTAGAGAAAATAGAATAAAAGTTCCAGTCAGGAGCTTTTTTCTTTTTATGAACTCTTTCAAATTGAGATCAAATAAACTAACAGTCAAATTATACTGAAGTCAAATAATTCTACTGGAACAAAGCCACTGGCTCTGGGAAGGAGGAAGCCTAGAAGGACAAGTGCCTGCAAGTTAGTCACATGTTGAAACAGAAACATTATAGAGTCTTCTTGGCTTGTCAAATCAACCAAGATTTTGAGTGTAATGTGGTGTAATTTGCACTGTAAATGTTAATAGTTGGGAGTGTTGCATTAGGACTTGGGCTGGGACTTCCAAAGATTTTCAGTGTCTGAAGTTCAACTGAATATCCTTTGCACTAGAAGAATCCTTTTTCAGATCTCTGTCTCCAGTCCTGAGAGCTACAAAACTGAAGAAGGAACACTAATATTGTGAAAATCTTAAGCAAGTAGTCACAAAGAGGCAAAGTACTTTTTAGAGGGTGTTACCTTATTGCCATGGGCCTTTTTGTTTTATCATTTTTAACTGACAAAATTCAGAACTGATTTAAGATCACTGTGAAGTGGTTTAACTGGCATGATTTTCTGTTCAGAGAATTCTCCTTGAATAGTGGATGAGAAATTACATCTCTCTGAAACCCAGTTTCCACCAGGTTCCACTTTGTGCGGCTGAATCCCTGTGCTGTAAGTTCTTACTGGTATCACGCCATTCCTACCTGTATGGCTGTTCTGGTAAAACATTTGACCTTGGCCATAATTTGACTAAAGAAATGCCCTGATCTTATCTAAACCCAAATTCCTAGCTTTCCCAGAAATGGCTTCTGGTGATGTTGGACAGTCAGCTGTGTTATTTTGAAAATTCCTGCAGTGATTTTATTTTTAAAAGCTGGAATTCAGGCAGCTCACACTATGGCCACGATTGTGAACTGCTTTAATAAGCAATTGCCTTTGTGCTGTGACCCAGTAAAAATGGAGCAGGTTCAGCTGTGATGGGGACTCCCTGTTTCAGGAAACAGCACAATGAAGGGAAGCTGCAAAGTGCAGCTCTGTAACATGTACTGGGGCCTTCTTAGCCCTGTCTCTGAAATCACTGTGTTCTGGCTCCTGCACATGAGAAAAAAATCGAGGGTGGTTGAGTCGGTGAGAGCAGCAGAGAACTCTAACACAAGGGGGTAGCTCTGAGTTCCTTTACTGGTAGTGGCTCACAATGGGAAAGAGAAGAAGCCTGTTTCATATGAAGTTACTGGGTTTTCCAGAATTTTAAGATTCCCCAGTTTATTTGGGGTCACTTTATTTTGATGCAATGCTAATGGGTATCCTGAACTGTGTTTTCTCATTTGCTTCCTTTGCCTTTGGGCATATTCTACCATGGCAATTTGAAGTAAAGCAAGAATTAAAGTGAGTGTGATTTATTGCAATGAAGTTTCATATGAAGTTCACATCATATTTTTACATGTTTTTAATTTCTATAAGTGAAATAAATGGTATCTACAGTGCCCAAAGAGAGCAGCTTTTACTGTGTGAAATTTATTTCTCATCTAACTGAACATAATGATCCTGAACCTGAAAGAGTGGTGTGGCTTTTCCTTTTTCAGAGGAATGGTTTTCAAAAGGAATCTTTGCAGTGAATGTGATGAACCACCGAGCTGCCTGATGCTTCTACGTCAACTCTGTCCTGCATCAGATTAAGTTCTCTTCTTACTTCACTGAGCAGCAGCAGAAAGTAAGTTTTAACAAGTGCATCTGGAAAACAGCACTTCGAATAAGATGGATCAATGCACATTAAGGATTCTGCCATGTGCTTCTGTTACTCAGAAACTTGAGCTGAGGACAGCAGCATCAAAAGTGTTCATATTTTAAAATCACAGTTGGAGGGTTATTATAAACCCAGACTCCATCTGTTTGAGTGTTAAGGTGGAATCATACATAGTTTTTTTAAAATCCAGGAGGGGGCTGTGTTTAATTAATGCTGGTTTTGGCACCTGAGGGCATTGGGGACTGCTTGGAAAGGGGCACTAGAATAGTGAACTAGTGAAAACTAGAAGAAGATGGTGATGCTGAAAGCGGGGCTGTCTCTGGGGTGAGTGTCAAGGAATGCTTGACTGCAGGGCCCGTCTGGTAGAAGGGAGCTGAGTCCTGGGCTTACGGGCACTCTGGAGATCAGGGTTTCAAAGAGCAGGGGGGTGAGAAACAGCTATTCCACAGCAGTCCCTCTTACCCAGGAGGGGGGGAGTGAAGGCCTTCCCTCTGGCCCTGTGGATTAACTGGTGAAGAGTTAACTGGTCACACGTTATGGGGAGTAGGGAAAATGAGAAGAATCTGACACTTGGAAAATTTATTAATGTACAGTTCCACAGAGTTAGCAGCAAATAGTAGTCTGGAAAAATATTTTTAAAATTCAGTAACTTTTAGTACTGACCTAACACACTCTTAACTCCTTCATTTCACTTGTGTGTCCTAAGGGGTTGTGTAAATATTTACCCACATGACTAACTTTAGGCATCTGAAAAACTTCATGAAAAGCAGTTATACCAATCCGAAGGGTGCATCTGGGTATGTGTAATACATTTTTGAAGTACTGGGGCTTTTGAAGGAAATGCTGTTACATTAGAGGTGCAGTCAATTTTTTGTATCCCTTTGGGCATGGCACAGTGTGGTAGGGTATGGATTTTCCTTTCTATTTTTCCAGTCAGTGGAAAACATTATGGCTGTTGTAAGTATGCCCCTAAGTGTCCCAAAGCTTATTCAGGAAATGTCCTTTATGAAACTTTACACTGGAGAGCTTGTGCTATACAATGATGTGGTCTCAGATTTTTGGGTCTGTTTCCAAACCATCTTCTTTTCCTGAAAGGGATCAAAAATATCTTTGGTACTAAATCTACATAGGTAGATACTGCTGTTTGTGTAAGTTTAAAAAGAATAGTTAGAAAAAGGAAACATAAGAGTAGGGAACAAACATTCACTGTAAGAGGGCTGAATCCCTTTTCATTCTTCTCAGCCTACTATTTACCCCGAGTTTCAGGTGAATGTTAACCTTGAGAGCCAATTTCATTGCCAGAAGCGTTTGTAGGCAATATGTGAACCAAACACCACGAGTCCAGCTCTGTAGTCTAGTAAGAGATTCTGACATCTCTCTTCATGGTGAGATGAGCATTTTCCTCCACTGACATGACTCCTGCAGCATTTGCTTTGCTTTTGAGCCAGGTACAAAGAATTCCTGTGCTGTGTCTCCAGCAGAGCCCTGCTGCTGCCAGAACTGCTGGAACTAAAAGAAGTATTTTCCTGCAGAAGAGAAAAAAATCTTCTTATTACTGTTTGTGGTTTGTATCAGACTATTAAGGCTGGATTTGGTGTGGAGAAATTTTTCTGGCTTTTTTAAGCTTATACTGATGTTCTACTCAGTCTGTTGTCCATAGAAGGGAAGTAAATAGGACGGTTTATGAATTTTGACAACTGTGAAGTTTGTATAAGATTGAAAGTGAGTATTTAGGTTATAAATTTGATGGGGTAAGGGAGGCACAGTAATCAGTTAGTGTACAGGATTGTGGCCCATGTCTAGGGTTGCTCAGAATGGCACTATTAATAATTTATTTATTTGGTTTAAAACTGCTTTTATATAAACCTATTTATAACATAAGACTCCTCACATTCCTATGACACTAACAACTGCAAGGCAGTTAGGCACATTCCTAAGACACTAACAACACAAGTGTTTGAACTGAGATACCTGTTGCTCAGCCACTGAAATACCATTGTCTGATACAAACACTGCTTTGCAGATAAGGGTCCCACCCAATAAAGCCCTGTGGAAATAGTTTTGGCAGCAGAGACAGACAGTTGCCCCGTCAGGGTTACTGAGGGATCACAGGATGGGGCCACATTGCAGCACTTCTTGGAACGGCCTAAGTAAAAAAATGGCATCAGCCACACTGAGGAGAACAGGCACATGTGGGAATGGGCACTTACCCATGTTATGCCCTGGAGCATATGCCCCAAAAAGCATTGGAGGTGTCTTTGGTTATTTCTGAATGTCGAGCTTGCTGTTGGTTTTGCATATGAAGTGAAGAAAAATACTCTTTGCTATTCTCTTACCTGTGAATGTGTGAAGTGTCAATACTCAATGTCACGGGCTATGATGATACTTTTTAGTTCAGTGGTGGATGTAAAAGTTTTCAAAAGTATGGGAAGTGAGTCTGTAAGCTGCAAAAAAATTGGGACTAAGATCCCTGGTTGTATGTGGATGCTGGAAAGATTGGCAACCTGTGGCTGCTGCCTTATGCAGTCCTTCGGTCCTGACTTGGAGCAGCCTTTTATTACACTGCCTCTTGGCACCTTCTTTGAAGGTCCAGCAGTAGTGACCAGTAGCTCAGCAGTTTTGCAGAATTGCTTGAATGATCAGACCAAACATCTTCACTGTGACCCAAGCCTGAGTTAGTGCCCCCGTGGAGGGGCAGAGCGTGTCTGTCAGCTCCCAGCACTGCTGTTGCCTTTGCCAGCAGCCTGCCCTGGAACAGCTGCTGTGCTACGAAAGGCCAAAGGGAAGTGCCTCAGTTTTGCCCTGGTCCTGTCACACCTCCAAGTCACTGGAACACGTCCAAGTGCATGGTAAACTACAGGCAGAACTGCACTGCAGAACAGGCTGTACAGTTGACTTTAACTGAAACGTGAATCATCTCAGTCCTAAATTATTTTAATCCAATCACTCATCTGTGTTAAAGGGTGTAAAGAGACAGCAAAGCGAAGAGAGTGGCTGCCAAGTAGAGGATACAGGACACAAATAAAACTGCTAACATGAGATGAAATATGAACTAATAATGATTTATTCCAAATGCCACAGGGGTTACATGTGAACAGCTTGTAGAGATGTTCAAGTGAGATAAATTTTTTAGGCTTTCCCTGGAATGGCTTTTATAGTCTCAGCAGAGTGAAGGGAAGGCAAAGCTGTTAGTTACACAGGGAGTACACACAAGGGTTTTGAAGTGCTCACAAACAAATTCTCCCTAATTAATATATGCTTTACAAGTCTCTTGTAAGTAGATGAGCACGAACAGCTGTAGTTCTTTTTATAGATACAAACTAATCTCTAATACATGTTGGAGTTGAAGGATATAGAGAACAACATGCTGTGGATTCGTAAAGCTTTTCTAGCCATGGAAGTATTCTTTTTATGCCCTCTAAAAGTGGAAGGGAATGCAGAAGTGTGCAGAGTGTAGGCTTCAAGAATACTGCTTGGAACAAAATCATGACAGGAGCAAAGGATCTGGCTATTAATGACACATACCATGCACTCCTTGTTAACACATGAAACAGCATGTGTGAGCTTTGACCTATTTTCTTGACAGGTTCAGTCTTTTGTGACCCATATAAAATAGGCTACATTTACAAATGTTACTTCCCATTTTTCACTAGTGTCAATGGCCTTCATGACAAAGGAAGAATTACATGCTTCATGTTTTTAAATAATTTTAAAAGCCCAAGCAATAAGTCATAATAGAATTCCTTAGACTTGATGAATATCTTTGAACATACTTCCTGTTTGAAGATGTTTTCTCCCTTCTTTCTCCTTATTGCTGGCTGTATATGTTATCAGTTTAATATTGTCCTCTGCAGGGAGACAATATCCGGTTGTGGTGGGTGAAGGGAGAAACTGTAATAGCTCCTTTCCATCTCTAATGCCTATGATTTTGTTTACATAAAAACATTGTGGATTTTGAACATTGTGTTTCTTTTGGTAGTTTATTACCAGCCTGAACAGCCCACTTTTTCATGATCTAACATTCATCTGCTGCAGAGGCCATCATCACCTTCATTTTTAGTTTTAATAACCTTTCTTTTAATAAACCTTGGTTTGAAGTAAGTTTCCAAAAGTGTGCTTCAAAACAATGCCCCAAGTCTTCTGGAACCCACTGATTTACTTTCCCCACCCCCCACCAAGTAATAAGCTTGTTACATTTTTATAGATTTTATAGCTTTTTTTGATCTGACATTGATTTACTTAGGACAAAATGCATTGCTGGGTTCCCTCCATTATTGCAACCAACGGGAGAACTGCTGGAGGGCCTGTGGGGAAGAGCTGTTTCAATAGCTCTGTGCCCTGTTCTTTTGGGCTCTGAAGGTCTGTATCCCCACTTTGGACTGTCTGTTCCTCACAATTCTTTTGACATAGACTGCTATGAATTGCAAATGAATTTTGTCCATTTATTCTTGTGCACTGGAAGAAACACCAGGGGAAAGCTGAAAATCACTATTTGATAAAACTCTTTTCCTTTCCAGGGGAAATAAATACAATCTCATGGATTCAGTCACTGTGGGAAAAAACCCTCACCTATACGAATGCTGCTGTTTAGAGAAGGGAAAAATGGAAATGCCAAGGTGGGGATGGTGTGGAATCCACATATCTCTAGAACAACTGTTTTTTGGGGAACTAAACCTTCTTCTCCCAAGATTTACTTTAGAAAAGCACATCTAAATGTAAACCACTTAGAAGTATCAGAAGGCAGATATCAGAGCCTCTGGGGAGATTAGCTAAGACTGGGTTAAACTGGTCTCTTAAGCCACTGCTGGAAAAAGAAGCCAAGGATGGAAAGGACCATTGCCTCATCCTCAAGTGTTATCCCTTTTGCTTTCCTCAGAGTCTCAGAAATTAAAATAAAGATCTGAGACTTTAAATTACCACTCAAGTGCATTGCCTTTCCATTGGATTGTAGAAGAAAGTGGGGTAAAACACGTCATTAATGAGAGAGGAGAGCACTGACTGTATGATTAAGTTTTCTGTTGGTTGAGAAACTTCACAATGATGAAGAAACCATCTTCAGGAGGTAATGTACAGTTTCCCCCAAATCTCGCAACTTTACCTCTGTAATGGCTTTGAAGTTAAACTACACTAAGTGAACAAAGGCCTGTTTTGAATATCATATTTCCCTTTCCTCTCAATCCTAGGAGGCTTGTAGGTAAGGTCTGTGTAGTGGTGGAATATACATGAGCAGAGTAAAATCCAAATGAAAGAAATTGTTTCATGAGCTGCATAAAGAAGAAATAATAAAATATAGTGTGACTCAGATCAAGAGGTGAACCACTGGAGGGAGTTCTGATGCTGAAAAGGTCAGTCCTGCTTTAATCCTTGCTTGTCTTGTGTTGTGTCTTTGTAGGGGCATTTCAGAACAATGCAGGAAGGTATTCTGGATTCAGCCAGTCCATAGCTGCTCCAGAGCTATCGGCTAGGAGGATATTCTGGCTTGCACCACTCACTTACTTAACTGTTGGGCTTCTTGTTCTGCTTGTGACTGTTGGTCTTAGGGTACAGGAAACCAGAGTTGTATCTGGAAGGCAGTTCTACTCCTTGGACATTGCTGCATGTTATTGTAATGCTGGGTATCTGAGCTGCCAATGATCCATGGCAAGACACTCCTTTCCTTTGTCCAATACTGTTCAGGCTCTCACCTTCCTAAAGGATACAGAGATTTAAAAGAAATGGAAAGCACAAACACGTACGAGATCACATTGCATCGTCTATGAAAAAGTGGCACATATTTAGATAAGCACTTTGCTGATCCCCATAACTACCTCAAAACCAACTTAAATGATGGAGAAAAAAGTAGATCTGAACATTTTTTTAAAAAATATCATGAATAACTTATGAGAAAAAGTCTGTTAAACAAGTTGTTGTACTAAAGCACAGACTTTGCGTTTGCTACTTAAGAACTGGTCTACTTTGAAGAAAGACCAGGCTAATGACAGCACATTCAACTATGAACAAAAGTGCTATGAATATGCTTAGTGAACCTGTTTAGGTTCACTGGGCAAGAGGTAATGTAAAATGTGATGATGACAGCATGGATAGTTTGAAAGGGTAAGTATGATGAGATAAAACCAGGAATTTAGGAAAAGATTAATTAGCATTTTTGTCAAAAATCAGCAATGTTGGCTGTCACTAGCACAGGGCCAAAAAATCAGATAGGATGAGGCTAACAATAGCTGTTAAGGATCACTGCTAACAATGAAGAGAGAATTTAAGATAGTTGTATTACATTGGGGTTAATACTGCAGAGATAAAACTGCCTTGTTTTTACCTGTCTTATTTCCCTATGTGTATAGAATTAAGACAAGTTGACTCACTTGTGATAGATGTCAATTTTTTTTACACATGTGCCATAGCTGTGTTAGAGGGAAGAAGAAACAGACACTAGAACAACGTGTTACTGAATAGGTGACATGGCATGTTTCAAAAACTGACCTTGATTTCCTCCAGGTTGCATATTTTAGATGTTTTCTGCAACCCAAAAGAGAGAACATTAAATAGTTAACAACATCATTTTGTACAGCAATACTTGCCACAAGACTATGGCTGTCTCAGAGGTACAGCCATCAGAATGACTATCTCAGCTTAGTGTGTATATTATTCATAGGAAGGTGGCACAAAATTAATGCTTCCATGCTCCACTCAGGAAATCACAGACTTATTAATTCCAGAAAATATTCAGGTTCCTTCAAGAAGTTGGACTTAAGGAGAATCCTGTAGTATGTCTCCTTCTGCTTAATTTCAGCAATGATCTACCCTTTGTGGTCATGTTTTCTGCATTCTTCTGGGAGTGTTGTGTGATATTTGCATCTCAAAAAATAAATTACTTTGTGCTCAGAGACTGTCATTAGTTTTTGGCCCCTCAGTTACTTGTGGCCAGTCTTCGTGAACGAAGAACTGGGAAAGGTCTTTTTTTTTACCTTTCAAGCCTGCGCAATGGATTTTTTAGGTGAGACACAGCCTGCACTGAACTGAGCCCACCCTTTAA
>JAWWLV010000180.1:7916735-7955170 GCA_035041135.1 Platyrinchus mystaceus | reverse complement strand
TCATATGCAACGTAAGGAAACTCTTGCCCAGCTTTCCTCTCTCATGAAGATAGTTAAAAAGTTATGGTGCTTTTCTTTGAGGTGGAAAGGTTTCCATCTTTCATCATGTAATAGGTAAATACAGATCAGTACCCATAAACATCTCTGACTCCCACCTGCATAGTAATTTGTTCCAAGTACAAATTCCACTGACATATACATGGCATTGAGAAGTTTTCTTGTGGAGGGCGAGGCTGTCCTACAGAGTTAAAATGAGCAGGTGAGAGAGAGTTTGGGTGCTATTCCTAAAAGTGACAAAGTTACTCTCAGATTTCTTTGCTGTATTAAAAGTAGCTTATAAGACCAAACTTACCTGTATTTGGGGTGAGTGATGGCATAAATGATGGGGTTATGGATGACAGAAGCTTTGGCAATCACAGCTGGTATGGAGTTCATGAAGGGTGTTAGGGCATGGGAATACCTAGAGTAATGCAAATACATTATATATTTTTTGTTGTATTCTGTATGGTCTATGCAGATATACACTGGCAAGACAAATTAGTATTACAGAGAGAGTAAAAGGGGAGTTCTGTCCCCAAACAGTGAGAGAACAAATTTTACACCCTTTGCCTGTAAAGATCAACATCAATCTAATTGCATTTCCGAGAAATATGATTTTCTTGGGGCTTCTTTTGCAGCACTTCACTACTGTGACTCAGGGTGGTGGTAATTCCCATGTTGTTAGGCCTAGGGACAATGTCAGCCTTCAAGAAGTGAATGTGAATTCAGCAGGGGATCTAACTGTTCTAAACTCAGCAGGTACACCTGCTGAGTTATATGTCACTAAAGAGGTGTGCAGAATGAGGCATTATAGGAAAAGATAACTGATGAATTTACTTCTATTCAATTTATATTTGTTTTTGCCTGATAATGATCTGAAAAGTGAAGAGGAAGTATTTTTCTGAACTAAACAGTGAAGGGAAAGTATTTTCATGTGTCTTATGTTACACTCATCAGTTTCTGTGACCATTCATATATGCAGGTGATGTGACTTTGAAGGATAAAAGAATTGTTGTCTATCATCTGCCAGTTAATTTCTGAATATAGCTTGAAGTAGTCCATAAGTCTTGGTCAGAAGAAAGTCAATAGAACAGCTAAGACCAAAATAAGAGTAACATTTCATAGCCAGTTTCTGCCAGGTAAATCCTCCATAGACCTTAGAGGTTATGAAGGCTTCTTCCTGCATTGGTAGAGTGAACTCTAAGTGAAGAATATGTTGTTATTCTGTCAGGTGAGTTGTCTTTACTCCAAGGCTATAGACACAGACTCCTTGTCTGCCTCCCAGATGTAGCATGTAGTGATTTTATCCAAGTCTGTTGTAATAAAAGTTCACAGGAGGCATCAGTCTATCAATCTCTGAAAAATCCCAGAAGGATTACCTAAAGGGCATAGTTCATTCATTCAGCTGAATGAAGCAATATTGCTCCCCAGATGTCTTCATGAGCAAAATTTGCAAATGCTCTTCAGTATGTCAATAGGGTTATAAAGAAGAGTTATAAAATTGTCCATTTCTTCAGATTTCTGTGAGTGTGAGACATGGAGCAGAAGTCAAGTTCAGCAGGCACTTGATCCTCCTAAGGCAGATTTGATTCTCCTAAGGCAGGTGCTGTATCACACAGGACAGCCTGACAGTTCTATGTAGCTAAAATGGTTAGCTGAAAGCATCTCCTGATTTATTTTTCTTTAGATCTCTTAGAGTACTGCAAGGAAGCTGTGCTGCATTTCTGTGTCCAACTCTTCACATATCACCAGTGGCAGATATCCAGTACCTAAGTCCCCCTTTGACAGGAAATGGGACACTAGGACACATCCTAAGGATTTGCATTTTCAGGTGAGGAACTTGTTTTCCTTCATGGAGAAAATGTTTGGTGCTGCTTGGAATTACCCTTCTGGATATAAAGGGAGAGAATTCTCTCAGTACTTTTTCGTCTTAAGCCTATGATTTTAAGAAGATTTTAGAAGTGCTATGTTTAGGAAACTGCCTTCCTAAGCTATTTTAGTCAATTTTAGGAAAACCTACTTTTTATTTCTGACTTGAAAAATACAAAGAGAAGTGTTTGGGACTGTCATAGGAATCTTCCACTTAAGGTTTTGCAGGTGACAAGCCTTCCTAAAGCAGATAGTCACGCATTTTACAGAGGCTGAACTGAAGCATGGGAAAATTCACATGTTAATGTGGGAGAAATAACCACACAGAGCCAAGGCATCTGGACTCCCAATCCATTACTTGTGCCTGGATTGTACCAACTATGGTCTGGTGTCAAGCTGTGTGAAAATACTGTTTTATATACTATCATGCTTCTGTTGAAATTGCTGTATAAAATGCTGACAATCAAAAAGATGAAGAATGTGCTTTGATGATTTATATTTAGGATCTTTTATATCCAGCATCAAGAAGCTCCCAATGCAAGTACGTACTAATTTTGAACTTGCTCATACCTGTAAGGAATTTCAGCAGTTTGATGTAACATGACAAAATGAATAGACTTTTGCAAGGGAAAGAAAAGAGAATAAACCCCTGGGTGGATCTTTTTGGGGTCCTTTATTTAGCACTTTGGTGCTAAATAAAGTTGAGATAGTTCAAATGTCCTAGCATAGAGAATCTGCATTCAGAAGTCTTCAGCATGGTAGTTTATGTTGCCAATAATAACATTAATAACATTCCTGTTTCCTTTCTCTCTTTTGTTTTTTTATTTTTACTTTTCTTAAAGTCAAACTAAGAGAAAAATCACAGTCAGCATGTGCCCTGTTTGTTAAATATCACTCCTAAATGTGTGAATGTTTTGGACACACTTCAGACATTAAACTTGACAAGTATCTTTGACTTTCATCTGTCTTTTACACTTTCATAGCTTTTGCTTTCACTGAATATTCCTTTGCTGATACATTTATAATTACCCAGAAAAAGCTACCAGAGCAACAACAGAGTATGGTGACCAGGAAATGACAAAAAGCAAGATGACAATCAGAGCAATTTTGGCCATCTTCCACTCATTTTTCATCCTCTGATACTGCTTCTTGAACTCCTTACTTCCATGTTTGCTTCCAAATGTCTGAACAGACCTAGAGGAAATAAACACAACAGCAAAAAACAAAAGGAGGTAATTGAGCAAATAGCTTCATAAAGTGGGGCAGCAATTCCTCTTCTGCTACTTTAGGCTAAAACTCATGCACTTTTACTGTGTGCTAATGTGTGTGACTGGTCCTTCACAACCCAGTGCACTTTTGTTGCAGTTATCAGTGGCAAAATTCACATGTGCTTTGGTGAAGAAAACAGTCCTGTCCAGTAGAATTTCCACATAAAACAGGTATTCAATCCAGTTGAATGCCACTATGCTAAAGACAGTTAGAGGAGTCTTTGCTTGCCTGGGTCTGATTTGGCTCCCTGGCTGTCACTTTGTACTTCTAAGCTAAGTCACCAGATACGCTGGTACAGACAGGACAGATTTCTGCAGGTTACACACATAGTGCCAGGCTGGCCTTGATTTTTACTGCCATAGTTTTTTTTGTTTCAGAGACCAGTGATTAAATGTTTTATCCCCTTGTCACCCTTTGTCAAACATGGAATTTGTAGTTCAATTCCATCTATTTTTCTGTGGAATAGTTAGAATACACTGTTGTTAGGTGTCTCTGATGTCCATTTTGTATTTCTTATGGTTGGTTAATTTCTGTACCCTTTTCCATGTCATTAGATAATATACTTGAACAGCTCTGGCTTAAATTCAGAAATGGCACTTCTAAGGATCATACTTCTTACTATGTTGACAATTGACAGAACTCTGGTCTGGTTGCCTGTCTTAGTTGTGCATACAAAATGAAAGTGAAAAACTTCCCAATTTTCTTCTATTCTTTCTTTCATTCTTTGTTTTAAGGAAATAAACAGTCACTTAAACAGAAGGATAGAAATTTGAGACTCTTGGCTACTTACTTGTTGGCCTTTTTGATAGCATCAAATATAAAGACATAGCTATATATGATGGCAATCAAAGGAATGAAGAAGACAAAGCAGAAAAGCAGCATCGTGTAGGCGCGGACTGATGGTGTGAAGGTCATGTAGTCCCAGGAACAGGAAGTCAGCAGCCCCTCAGGAACATATGCACCTAGAAAGAAAGACAGGAGAAAACATAAATCATGAAGTCATTCTTATTCTGAGTGCAGTAATTAGAGAAAGATACTCAGAATAACATGGGATTTAGTCCTATTCTCTGAAAGGCAAAAAGAGTTTAAAAAGATAAACAATTCTTCATGTACAGCACCTCTCTATTTTCTTTTATTCTGTTGTCCTATTGTATTCATGTTTAGCAGTCTATGGCATCCAAAACCTGAATGATTTTGCTTCAGTTCTTGAATATTGTTTCAAGCTTATCATAGTCAGAGGGCATCTCTCCAAATACTTACTGGGTGTTGCACCAGACATGTATTTGTTTTTAAGTATCTCCATTTCCTGTCTTCCCAAGGAGTTAAACCAATTGCTATAGCTACCACTCTTTTAAGCTCGTGCAGGTACAAGAAATTTACTGGGCAAAGGAGAAAGATTTATTGTGTAGATCAAATTAATTTTGTCATGGAGTAAAGCTGAGTACAAGTAAAAAAAAAATCATACATACCTAATGTTCTGCATGAAATAAAATGCAATCTATTTAAAAGAACTCTGTCAAACTGTTCAGTAAATAAATTGATAGTAGCAATATCTTTTTACCTTTCAATTTTAATTTTCACTGTTTACACTGATATTTTCTGTTCAACTCTTAAAAATATTGCACCAGATGTTCTCAAATGCGTCTAATTACAGTGTGAGAGTTCATACTGTGGGCACTATTAGAATCTAATTAAAAGATAACAACACCCTTCAAGCAATTATTCCACCTTCTCCAATTAAGAATCTAGAATTTACAACTATATTGTCATTTTGTTGTTCTAACAGCTCCTCGCTCAACTAAAAGCTGCTTCTGCCAGTATTGCAGTTTGCCTGCTTAAACATGCTTCATGTTTATGGGGGACCAGGATGACAACAATATGACAATAACAAAATTCTGATGAAATTCTGCTCAGTTGGGCAGAATGTTGTAACTGAGTTGGTTACAACATCCTTTAGTAAAGTCAAACATGTCTGTGTTCTCACCTCAGCTGAGCAGACACATTCTCTTGTGGAATTAGGGAGCATAATAATGGGCTGGGGTTTTGAATGATGAGTTCATTGTAACTTACTGATTGAAACTGGTGACTCACAGGAAATAAATGGTAGATTCAAAAGAGGAAGAATAACAGAAACTCTCTTTGTTACACATTGCAAGGATCAAGGTGCTGTACAAGTGTTCCAGTTTGCAGGTCTAAAATACACATTTACAGAAGCATTTTAGTTATTACTAAATGCCATCCTTATTGGAAGCCCAATCACTGAATGGAGAACGTTCACAACACCTAGTGCAATTTGTCCATCTGGAACACAGTCAAGACTTACTAAAGATGTACTTGCACAAAGTGCTCAGCCTGTATTCCTCTTTATTGTAAATAAAGAAAATTAGTTTGACTACTGTCTTACACAGCACCTTTGAAGATAAAAAAAGTCTTGAGAAATAACACAGATACATTTATTTCACTTTATATTGTTGAATTTGGTTCAATAGAAGTAGGCATGGGATAATAGGCAGGCACATTCTTCATAAATTTTGGTCATGAATTTATCTGCTGTTCTTTATGTCCTTAAGAGAAAGTGCCATTGTCATATAATATTCTGCAATACACACTGGATTTTTTTCTTTTGATTAGAGATCTTCAGTTTCAACATGTATTTCATCAGGGTTTTTTTCAAGTTGATTTATTCAAGACTAATATGCAAGCCATTAATTTAACCCTCTCCTGTACCTGTAACCAGTCTTTAATCCAATGCTATGAGGGCAAAAAAGTTTCATTCCATTTCACTTACTCCATCCAAAGAAGGGTGGGAGACTCCAAGCCAAAGAGTACAGCCAGACTCCTACCAGGATTATTAGGGCCTTCTTCTTAGATGTCACTCCAACAGAAGCCAGAGGTTTTGTGATGACAAAATATCTGTCCAAGGCAATCACCATCAAAGTGATCATAGATGTAATGCCAAAGAGAGCTCCACAGAAGGCATACAGCTCACAGCCTTTCAATGAAGATGACAGAAGTAGCAGTGAAATTAATCTGCCCATGCTAATTAATTTCTGGGCTAGTTCAAGTCTGTGTTTCTTATGAACTAATGTCTTCTGGAATTTGTAAAGCAATGAAACTTCAGTTTTCCTGCAGTTATAATGCTATTTCAAAGCTGCTATCTGTCTGGCTAATTACATTATCCATGGAGATCAACTTCAAAGATTTTGTTTGCTTCAATTGCTGGAGACAGTGATACTTAACGTATTTTCACTCATTGATTTCTGATGTTTCTATTGGGATCATTTCAGCTGTCAATATCTTGCTTAAATCCAACTGTACTGCAACTCCCATTGAAACAGCTGTTTTGCTTAACAATGGGTTTTAGTTATTTTGGTATCATGGAACAATTTCTATCTCAAGGTCAGCATAACTGCAGACTATGAATATATTAATGAGTAATTTTTCTGAAGTAAATATTCAGACTATGAATATATTAATGAGTGAATTTAATTGCTCAAACAACTTAATGATTAAAGGCAGTGGTTTGGATTGGGCTTTTATTTTAACATGTATGCAAATGAACACTTAATGGAACTAAAAAAATATTTTTTTTGGTCATCAGAGATCAAAAAAGCAACTTTACTTCCCTGACTTCTGGGAAGTAATGCCTGTTCAAGAGGCAAAGACTAGTCTTCCTCTTACAACAGTTATATAGGAGGAATGAAAGCACCTTCATTCCACATTTTATTACTACACAGGAAGTGTTCAGTTAATATTTACTGTTGTGAAAACTCATGTTTTCCAGCCTTTCTTGCCTCACTTTGCAAGTGCAAGGCCCAGAGCAGGTTATTTAGAAGAGCTTTTAAGCTGGTGTGCTGAGGGGTGTTGCTTCTTTGTCACAGGAGAAAGTAACTGGGTCCTGAGATGACTGGGGAAGAATGCTGGCAGTGTTGTGCCTCACATTGCCAATGCTGCCTTTTTATCTGTCTCATGTGTAATTTTGCTCTCCTGGTGGGGAATGTATTTATTACACACAGACAAAAAAGTTCAAAGAAATATTTATGTCAACATTGAAACGATGTTGATAAATGTTCTCAACATTGCAAGAGTACCTGAGGATAAGGAAATAGATTAACTGCCACTATGGTAAGAACATAAATAGTGATATCTTAGAAAGAATATAGACGAACCTTTCTCACCAAAAATCCAGCGTTTGTGGAGGCTGTTGGTGAAAAAAATTGGAGACTGTGTAATGGACATCAGGAGGTCACTAATAGCCAGATTGATGATGAGCATGTTGGCTGGAGTCTGAAGGCTCCTAGTCCTAAAAAGAGCAGAAAAGATGTTGCTGAACACTCCTGCACTATTAATTGTGCTGTTACTCTTCCCTGTGAGCCTTGGCAGCTTCACAAATACCGAAGCTAGAGCAGAGTGCTTCTCATTTCCCTCATGTGAGAACACAAGCAAGCCTCAGTTTCACACCCTTATACTCCTTTGCACTTCAAAGGATTGCTTTGATAACCAGCTCAGTGATGGGGATAAATCATATCGTTCTTTAAATATTCTAACCCAGTGCACTGCATGTCCACGATTAACAGGAAATTAAAGTCGATGTACAATATGGATTTCTGGATCTGGGTCATGTTAAGCAGGAGAAGGGAGTGCATTTTCCACTGCTGATAACATCAACAGTGACTGCTAAGTACAGGGGTTAAGCAAACCCGCTATGTATCACATGAAGCATTTTGTTTTACATTAGTTCTTCTCTATGACACTCATTTCACTGGCCTGGACATTGACTTTAAAGAGAGCAATAGCCAGCCTTCAGTGCCTCCTGCCTGTGTGTGTTATTCTTAGGATTATAGTGCAGTGTTTTAAAGAGTACACATAAAAACTCAATGGAGAGTTTGTCACTCTGGGGCTCAGTGTAACTTTTTAGCTCCTTTCTCAAATTTTCTGTCTTAGACACAATTGAAAATGGCCTGGCTAAATGATAGTTCTTTGCAGTAGTCCAGAATCAATCACAAGAACTACTGTCTCCTATCTGTCAGTTTAGGAGCAAGGAGATATTATTGGTAGGTTCTTATGGGCTGTGTGTATTTGTTCCGTAGTCTGCAAAATTACTGAATGTATTTCTGTTTCAGGCAGTAATAGAAACAGTAATGGCTGGTTTACTGTTTGTCATTACTTGAGACTGCTTTGTAAGCACCTGAAGTGTTCTCTGAATTTCTCATGTACTTGTTACTTTGCTATCAGTATCCCTTTCTGTTTTCATAACACCTTCAAGTAAAGACAAGCTGTGTCCTCCAGTGGAACTGCAACTGCTGTGACTGGATTTCCCGCATGGGACCAGCAAAGAGCTAAGCCAGCACATGTACTTCATCCTCACATATCTGACCTGCATGCCAACCCTTTCCTGTTCTTAAGGCCATTGTCATTCACACTGAAGTGTTGGTATCTACTTTGAATGCACATGCTGAAACCTAACATTTAATGCATCCCATAAATACAGGCTTGAGACCCAGACTACTTTCCTGCAGTGATCTAAGTTAACCCAGCCAAATTATAATGTAATTGCTGCTTTTTTTGGTTTACTACATTAGTCCCTAAAGACCAATCACACAGTTGAAGCTCACTGGCCTGGACATCATGCCAGTGCTCTGCCTCAGTGTGACACAGGTGCACATGGTAGACACATCACATTGTTGTCAGAGAACAAATTTCCCTCAGATATAAGAGTTGGAATGTGGCTTTAGTTATAAGGAAATAAGCCGTTAGAAAATGTGAAAAAAAGGGGCATGGCCACTAAGAAACAGAGGGGGAAAAGAAACTGAGTAGTCAGCAGCAGGAAGAAGGAAGCATCAAAAATAGAGATTGTGGGAAACAGAGGTGCAAACCAGCCCATCAGTCCAGTGCAGACACAGTTCAGGCAGTAGAAAAAATATGAATGTTTCTGCTTTGGCTGCTTTTCTACTGCTTGGCGTATCTGGGTGACTCTTGGGAGTTTTGCTCACCATGTTGCTATGGCTGTGGTTAATGGGAGGAAATCAGAGGGAAATGGCAGGTTGCCACCTCTTTTCCTACAGCAGTGACTCTTGGTGCATTTTACTGTGCCTGCATAGCAGTCTGATAGAATGCCTGCACCGTGTTTGTAGAGCACAAGGTACGGTTAACATTCTTATATTTGAATATTTGAAAAGACATTCAAAAGAAAGATACCTGCAGAAAGCATAGAAGACCAGGGAATTACCCAGAGTTCCTGTGATCCCCACTATAAGAATGACTATTCCAATCGTATAATGGGCATGGTCTGGGACATCCACTGTAGGAAAGGCATCAGGAACATCTTGCACTGTCATCTTCTATGGAGCAAACAAGAGGTCATAGGTATATTGCCAGACTTCAGAATAAGCTGGCATGTGCTTCTCTGGAAGAGGAAACAGTCCAGAATGCAAAAAGACAGCAAGCAAAAAAAAGTCAGAATAAGCTAATGGCTTTCAAAGTACATTTACTGTTGATAATCCTCAGGGGATAAATATGCCATCAGCAGTGCAAAGGGCATTTTATATGTTTGCTGTCTATTTTGAATTTTGGTTCAGAAAAGCAACCTTTTCTCCCACAAAAGAAAGATAAGGATATAGAGGAGAAAAAAAAGAGACAGGAAGGGACCCGTTTCATTGCATCTGACATCAAGGAATGCAGTATTGAACAAGTAAGCATTCTACAGTTTTCATTTCAGGAAAGTTTCTGTACCTGTGAAGTGTAATTTCTGTTGTCCTATGACATCACTGGAGAGACTCCAACTAAGTAGAAATTATCTCCGGAGAAATAGGTGTTCACTCTTTTAGCAGTATAGCTATTCCATTTCTCCCACTGAATAACACTGAATTGCAACTGCCCTCAAGAGCTGATTACCAAAAGCCTGACAGTGATAAACAAGAGTCTTTTGGAAACTAAATTAAGGATCAGGAAAACTAAAACACAAACCCTGTATACCTTATGCCTGGTTTCCACACCAGCTCTGGGTTTGCTCTGCACTGAATAAAAGTATTTTGCTGTCTGTTAAGCAGGATGACCTGATAGAAACTGAAGAATAGCTGTCCAAACTATTCCTGTTCTGCTGCCTTTTGACATAAGGTCAGGCGAGGAGAGTTAAACACTTAAACACATCTGTGCAACTGCCAGTGTCCTGAACACCTTTGGCATCAGCTCCAACCAGCTAATGGAGTCATGAAAAATACCAGGTCACATCCTCATTCATCTGCAACTTCTTCGTAGCCAGGCTTTTCTCATCAAGGGTGGCCACTCTCTCTGGAGTGGTGTGCCATGGCCACTGCTCTTGGCTTAAGCCTGCAAGCTGCAGCCATGGCATTCCTCAGCTGCTGAGCTTCCAGAATCACACCAACATTGTGAAAAGTCCAGGAAATACTTTGAATCTTTTGTAGCCTACCTCCTGTGAATACTGTCAACTTGGCTGTGGACTAGGACCCAGGATAAGGGAATTGCCTACGCCAAGGTCTGTGCCTGTACCAAACTTCAGTTGTGCTGTGAGGCTGGATATGTTCTTTCCAACCATAGGTACTGGCAGGTGGGGGTACAGCTGTCATGTGCAGTCATTCCTTTCCAGGAAAAGGAAGGTTGCTGGCAGGAAAGGAGGAAAGTGCACAGAGGTTGATATGAAGCTCTGTCTTTTATGCTTACAGTTGTGTGGAAATTAGAGTGCAACTCAGAAATGCCTTTGACGAAACCCCAGCTGCCAAAGGAAATGGGTATTTGTAGACAGCAGAGGTGGACATTACTTCTGAATACATCTGTGAGGTTGGGCTGAGGTTATCAGAGACTGTGTATTTAAAACCAATGTGCCAATAGCAAGAGGTGAACCCCAGGAGTGTCTGGAATTCTGGAAGAGATTGTCTTTGCTTTGTGTGCTGAAGATCTGCCTGCAGCAATCCTCAACAACTGGAGTGCACTCCCTGGGTTCCTGCATTAGCAGCAATGAAATGCTGGACAAATGCTCTGATCTTAGAGAGAGAAAACACAGCTCTGGCTGTTATGGTAATTGGAGAAGAATGTTAAGGTTAATACACTAACTGGATGACAGTGTCATGGCATTTATTGCTCAGGTTCCTGCAGCAAAGTGCAAGTTGGTATCATCATCAATATCAATGGGAACCTTGCCTAGGTGGAAGCTGCCGGGCTCACCACAGTGCCAGTAAACTAACAAAAATAATCCCATACTAATAGCAAGTGGATAGGGAGAGTCTGAGATAAAACTGTTTTAAGTAAATGAGATCAGGTGTTCTTTGGTTTGGGTTGGTTTAATTTCTCCTTAGCCTCGTGGCTAGAAAATTTTTAAACTACTGTTCTACAGAGGGCTAATTATGATTATTAATGGAATGGAAATTTCTGATGTTTTTTCCCGGTAGCTACCCATTTAATCAGAACTGGATCAATGTAATAGAAATGAAGCAACTGAAGGAGCTTGTTTTAGCTAGAAAAAAACAGATTAAAATGGCTTTAATTTGAATTAAATTTTTGGGTCACAAAGGACAAGAAAAAATTAAAAGACAAATATAAATACACAGAGAAATCACAAGAGAGACAAGGTTACTTAAGGGAAAGTAGAAGACTGAAATGACATTCACAAGTGAAACAAGTTCAGAGTCAATAAAAATGTAAAGTGTGGGAAAAATAAAGAAGTAATATTTATACTGGAGCACTTTAAGGACATAATTTAACTACATATAAGGGGGAAAAAAAAAGAGATCTGTGGCAGAATAAATTAGCATTTTAGCGTGGACTTCTTTAGGACTTGGATTTGTACCAGAGGGTACAACTCTGGCTGTTCTCTAAGAGGAAAAAATCAATTGTTAAAAAAATGAATTTCACTGTTTTTATTGAAAATAAAGGTCTGATTATATGATTCTTTAAGCCAAAGAAGGGTACTAGTTAACCAAGAAGGCATGAGATCAGGCTTAAGGACTACAAATTCATCACTAAATTGCATACGTACAGCTTCCTTACTAGAAGACAAAAACATGTGCCTGTCTCAAGTTCAGCTCTATAACTTCTATTGGAATTGTATGTCAAAAGAAGGGATGGGAGAAAAAGATAATACTTGAGAAAATCAGGTCAGCAGGATAATCAAGAAATCAGTTAATTCCCAAAGCTTTTCTCTATTCAGTTGCTCCGGCGCATTAGCCTTGTTTGTTCTGTCTTCTGTTGTCATCCCACAGTACTTGGTTGGAAGGGGAAAATAAAAATCCCGCTGTTGCAATCTGCATTGTTGCAGTTGTCCTGTGAGAATACTCTGAGTATTGCAGTGATAATACACAGCATTGTTACCTTGTTTTTCTGCTCAGCCTTCTTCCTATAAACACCTCATAATGAAGGTACTGGTACTGAGACTGGCGCTGTTCAACATCTTTGTCAGTGACAGGGACAGTGGGATCAGTGCACCCTCAGCAGGTTTGCTGGTGACACCAGGCTGGGCAGAGAATGGATTGACTGTAGCCCTTGGGAGAAGGACTTGGGGGTCTTCACAGAAATACTACTTAAAATAAAATTCAGATGAGCATTCCTGACAAAACACTATCCTGCCTTTAGCCATGACTGGGCTTCATAGAGATGCGAAACATGCAGAATGAACAGTGATGTGGGAATTTTATTTTAAGTAGTCTTAGTAATTGGTTTGTACCCTAAAACAGGGTTTATTAACCCTCTGAAAGGATAATCTTAGTGTAGAATATTTTTATTCTCCATATATATGTGCAACCCATTGCTAAATCCTGTTCTGTCATTTGCCTCAATAGCTGCAGTGTCAAGAAGTTATGAAGTTGCTCTGTGTTAGTGTGTTTCCTTCCAGCAGGTTTAAGAGTGTCCTTGTGGAAACACTAGAGTGGAGGGAAACAGTCAGGTTTAATGCAGTTTGCCTTCTTAAAATGCTCACTGTTCTCCCTAAAGGAATGTTTGCCTACTGCCAACAACAAAACAGCTAAAGCAGAACTGTGTTTTCGGTTGTCTTTCAGTAAACTTGACTGAGGCTTGTAAACTTGAGATGTTTTTTGGGAGTTTGGAGAAAAATGAGTGTGTTATAGATAAATATGTCTAACTGCTTGCTGTTCTGGCCTTGTCTGTGCAGGCTGCAGCACAATATGGAGCCTCATTATTCTGTATTTATGGCCTTCTGCCATGGCTGCTTACTGTGGGAGGCAGAATTCTTCCTGGAGGGACAACCTGAGGTGCCAGCCTCCTTCTTTAGGAAGAGAGCAAAGCACAGGTCCTCCTGCTAAGGCTTAGTGCAAGTAGAGAAGGGGTAAAAATTAATCAGTCACCAGGCAGATTCATTAGGGCATGTAGGGCAGAACTTGTATTTCACCATGAAGTTTGTCAAGACAATTCCAAAGCCAGGAACAGAAAAGACTATGACAAAGACATTTTTTCAGCTACTTCTGCCTGAACACGGCAGATGGATTGTATCTCATTTGGTGTAAAACATGACAAGGAAAGGGAAAAGGAAAAGGAATTAGGGACTGCTATGCTATTGCTTTTATGAATTCATCTAACTTCAAACTGTAGGCATTGGTTTTGCAGAATTAATGTTTTTATGGAATAGAGCCCAGTTCCAAAACACATGCAAGTTTTGGCAGTCTGACTTTGACTTTGGCAATATAACAGGTTCCTTAGTTCTCCTACAGATACAGGTAAGGAGGCTGCTTATTTACGCAGTATGACCTAAACAACCAATGTGTTAGGCCTTTTACGTTACAACAAATTATATAGGTTAGAAAAATCATCAGATCAGAAATACTATCATTTCCTGGGGTTTCTTGTGCGGTGTTTGTACTGCCTACCCACGAGAGGCCTCAAACAACTGAGAGCACTCATTTTTCTTTACAGGTCCTTGCTCTGATTTCTGAGCTTGCCTCTGTAGCCACTTGCTCTGTGATGACAGGCAGCACAGACAGGAGTGTAATCCCACCTCAATTACGGTTTCAGCAGGGTGACGCTGACTGCTAAGCCCTCTTTCCAGTAGACAGCAGGGCTTTCCATGGATGACGTTTGTCTTGTTGAGCAATTTGGGTAGTAGATTTTGTATCCTATCTTCCAGATTTAATCTCAGCCACAAGCAGCACATACTGCTTTCAGTCCTGAAACTCTCTTAAACCAGTTTTATGTGTCAAATTAAAACACAGAAGTTTGGAAACACAGGCACTTGACCTAGGGAGGGGAAACAGACAGCTAATTAAATCTTTCAGCAGAATAAGTAAAAGATCAATTTTTAATTTTCCAATGTAAATCACTCTGTCCCCAGAATCCTTTTCCATTTTGCCATGCTCTCTCCAGTCCCTTTTTTCTCTCCCTGCTATGTTCTGGTATCCTCTTTCATGTGTTATCCATCTAATTTAGTGTGTAAGCGCCTTAGCTCAGGACACTTCTCTGTTCATTTTTTCCATAATACACTTCACACATCCAGGTTTTATTAAAATTAGATTTTGAAAACTTTGAAAATTAATGTTAGGTCACATTTTTATTCTATACTTTTAAGCAGACTTTTGTATAGACAGCAGGTGAACAAAACTCTGTAGTTCTAATAGCATACTGAGGGACAAAAACAGGCAGAGGACCTCTGAACTCCTTTGGTTGTGGGTTCGGATGGAGAATATTTTTAGCCAACCCCAAAAATTCTATCCTGAAGTGTCATCACAACAGATTCCCACCTGCACACTTCCAAGGAAGTTTTCTTTCTCTTTAGTATTTAAAAACTGAGGAAGAGCTTTGATAGGACTTACCTGGGAAAAATTTCTGAAAAACTTTCTTGGGTAACTGCACGTCACAACTCTTTTACCATTTACCATAACATAAGCACTCTACTGCACTTACAGATTATTACAGAAATGATGAGGATTTCCATCCTGAATAATAACACAAGAGAGCACTGTGTTTGAACTGCTAAACAGCTGTTTAATGTACAAGAACGTTTTGATAGTTTGCAACGTATTCGATGCACTTTGCCATTAGCCATTCCTTTCTGCCTTCTACCTGTGTCACTCTGCTGAAAAACACTGCTTGTGCAGTCCTTTCTGCATTAAATAAATAGTTAAAAGAATAAAAACAGGATTTAAGGGTTTTCATTATGTTGTGCATTATTGCATTACAGCACTAAAAGTGTGCATGCTCCTTAAATGTCCATTTACAGTCCTATAAATGCCAGCCTTGCCAGAGATCTATATGCTACAGCTTTTAGTGACAGAAAACACTTACTGTTGGGGCTCTAAGAGGCAGATCCATGAGTGTGTAGGCATTGGCTTCCGAGTCATTCCATGCATTGAAGGCCTCCACAATTTTGGTGCTGTGGCTTCCTCAGAGGGACAGGAGATCTCCCTTTGGATGGGCTGATTATTCAGGTGAACAAAATCTAAGCAAAAACCAAGAAAGAAGAGCTGTCCTCTGAATTTAAGTCAGCCAGTTTACCTTTGTGTGTGTGTGCAAAGCAGGTTGATAGATTCTTTGGAACAGTGTGAGATCCAGAGCAGAGTTTCTCACTGGAGCTTCAGATTGCTTCAGTCCATCCTCAGCCCAGCAAAGGGCAGCAGCAGCGGCTTCCATTTAAATACAGGAGGGGGCAGAGTCCGCACATGCCCAGTTGGAAGCTTGTTCCATCCTGATTCCAGCTTTCTTTTAATGACAGTATAAAACTGATGCTCACTTAAAAGTGCTGTCATCTCTTTTTTGCCTTTGACAGACTTATATCTGAATTTTAATGCTATTTGCACATTATCTGTTTATGAAAACAAAAAAGTTAAAAGGCTGAGTTTACTGTCTCAAATATTAGACCTTATGGTTCACTTTCACTGTATTGGTGAATTAGTTTTTTGCAGTCTGCTTTTAAAGAAGATATATGTGTACAGTTTTGCTGAAATTGTCAGAACTCAAATACATTCTGATATTTAACAATGTGCTTGTGTGCACTTCTGTCTTGTAGAATTTAGGTCATGGTTGTTTGTTGGTCCATTTCTAAAAATAAACAAAACATAGGGATAAAACCCACTGACATCATCCTTTTCTGCTCTTTAGTTAAAAAAAAAAGAAAAAAAAAAAGAAAGACACACAAATACCTTAGCGGAAAACAGCAAATATCCACCTGTTTCAAGAGGTGCCTGCTTTCTTTTTCAGTTGTGTTATTAGGGCACACACGAGCAGGTTTTTATTCACACAAATGTTGCTTTACATTGCATTGTGCAAAGAGACACAAATTGCTGTATTCCCAGTTGAAGGCCTATTACTGTGGTAAAGTGAAGTTTAATTGCAATAGAGAATTAGGCACAGTGTGTGAAAAAGCTCTTCTAGCAGATACTGCTGCCTAAATATCAGATAGGTTAGGCCTTCCACCCACCACCAAAATGCCCCTGATGCGAGCTATTAGCTTTATTGCAGCTGGGGATAAAAATAGATGGTGTGAACTGTTACTGGAAAGCCTTTGTGAGAAGGCTGTGATAGTAATGGTGGGAACTGTATTCCCCCAGCTCTGCACACACTCCTCTTGTCACAAACCTTTCCTTAAATTAGCATGTGCAGCACCTAACCATAAACTGAAGGAAAAGGGATTGCAGTTCCTTGCATGAACAGGATCGATGCCTCTAAAGAAAGGCACTCACCTGTAGGGCTGCAGAGTCCCTTTCCTTGATAGCCATTTAAGGAAGGCAGCAGTAGCCTTGTGTCACAGGCCACTGAACATTAACCAGAGGAGACACTTCTTAGATGCTACAGCCTCTCAAACTGTGAGATCTTAGAAGTAATTCTTAGCAGACCTGTTATGAAAGGCAAAGATATTCCATGGAGTATCTCTGTCCTGCAGTGCTGGTAGACACAACCAAGCCAGATTTAAACCAGCTGTGGCAGAACTGCACCCCGAGGTGACTGTTGGACTGACAAGTTCCAGCCTTGTCAATGTCTGAGATTCTACGGTAATTTTCTAGACTGTGCTCTTCCCCCCTTCTCTACGTGTGACATCAGACACATGAACATCAGGGCTATGGTGGATGTGACATTAATGGTACAAATTTCAAAAGATATTGTTGGGAACTCCAAATCCATCACACAGTGCTTGCAGGCAGCACACTGTAAGGATGAGGCAGCAAACAATGGTGTTGGACATTTGAGGAACAGGACCTTTCTGGAAGACAATTTTCCATTTTACTCCTAAAGAGGCAGGAGGTGTCATTGCAGAAAGCCATGATGTGAGACTGGCAAAGGCTTGTACTGTCTTCAAATAAAGCTTATCAAGGGAGTGGAGCAGAAAGGACACTGAAATGATTGATGTGCACAGAAAGGAGACAATGGGAGATCTCCCATCTGTGTGAACTTTATGTTCAAAGGAGTTGCATACAGTTACATCCCGATCTTGTCAAAGTGATAAGACGTAAAGTATGAGGCATACAATCTTCACGACAAGCATAAACACTGGATCAGATGTGATCTTTGACTCGACATTCTCATTTTCTTTGCTTAGATCCTCTTAGTTTTCTGCTTTATGTCTTAGTTTTGGACAATGCCAAAACAGTCTGTTTACATGCAGCTTGCTCATGAAGATTTCCTTTTCCCTCAGTTGCAGATAATATTTTTCTTCTTGTTTCCTCTCATCTTTACAAGAAGTCACTGCACTGAAAATACTTTATTTCCAGTTAGCCTGAAAGCATCCAATTTTTTGGCATTTTTAGGGGACCCCATAATATGTTTGGCAGAGTAATCAAACCATGGAATAAATGTGGTCTTTTTAAAAGTAAATGAGACATTACAGAAGCTATGTGTCTTCTTGCTTCATTAGACTTGACATTGTTGTACATGCCTTTCCAGACAGATTAATTTGTTTAGTATAGCAGCTCCTGAGATGTATTATGAAACAACATGCAGAAAAGGAGAGAAAGAAAGTGTTCCCAGTGAGAAGCAGATGCTAGTCCAAAGAGGGCTACTGCTCTGGTATCCTTCCTTCACCTCAGGACTCTGCTTTTGTGAATGCTAAGCACTCCCAGGCTAGGGGAAAGTATTGTGAAAGTTGGACCCTAACACTAAGATTCATATCCAGTGGAAATGTTCTTATATGGTGGTAGCTGTCTGATCCTTTACTGAAGCAAATTGCTAGAGGCAATTCAGCTGCCCAGTATTAAATGTGATGCCTCAGCTTCCATGGAAGGAGTCATCCTAGAACTGCACAAGGTGTGAAGTATAAGACATCTCATTCTCAGCCTCTAGGGGTCAAGAAGTCAGACAAAGACATAGAGCTAATCAGTCATAAAACTTTTTTCTCTCAGGTTTGCTTTGTTATATATACAGCATTAAACTAGAGAGAACAGTTCCAAGTATTTTATTGAGATGATTGTTTTTCTTTATAGGTAAGGCTACTTCACTTAAAGTTACCAGAATGTTAGGCTTGTGGATCTGGAGGGAAATTTGGTCTTTCTCTCTCTCTTGTTTTTTCTCCACCAAAACTTTATCTCTGTTGTATTCCTGGGAAGCCCAATGGAGAAAATGTATCAGTTTGTGACCCCAGGTGCTTTCCAAAGTCATCTGGTTCATCCTAAAGCTTTCAAACATTTCTGACCTAGTTTTATGTGTGAAACACAGTGGAAGCTCACTTGCTTTGTGGCAAGGTCTGAATTGCCCTCCAGTCACTTCTGCCCCAACTTTATCTTTCATAATTCTGTCACACTGAACTATGGTGAGAACACCCTTCCCAGTTTTAGAGTCCTGACTTCAGCTGAACACCAGGTACCCACCAAGCTACTGTATCCCTCCCCTCCACAGCAGGATTGGTTCGGGAGAGGGGGGGGGAAGAAAAAAATAAGATGGAAAAAAATTATGGCTCAAGATAAAGGTAGTTTAATAAAACAAAAGCAAAGACTATGTGCAGAAGCATAGGAAAAGATTTATTCTCTACTTCCCATCAGCAGGTGATGACCAGCCACTTCCCAGGAAGCAGGGCTTCCATAGGCATAGCAGTAATTCCAGAAGACAAACATTGTAATAACAAATGCCCCCCACCTCCTCCTTTCTCTTAGCTTTTATTGCTGAGCACACCTAGTATGGCATGGAATGTGCCTTTTGTCAGCTGTCCTGGCTATGTCCCCTCCCAAGATCTTGCCCACCCCCAGCCTACTGGTAAGAGGGGAATGCTGGAGAGACAGCCTTGATGCTGCACCAGCACTGCTCAGCTGTAGCCAAAACACTGGTGTGTGAGCAACACCTGTATAGGTACCAGTGCAGCTCTGGGAGGGCTGCAATGTGGAAAATTACCTCCACCTCAGCCAGACCCAATGCAACCTCTAGCTGCTGATAATTTACTTCTGTTCATAGGTTTTTTTAAATTACAGGCAAAACCAGCAGCAAAACAGGGATTCTGGGACCCTTCCAGGAAACTGAGAAAATTGTCTACCAGAAAAAACAGAAAGATAATGCCTGGATAAAATTAATTAAAGTCCAAATGAGCATAGGACTTGTTTCACAATGAGTGAAAAAGAACTCATTGTCCCCTTCTTTGGCAGGGAGCTCTGTGTGGAATTAGATTTTAGCTCATCTGCAGGAACACAGAGTGGACTGAAAGAACAGGGCATCTGCTGCTTAGAAGATCAATAGACTGCTGTTGGGAAATGCCAGGAGAGTTAAAAGGCAAGGTATGGTCAGCTAGGCATTAACAACCTTGAGACATCTTTGCAAAGGCTCACCTGGGGTTCCTTAAATGTTTTGAAAGATCACCCATGTTTCCAAGGCCAGCATGAGGAAAGAGGAATAGACTACTGAGAAACGGGAAAAGTAAAGTCCCACTCTTCTTTGAGTGCAAATACAGGTCCTGGGGTTTGACTTACCACAAGTGAGGAATGCACAAAGTTGTTGGGTATTTCAAGTAAGTTGAGTGATTTTATTTTTCCCCACTGTGAGGTAGAGAATGATGGTGATAATTCCTGAAAACATCTTGGGGATGACAATGCTATGCTCAAAATATGCTCTGCTTACCTCCTAGACATGCTAGGTCTTCCTGTAAGTGATGGGGTAGAGGGAGGAACTATTGATTTTTCACTTGAGAGCCTGACTATTTGCAGTATCTGCCTTTCAAAAGGCAATATCACACTACACAACCCAAGTCTCTAGCAGCCTCCCTTCCACAGTCCCTGCTGTAGGCTGAGCCCTGGCTATCTGGTGTGGTATTGCTTGTCAGTGGCTGCAATACCTGAAAACACATTTCTCTCAGAAGTATTTTTAGGGTCGTACTTTTGTACTGGTACCTGCAACAAACTTATCTGCTTAGATATGCAAGTGAAAACTGGTTGCTCATTTTATAGAAAAATTTGTTTTCAGCCATCTGTGTTCTTTTTGCCTTTTAACAGCTAAGATCTGTCAGGTGGGAGCTCTCCCACTTCTGAGCTGTTCCCAGACAGTGTACTGCAATTTTGGCACCCCAAATAACAAAGCAGGGAGAAAATTGTGTAATATATATCTCCTTTGGGCTCTATTAATCATAGAAATTAAATTTAGTTCTTCATGCCTAGAGCAACTTGGCAAGGGGAGATGGAGGCAAGGAGACCTTTTGTAAATAAAATTGTTAGACTGAGTACAAAGTTCTGTATGGCCTTTCATGGGAACATACACTTGGGACTCCCCAAAAATCAGCAGACAAAATAGAAAACAGTAAATCAAATCAACGTGGTTTCTGCTCTGCTGTAGAGGTGAATAATTCACCTCATGGGCAGTTCTAAGTTTGTAGGGTAGCCAAGATCTACGGTGAACAGCAAAAGCACAGACTGCAGGGTGCAGCCAGCAAACATTAACACTGGGCTGTTTAGCCCCACAGGAGGAGAGGGAGAATCCCAGGGCTGGCCCAAGTACAGAAGGGCCAGACCAGAAAGGATGGTTTAGAAAAGTCCATTCAAACACAAGGTTTTTTTCTAAGACTTACATAAAAAAAAAGTCTTTTCCACTGAGATGAGGAGATTATATCAGTGGTCTCTCCAACACTATGAATGTATCCCTATAAATGGCATTAGGCTGCCACCTATGGCAAGGCACAATCCAGCAGATTCTCTGCCTTAGTTTCCCCAGTTCCATTTCCAGCTTTCTCTAGTGGCTTATGGCTTCAAGGCCAGGAAGCTCAAAAAGGTTAACCCACCTCTGTCCCTCTTGTCCTTCCCCACCACATCTGCAGGCAAAGTAGTTGTACAAAGAGCTCTCCACACCAAGCCAAGCTGGATTTGCAGTGTCTCCAAAAAAAGCCTCTTACCTTGATTTGTGGACAGAGCTTTCAGATTCATCCTTTCCTGTCTCCTATGGCTTAACCTCTGTGCAAGGCCTACCCTTCTCCAGGGAACTCTGGTTAGCCAAACTCTTTTCAAATAATTTCAGCTAGAAGCTTCCCTGCTTTCAGTTCCCAAATAAGAGCTCTCTCCTTCTCACATAAGTGAACTAAAACTGATTGTGCTGGTGCAGTTTAGTGCCTACTTCAGACAGAGAAAAACTGTATTTTAAAAATGATTGAAAAGCTGCTGCATCACCGCAGAAAAAACACTCTCCCCATCTTTCAGGCAACAATTAGATACAAACCTGAAAGAAAACTTCCCTTGTTACTCTCCTCCCCTTAACATATCAGGTCTCTGTCACACACAGCTGCAGTGGGCTGACACGTGGGGTCAGCACATGGTGGTCTCTAAGCTCCCTTGTCATTTTTGCTGGAAGCAGGCATTGTGAAAGATTTGCTTATGCAGAGATACAGCAGAATTGTGTTTCACAGCTGTGATAGGACTCCAATAAGAGGAGGATTATTGGTGAAGAGGTGAGAAATAAAATTGAAGAGAAATTGTATCCAGCATTTTCCCCCCAGTCAAGTACTGACTGCCATTAGAGGTGGCCACACAGTGGCCAGTGACAGCAGTGCCAGGTTTGGGTCAGCATGAATAATTCTTCTTACAGGGAGAAGTATTGGTACCATTTGGGTTTTAATTGTTTCTTCTTTAATCTGCTTATGTCATAGTTACTTCTGAAATAGAAAGAACTCAGTGACTAGAGCCTCTCATGGAAGGGGCTGCACAAGTGTCTTGATAGGTAAGGCAGGGGAAAGCAGTGGAAACAGCCTGATAAAAAGACTAAGCAAAGAGGAACAATATGAAGCAACTTGTACCCACACACAGCAATCAAAATAAAAACCCTGACATCTGAGAAATAATAGTTCACAATAACCAGAAGGTAAACGAAGTGAGGTGTCATTTGATGCTAAAGAATTACCATCTTTCTCCTTAGATTACAGCACTATGGTCTGCAAATGATCCACAGAGAATACATATACTGCCCTGATGGTTATACAATTATTTTTTCTGGCTCATAATGTCTTGTCTTACAACATCCTTGTGAAAGGAATCCTATTGTTTCTAGAAATACCATCAGTGGTTCTGTAGGAAAAAAAAACACCAAACAACAAAACAAAACCAACAAGCCATGATTGTCAACCCACTGGTGGGAGAAAATTCTGTTATTGCACTAATAGGCAGGCAGCTTTATGACTGACTGCAGCTTAAGTCTCAGCAACTCACAGCTATTGCAGGTGCCCTGTTTTGCTATTCTAGACTACACTGTGCCCAGTGCTTTCAGGAATTTGGGCAGGATGAGGAGGATCCAACAGACCACTTGCTAACACTGAATTTTCTAAATATTGTATTTGATTTTTTTTCTGAAAACAGCCTGAAGAATGAGTGAAAATTAAAAACGCTAAAGGATATTTTAGCTGAGTCTGCAAGAGATTTCAGTGAACAGTTTCCTACCTGAGGCAAAGGGCCAGCTGTTAAGCAGAAGCAGGATTTGGTACAGACTACAAGAGTGTTCAAAGTTTGGTCAGGATTCTATAATGACCACTGAGAACAGAGATGTTATGAGGAGTCTGTCCCTGCTGCACCTCGAAATTCTTCACACAAAGACCAAAATCAAACAGACCTAATGCCTAAGCTGGAACAGAATCCAGTGCAGTATAATCAGTGCTTCTCAGTGTACAGAAGTGCAAAACCATATGCCCACTTGTTTATAAACTCTTCTGCTAGGGTTATCATCCAGCCTGTCACCACCACCTTGGACTCTGATTTCCCAAGTGTTCACATGAGGCCTCTAAATGAGCAGATTCTTCTTTGTTTAACTCTGCAGTGTGGCCTTTACTAATACCTTCTCTGCTAAATGCCTCCTCCAGATCCTCTCTGACTTCTGTTTCAGTTGCCATGACATCCTCTTTCTCTGACCTTAATTAGGGGAATGCTCAGGGCAATTATCACAAGGTTGCAGCCAAGGATCCATGTGTGCCAGCATGGCTATGTCCAGCTTAGTCTAAACCCATTTCATCTTGATCCTGTCCCCTCCCAGCCCATTTCTTTTAATGTTATTGCCCTGCATCTCATGCTTTGATAACCCTCCACCATTCTTGTCTCTTAAAACAGATATATAATGCTGGTTTTCCCTTCCAAAAGCCTGGATGGATTCTCTGTCTCCAACTTACCTATCATCTTTTAGACAGCTTTGGCTTGCTGGCTCTGTCATCCTGTCAGCCAGTGATGCTCATTTCCATCATTCACTGAACACAGTGTCCAACATGCATGATTTGCTTGTCTCCGTGCACTTCTCCATGCTGGTTGCAGTGGCAACAGGAGCCACTGACAATAGGCTGCAGGCACAAAAAGCCTGCTGGCCCTATTGGCAGCACTGACCTATATTGTCTGATTTTACCTGCCCCTTTCCTGCCTGTACACCTGCATTTCTTGTCTCCCTGTACTTTGGTTGCAAGCTCTTCGGAGCAGAAACTTTTTATTCTATGCTGATATAATGCTTTGACTTGCCTAAAGTTTCTAAGTATGACGAAAAGTGGGCTTCCCTTCTCTGGTAGTGCCATGAGTTTGCTTAAAAAATACACTGTGCTTAATTTTTTGGTGATGAATTGGCAAGTATTTCAGTATGACTACAATAAAAAGCAAGTGTTTTGTTTTAATAAAAATGGTGAAGATTGTTCTCAGTTTAAAAAGCAAAAGAGTAAACCTTCTGAATAAACAAACATCTCCAAAGCAAACCTATATAAAGTGATAAACACTGGCACTGATCCTCAGAAAGTCAGACTAATATTTCTCACTTTAGTCTAGTTTTATACTTCTGCCTACTCCCTACAGAACTCACATTCCTGCTCATGACTTGCAGATGATGTTGCAAACCTAAAAACATAACTGGGTGGTAATTTTGCTGCACAGCAAATAAACACAGACAAACATGTCATCTCTACTTACTGTAAGAATTTTTCACTGAAAGAATGTCCTGAAATGAATATATGTGATTGGGAAAGCTGGGAATTGCACTCTTTCTGTTCCTTTGAGATGGCTAAAAATGTGCTTGAAACACCAAGACACATTAACAATATGCATCCTTGAATACAGACTTCATTTCTGGGCCTGATTCCCCAACACACTTGAGCTATTTTGCAGTTTCCTTCTTATACACACTGAAAGTTAAGAATGCCACCAATAGGGAGTGACTGACCTCTCCCCATGTAATAAAAAAGTGGATCCCATGATGAGATACAGCAGACTTAGACAGGTCTTATCTCACTTCCAAGTGAATGATCCAGTTACTTTTCTCCTAGTGAGAAAATCAATGTGCTCTTTTCTAAGCAGAGTATCAGTAATGGGACTTTAGACTGCAGAACACCTACACTACAGACAAAAGCCAGACATTTAGAGGCACTTTTCCCTGATTACACAATCATTTTCTGTGTGGGTTTTTTTCCCCTTTTTGCAGCTTCAGTTACAAAATGTAATTTACTAATTATTCTCATTCTCTCTTGTTTCCCACACCAAAAATAAAATCTATCCAGCCAAAAAGTTAAGCCTTTGCCTTACCACACAAATACTTTTTAATAAACAAATACATTGCTGCTGCCTTTGACACAAGAGGTGAAAATGCTACCTTTTTTCTGTAGTTTTTTTTTTGTAGTAACTAATTCTTAGGGAGAAGAAGTAAAGAGAAATACAGTCACTTCTTACTTCACAAATTTAAGCGAAGATAAGTTCAAAAAATCCTTACCATGCAATCAGTACAATCTATTACTATTATATTCCTGATCATGGACATACTTAAAAGTCTACTAAATCTCTGTTTTCAAATTCATTGACTTGTGGCACAGTCACTTTCTTGGATTTCTCTTGGTGTGAGAGAACAAGGCTGTTTATTTTGCAGTTTGCAGAGAAACGTCCTTGGACAGCAATCAGAACTAGATACCATCATCAGACAAGTGCAGTGATCTCAGGGTGCTCTAGTGTCTTGGAGACAGAAAGTCACCAGTGATCATGGGTGGTTACTCTGTAAAAAATAATAATGAAAAAAAAATCTTATGTCAGCAGTCTCAGATACCAAAGAAATTCACACCTATTTTCTGAGCATGAGCAGTTCACATTTAAGGCACAGTATACCTGTTAAGACTCCAATTTATAGTTGACCAAAATAGGTATTCCACAGAACATACAATAAACTTCCAGGTCTAATCCCTTTTATCAAGCAGTTTTGTACTTTTATAATGGATCCCTTCAGATGTGTAAGTCAGCTGTACTGACTCAGCTCTTACTGCTGGAGGATCAGGGCTCCCTGTTACAAAGCAGCGGCAAAGCTGGTATAAATCACCCAGGAAAGATTCCGTCACAGAAGGAGTTTCCAAGTGCTGTACAAACAACCAAAGCATGTTCCCTCCTGGCTACACTTGTTACCTGACAGGCTCTAGTTTCTGGACAAACCTTCCAGAGCTTCTTTACAGTGGGAAAATAATGGAGGTATTTTTCCCATTCACTCTGCTGATTCGATCACTACAAGATCTCATTCTCCAGAGGAACTTCTTGACAGTTTAACAAGTGACTTGGTTCTGCTGCAACTCCAGTTCAATACATGTAGAGCAGAAAGAGTAGCATTTCTTTCCTCAGGGGGATGTTTTGAAAAGGTTAAACAGTCAGGTGTCTGGACACTGAAGTAAGCAAATTAAGAATAAAGAAAATAAAGAATTTAAGAATAGGAGTGTTCAACACATCAGGGAACAAAGGTCAGCTGCTCCATAGGGGCCAGGAAGACAATAATTCACCAGGAGGGCTGAAGCCTCAACAGCCAGGGCACCACATGAGCAAGATGAGCCAGGACCAGTCTGGGCTGTCAGGCAAGTCCATGCCAGCAGAGCTGGCCTGAGGCAAACCTGGGAGCATTTGGGAACCAGTGACTGTACCAGGGCCAGATCAGTGCGACCCGTGGCTGGACAAGGCATAGCTGTGACAGGCTCAGGCCCCATGGGTAGAGGGGGTTAAGAGAGGCATCAGGTGAGGCTGGTCAGGGCAATTAAGTCCTATTAGTGCACTTATTAGTGCACCTGACAGACCCTGAGTCTCAGATGCTTATTGAGTTCTCACTACTAAAGTCTTCTTGCCAAGTAAATTCTTAATAAATTAGAACATTTTCTCAAATACAGAGGCTTACTACCTTGCACTGTTGTTACCCTAAATATCTATTTACCATCTGGATATTTATTTAAGATCTTAAATTTGGAACCTTCTGACATTTTGGAAGTTTAGAGCAAGAGATCTCATGAGGGATTTTTAAAATTTATTTATTATTTTAAATAATCTGTTGCATTAGAGAAAGACAGGGGTACTTAGTAAGTATTTCTAAGAAAAGTAGAGTATGAGAATGGCCATTCTGAGTCAGTCCAAAAGTTTTTCTAATTCCACATCGAGTGACTAAAAGCAGCATGCCAGGAAAGTGTAGGAATATGGTGAAATTTCTCTAAAATACTCTTTAAGCCTCACACAGTATGCAGCTCAGCAATTCTGTGCTTCTCAAACCATATTTCAGTGATCTAAATCAAACATTGATGGGGCTTTTGTGGGTTTGTAAAAGGATTCAGGATGTAAGTAAGAATGTAGTTTCAAGTTGTTATCCTAAAAGCCCAGGAGAAGAAAGGCTGCAGTCTGAACCATGAAATTATTTTGGTCCAAGCCAAATTGCTCTTTAGCTTGAGCACAAGCACAGAAACCTGAAAGCTAACACAGCCTCTCTTGGAAAGCTTTGTATAATTTAAAGCACAGTCAAACTACAAAAACCCAGTTTTCAGCTCTGCTTAGCAACTCCCTCCGTGATATGCAAGTGCCTTTTAAAAAAGTTGCCAGAATGAACCAGCTGAGACAAGCTCCCTTTCCTTCCTTTCTCCTGATGATTGGAAGAAAAAATTTTCCACTTAAAATGAATTCTTGCTTCACCTATTTTAATGCAAAATCTTTTTTTTTTAAGATCCAAAGTAGCCTTATTAAAAAAGCTCTGTTTTTCAAGGTTTGATAATCAGAACTCTGAGATGCACATTTCACAGAAGTGCCTGCAACTGAAGCACCCAGAATGACCAGTTGAAGATTTAGGAACATGGTTTTTGTATAAGAATTAGGCTGAAGAACTGAGAGGCTGAGTAGAACTAGAAATGTAACACAGTAATGCAACATTACCAGTCTCTGTGCTGAGCATAGTTTCTAATCACTGCTGTTTCTCAGGCTTTTCCTGTATTTTATGGTGCTTCTGAATTTCTTTGCTTATTAGACATTACTGCAGTAAAAGGTTCTTCGCAATTCACTAAGCATAGAAAAAATAATGAAGGGCAGACTTTAAAGAGTAACTATTTGTCATTCTCCAACCATTCCATTGGGGCCAGGTTCTTAATTTTTGGCAGCCAGCAGAGTTATGAATATATATGTTCCCAAACAGAAAGATGCTTGGCAAGTTTTGCTTAATGATCAAAATTGAGAGGTTGTATTAGAGATCATTCTGTGAGAAACATTCACTCACAGGAAGATAAGTAGTTTAGTCCTTTACTGGTCATCTGTGCACTTTGAAGCACTGGTTCTGGAACTTCACCTATATATTTATTGTGAGGTCACTTAAGACACTTTTCTGGAAGTACATAAATAGGAGTCAAAGGTGCCAATGGTCTTTTGGGCAGGGTAATTACCTAAATAGATTCTGAGGAATTATTGGCAATTTGTTTCTTTATAATTAGACTTGTATAAGGCAGAAGACTGACACTGTTTAAATTCAGGGTACAACTTTACACTGACTGATTTATTTACCAAAAGATGGAAACTACTCCTTTGTTTAAACTAATTTCAATCTTCTTCCCTCACAGGAAAAGTTTTGAGCCACCTTTCCACACCTGAGGAACTTTCTGCTCCATTTCATACAAAGTGCTTCACTCTGTCTTCTTGCAGACAAATAAAGGCTATTAGGTGACAGGTCTAACAGAAAGCCACCACCCAGACACATGAAATAAGGTACATTTAAAACTTCTATAACTCTTTTTTTTACAACCACTTACACTAACTTTGATATCAAAGTCCCAAGTCTTAATTTACCTAGGCATGTGGTCTATTTCTGTTCCACAGCTGATGGAGGTGACACATTCCCAAAAATAAGAATTAACTGGAGTGACTTAATCTTACAGACAGCTGATAGCCTGGTATTAAGTAAGATTTCCCCAAAATACCATTTAAGTACTTCAAAAACCCTGACTTAGAAATATGGTGTAGATTATCAGTGCTGACAGCCTAATATGAAGTCTAATTATTATATATGTGCAATGGAAATAGTGAGAGACTTAGAAGTGCAGGTGATGAGCTATATACTGTATTAAAGAGCAAAATGTCTGTGGTCTACAGGGACATAAGCTATCAGACAGCTATAGAACAGCTTGCAGAAAACAGCCAAAGATATATAACCTGTACTGAACAGAGGTGCTGACGACTAAAGTTTAGGTATTCAACATATAAAGTAATTCAGAAGTGCAGAATAGATGGTAGCTTGAAGAACACATACAATGTAATAAGTTACTAGTTAAAAAGATAAAAGGAGCTGACGTTCGTAATGTTTGTATCCAAGAGACTGAAGAGCTGGATCTGGTTTTATGGGGCTTGCTCACAAACCCAAAGTGCACTGCACTGCTTTGCATGAAACATGAGAAATCCAGTACTGAGTAATCCCACATACCTGGGCACTACAAATAATCTGGAACCTGGATTATTTGTGGCATGAGGTGGGATGAGGAGCTGCTTCAATGACTGAAGGCCCCCCACAGTATCAACAGCAGCCTGTGATCCCTGGGGAGCAGGAACAGCCAGGACAGAGCAGGTTGTGACCAGCAGCAGGGACGGGCTCTGGAAGGAGCACTGAACATGAAACACCACCCTGGTCACTTAGGAAAAACACTGCTGCATGTGCACGAGTTTTCCATTCCTGTACCAGCTTATACTTACCAAAGTTCACTGCAAATCCTTGCACAGAAGGTGAATGGAAAGCACAGAATATTTAACCAAGTATTAGAAAAACATAGTAAAGGAAATAACAGCGCTGTGGCCCAGGGAACAGACAAGAGCAGAGGAAGAGGACACAGCATAGACTTGACTAAAGCAAGCAGTAACACACCATTTATCTAACAGAGGTGCCAATCCTTTACTCTCTAGGAATAGAAATAAATCTACTGACAGCATTAATCAGTAATGCTTGAAATCAATAATACATAGCAGACTAATGGAACTGAAGAGTCATTAGTGGTATGGGAAGCTTACTTACTAAAAGGAATCTGCATGAACATTAGTGCTAGTCAGAGAATCTTGCCTGTGCAAAACCCAATATTATAACTTCAAGTGATATGAATAGCATAAATTTTGATTTTTTGCATGAAAAGAACTGTCAAAATAAGTCTTTTGACAGGGCCCTTTCAGTATTTTTTTGCATGAAGCTTCTAACCTAAAAATATCTTTATTTCAAGAAGGATATGAAAGAATGCAGATATTCATTTTTTTTTCAGGATTACATCAGTAAAAAATATCTAGTTGAACTGTCTTTTGCTAAGGGACAACTTATATATTCTATATAGATACAGAAACTTTTTAGTAAAGCACTAACTAGCACCAGAAGTTAACATGGGAAATAATGAAATACAGTGACTGTGCCATCATGCTACCTTTCCCTTTAGCTGTATAAAAAGACATAGTTTTATCTATTGTATCTAGAAAATAAAAGGCAGTTCCATTACAGGAATGTTTTGTTGCAGATTTTTTCTTATTCTTTAGACAGAACGAAAAAAGCTGCAAGGGCTGTGTGATAAGTCAAATCAAATGTATCTTTTACAAGGAATATCTATTGACACAAAAAATGCTGATCTTACTAATGGTTCTGGCATAACATTTATGTGAGAGGATTACAAATTTGTAAAGCAAGTCTGTCACAGCAATCATCTCTTCAAAGAAGGGACTCCTCTGGAAGAGCAGCTGTTCTCAGAGAAGAATGGCCTTTGAATGTCCAAAGCAGATAAAAAAGGTCTCTTCCAGGCCTTGCTCACCAAAGGACAGATGAATAGCATACAAACAGAATGGGAAGAGGTATCTTTCTCATTCCCACCACCCACAAAAGAGGAAAACTTAAGATAATTTTCTGGAAAAAGTAAATTATGTATCAAATATTTTTAAAAGCAACATTTTAAAAGCAGATGTTTGAGACTTCCAAAAGTTGACACAAATGCTGATGATATTGCTTCTCTTTGTCATTCTAAATATGTATTAACTTCAGGCCCCACTAGCACTTTCCTTTCTTTTGTTTTATCCTTTTGGTTCCTTTTGTGCCTACAAGCTGTCATTTCCTTGAAAGGCAACTTAAAAACTAAACTAACTGGAAAAAGCAAATTAGGTTAAATTCATTGCTCATGCAAATTCTATTAATAAAACACTGATTTCAAAAACTGGGCAAGTTTCCAGATAAAGATAAAAAGATATAAAATAAGATTGCAGGAGGTCTGTAAGAGTCAGTGTGATAATATAACTGGGATCACTTAACCTCTATCAAAACTAATAAAGATATAGAGCTTATGGTAACTAAAACTAAAGCATATACTAAGTAGCATTGATTTTAATGGTGTTTTTGTATGTGGCAGATTAGGGCAAGGCTAGTTTTAACAGCCCCTTTGTTGTCTAGGAAAGTAAATATTGATGTGCTCGTTTCACTGATGAACATAGATCCTTATTTAACAAGTGAATAATTAACTTAATCTCTCCAGGTTTGACTGTAGGCCACTGTGTTGGACTAAAGCATAGGCTGGTAAAAGAAAACTCTCAGGTGAGTTCTCAGTTCCAGGAGCTCCAGCCACCCCTGAACACACTTGTTAAATCCCGTAATGGCAGGCACTGGTGAGGAGTTCTGTTCTCTCAGGAGTTTTTATACGGAGAGAAGAATAACTTTATATGGCATTGTACACACCAGTCTACTAGCACAGATGTCATCCAAGGGGGTGGAGTCCTGCTGGAAAGAAATTGTGAGTAAAACTGGAAGAAATTAACAGTAAGATGGCCTCCTAATATCACACGCAGAACTATTTAAATAGTGTACTTTGAAAGAGTTCAAACAGTAGTTCAGTCACCCAGCTTTATGCTGTTCTTGTTGCACCAGAAATATTGCCTTAGTGATGAAGTAATTTCTTTTGTCACCTTTTTTACCTTACTCAGTTCTCTCTCACCCCAAACAACTTACTTTCCCTTTCCTCTCACCCTTCATTTCTTTCTATTTTCCCAAGTTGTATTTCTCATTCCTTTCTCTAAGTCATCCTTTCCTCATTTCAATTTCCTTTAGTCTCTGATGAAGAATAAGTAGTTTTGTAGAAAAATGGAAAAGCACAAAAGTAAGTTATTGTTCTTAACAGGGAAGTGGTGGACCATACCTATAGCAAAGTAATCTGGGAGTCTTAACAGTCATTGCTTGGAATAATTCAGAGTTTCACATCTGCCAGTCCCACTCTAATTTTGTGTTCAAGAGCAAGCTAACAAATATTTGAAGCTTTAAAAAGCTTTCACAGCACTATTTGGTGCAGACTTAGGGTCTTTTTTTTAGGTAATGAAGGAAGCCTCCATTGCAAAGGATGACATTACTTAATGAAAAAATTAAAAACAAGGTTTTCCCCACAGAGCAAAGGCACATTACTGCATGTTGATGCATATAATGCACTAGTTGAATTAATATCATTTGAATAGCCTGTGCTTATTCTGAAAAATAATCAACAGTTTAAAAAAGTTCCACACCCAGCACTATAAGAATATTACTATACAGAAGCTATTTCATAGATACAGCTCTTTTGTTAAATAGATGCTGACCTGGTTATTTGTAAATTAGTTCAAAACCAGCATCATTCTGGTTTTAGAAGCTACATAAGGAGAACAGAGGTATTTTCTTTAAACATATAGCATTAAGAGGAGCTTTGTGAACTACTTAGTTAACTACTATAGAATCTGTTTGGCAATCTAATAGAGCTTATTGAACACTAAAAAATGAAACTAGGTTTTGTTCCTTCATTTGATTACATAGTTCCAGCAAATGCAATCACAGCAAGATTAACTACCTCCTGAGATAAGACACAGGGCTCAGCCAGAGGCAGCTGTTGAAGTTTCATACCTGTTTCACAAACTAATAACTGTTTCCAAGTAAGCACTACCTTATACAGAAGGGATGGGGAATAGCTTGTTCTGCATGAAGATGCAAATTTTGATTTCTTTGGATACAATTTTATTTGAATAGCTATTCATTTTTATTTTGAAAGCATTGACAAGGCACAGTACCTTTACTTACAACCTATTTCATCACAGGACAGAACTACAGTGCCTTGTCTCCATCTCTTTTTCAGCAGGATATCCTGTGTATATTTGTTACATTATAGAAAATGTCATTTATTAAGTGAACCACCAGTGAGGAACTCTCGCTCAGTAAGGAAGTTTCTCAGCTGGGAGTTGCACCAAGGTTCTTTGCACCTTTATGGACAGTCTGGTTCATCAGAGAAAGCCTGAGAAACACTGCTATAATCCACAGTAAGCATCAACAATTGTTTCTATTCCTGCTCATAATATACTAGGTGTATTGCCCAATTTAATCTATAAATTTTAATTAGCAAAGAGAGCAGCAGTTAGCCTGTTTGTCAAGCATCCTGGGGCACTGTCACAAGACAAGAGCTATACCAGAGAGACCAATATGTGAAAAATTAAGTTTGAGCCTGAATAGCCTTTCCTAAGCAGTGCTTCATTGCAAAGGCTCCGAGTTTATCTTAAACAGTACAAGTAATTCTCAGTTGCATTTGCCAGAAGCAATTTTTAGATGTAATAAATCAGCACAGGGTAATATACATCAGTGCTTCCTACTCCCTATTTGTTGCTTAAGATTATAAACTGAGAAGAGTTGCATGTACTTAGTGAGCCATCTTACCTTCATCTGAACCCTAAAATTCAGGGTGGTTGACTAACTCAGGCAGAGCTTAGTTCTTCCAGTCTTGGAAAGTTTAAGGATCACAGGGGATGCTGAGAATTTTACTTTGGTGCATATCAAGAAAGATGAAATTGTTTATTTACTTATCACTTAACAGCAAATATCCTTGCTTTAAGCTATTACAGAATTAATATCTTATCTGTAGATAAAGGATTAACACCAATTTGAGTTTCATATAAGAATCACTGCAGTTTATACAACAGCGATTTCTGATGTGAATGAGAGCTTCACAGATATAAATAGAGGAATGCTTTGCTAATGTATTATTAACAGAATTGAATATGAGGCTTTAAATGAAAATTGAGTTAGTATTTCTAACAAAGCTGACTGCAATAGTCTGAATTAGTCTTCAAAGGTCCTTAGGAGCAAGGATCACAGAATCAAGCTCTTTCCACATAGAATGTTTTCACACAGTGGAAGTATTATTGAATTAAGCCCATTCATGAAAGTCATATCAAATTAGCACCACTCACTAACAAATGTAAGAAGAAGCACTTAAACTATAATTTTCAGCAAGTAAAACTGGTGTTAAAAGCTCTGTATCAGAAAACACCAAGGGCCAGCAGCTCCCCAAGGGACTGGAAACCAGACACAGCAGTACAACCATGAGAACAAGGACCTCCACCAGCCAGCCCAGCCCCACTGTACCTGAGAAGGAAGCTGCCAGGTTGAGGGAGAGCAGCTGGGAGTCCAAACCTTTGTTTATGCTCCTGAAGACAGCAAGGCAGAACCAACATTAAGTTGGAAAGGCATATTAGAATATGACTTGTTCATAAGGGCAAGACACCTCAGGGAGCAGGTCTAAAGTCAAGCTAAGAAGGTAGAACCAACACCAAAAAGACACAAACACAGCAGGGTTGGAGCTGCAGAGCAGCAGCATGGCTGCAAATAAGAAAGAGGGCAGCATCCAGGGCTGAGCTAAATAGAGCTCCTGGCAGCAGGGATGGGTGGAGGCAACAGGTGAGGCTGCTCTGGGGAATTAAGGCCTGTTAGTTTGCTCAAAACTCTGACAGTTTTAAAGCAATCTTGCTTCCCCCGCGAGTAGCTGGTTTGCTAATATTTATATAGCTGTTCTTTAACCCTTTCTTGCCAGGCTTGCCAAGGTAAAAAGTTAAAAAGAAAGCATCTATTGCAAGATTAAAATTTGATGACACAAGCTAAATTATATCCCCAAGTATTTCTCTTGTTGCATTTACATTCACTATAGTTTCTCTTCAGGTTCTTGAGGCGAATGATGCTTAAGTGATTTTCAGCTTCTCTGTTACTCTCTTTAGCTTGGTCTTTAACAAGCTGTCAGATCAAATAGACATGAGACTGTTCATGCTTCCCCTTCATTTTATCAACAGAGCAAACGAGTATTCTGAATCAGGGAGAGAACAGAGGGCATGTCAACACCACACAATGAGCACCATGCAGAGATGCTAGTTTGGATTGTGGAAGCAGAACGGAGAACCCAGTACAACACTTCTTCCCAGCTGGTTACCCTTGCTGAGCAGTGCTTTTCAGTAATGTTAACTATTCTAATTGTAGTGCTGCACTAACTTTCTTCTGTGACTTCTTTTACTGCTTCCTAGCTTCTCTGCACAGCAAAATAGCATATGGTATAGGCACACTAAAAATAAAAAAAATAAAATAGAAAAGAGATGGGGATAATAGCTGAGAATCTGCACCACCCTGTGCTCTTGGATGTCTCAGTGCTGGGTACACAAAGATCCCTGGCATGGGGAAGGTATATATGTAGCATGTTCTGCAAGGCACTTTATTTAAAATAGCAGTTGGAAGGAAAGAGAACTGGCCACATTGATTCAAGGCACATACTGTGGGGGTCCTGCCATTTTCCAGACAGGAAACCAAATGGATGCCAGTGAACACAGGCAGAGAAAAATGTTTTGAGCTGTCACAAGGCTATGAGGAATGTGATCACAAGCTGTGTAGGCACAAGTCATGTGCAGAGCCAGCTGTGCCAATAATCACTTGAAAATTAAACTGTAGTAGCAATGGGGTGGGTGTAGTCCTGTGATGAGACAGTACAATTCCTCAGAAATATGCTTGGTGTGTGCAAATACAGTGTTTGTGTAGCTGTGAATTCTCTAAAGGATTGTGTTGCATTTTTTTCCTGCTTGATAAATGAATTAAATGTGTCAGGCCTGAGTGTCGAGGCCTTAATGACCCTATCTGACCTCATCTGAGACCCCCACCCACACATACTGCCTATGGGCCCAGGAGAGCTAAACTCAGGTCTGAGCGTTCAGTGTCTAAGCTGTACTGTAGGAATGCTGATCTCTAGCTTAGTGAAAATCTTATCTGGATATTGATTTTAGTCCTGACGGGCAGGTTGCCTTTCTAGCTTCACCTCTGATTTGTCTTATCTTTGTGGGGTCTGCTAACTGCTTAATAAGCAATGTCTGACCCTGAAGGTTCTTACTGGACCAGACCTGATCTGTAGATCAGTTTTCTGTTCTGACCTTGGACCTGCACTGCTGTCCCAACTTGGTGGATAACCTGGGTATCTGATCCAGCCTGGCTGCTCTCTCTGGATCTGTCTGGTTTAGGTGCTGTGGGCACTGCCACAGCTTTCTTACTGTGCCTGGCTCCTTGTCTGTTAGGGAACAGCTGATCCTTGCTGCACCCTGACAAAATGAAGCTCAGGAGCTATGGAACTGGTCTACGTGGCTTTCAGGCATCTTCAGTGACTACATTTCTATGTAATGTAAACTCTTTTCCTCATGCTACTGCTGGCAATGCTTTACAGCTTACAGAAATCTTTCTGCTTGTTCTCCTCAACTGCCCTTCAGGCTCTTCCTACAGTCTGTCATTTATGTAATGCACTATCATATTGCTTCTTAAAGGTATGGTTCTTCCATCCTGTGCAATGAACCAGGGCAGAGAACTGAAAGTGAAGTGCAGCAAAAATGAGTACAAAAAGCTGATGGAGGCTGAGCAGGAGTGATGCTACAGCTCTTTTCTGGCTTCTTTACATATGCCTGTTAAATTACTTGAAGTTTTCTTCCTAACTCTTCAGGAATCAGAGTGGCTTTGGTTGCTTTTACTGCTTCAGAAAGCAATTACAGGGCAATTGTTTTAGTGAGGATTTCTACTTTATTTGGTGTTTGATGTAGCCAAATCCCAGGAGTGCAATAATGACAGGACAATCCATATGGCGCTGGATTACTGCAGGAGCATTTTAACTCTGTCTTATCTTAAAAATGTGAGAAGGTAAAGGTTTGTTATGGTGGACCATGGGCCAAACTACAACTCAAATGTAACCACCTCTGGTCAAGTTCTACCACATTTTATGAGGGAGGCCTGCCATGCCAGATGCTGTTCTCATAAAGCAGGCTACTGAGGAAAGGGAAGTAATAACATTCCCTTTTCCCCAGTGCCACATTTCTCACCACAGAATGAGCTCTTTTTAGTGGGAAGCTATAAAAGACTGCAAGGGTCAGCAGGTTTTCATTCTAAGAGTGTCAAAAAAGGGGGTTTCCTCCTGTCCCAAACCACACAGAAGAAGACAAAAAAGGCAGGAAGACAAAAGTAGTATATTTTACTTGTTGCTCAGAAGTCAAGCATGAATTAAGAGTTACATGAAGCTGTTCAGAAAGTCTACAGCAGAAATAGAGGCTTCCTGAGTCCCAGCTTTGTCTAGAAGGCCTGTCTGTTTTTTCTTGCACAAGACATTATTCTAGAAAGAAAAAAAGAAATTAATTCTGCCTCATGGCCACTACTAAAAAGGAAGTCAGTAGGAAATTCTGTGTTCATGGGTGAATTTGCTGAGGGATGACAAAGCTGAAGGCAAGCTTGACAGGGTGCTGGTTGTAACTGCCTGGTGGCCTGGGAGTGGTCTGGTGGTGCAGCAGGTACAGCCTCGTCAGATGGGGACTATGGCAGCAGAAGCTGCCTCAGCAGTATAATTATGCAAAACAGACCAGATGTTTATGGCACGTGGGAACTATTTATTAACACTCAGAGATACTAGTGATGATCATCATAGCTGTTGTTACAGAAAATATTTAAGGTCAACTCTGGCTGACTACCAGATGCTCTAGAAAAGACAAGGAAGGAAAATTTTATCTTCTTCTTGAGAGAGAAGAATCTGTTTTCAGTGTAGGACTTGCGTATCAAGTATGTTTCTTTTGCATCAGTATAGAGAAGGACCCTGCCCTTAGGCAGGAAAACCACTTTCTCTTCCCCCACAACCCCTCACTCCTGGAGTTTTCACAGCCTTAACATTCTTCCACCTACCTCTTAAAGGTTGTCTGTGGTTTGTTGTTAAATCACTTTTGCCCCACAAGACACTGATAATTTTTAACAATGTTCTATATACTGTTCATATGATATGTAATCTCTCATGGAACCATGGTCATAGGAATCAATGTTCAACCTAAATCACCAGCTTTCCCAGCATGTCAGGCTAGTGCATCTCCAAGGATACTGCTTTGCACTTCGCTTTCCTGCTGTTCTCTAGCTTCCTTAGAGACTGTGTTCAACCCTTGCAACCCTTTAAAGGCAAGAGCCTCGGGGGCACCAGTGGTCCTGGGTGTTTCCCTTAGGGAGGCAGCGCCACAATGATCCGTGAATGAACTGTTTACCTGCTCTCGGAAAGATTGAAAGTCTTCTCCTTTGTGGGAACCGCTTCTGTGGTCCCTTCTGCAACACCGACAGCCCGTGGCTGAGCAGGATTCTGCCTTCTCTGCTCACACTTTCAGGCCCCGGTGCTCTGTGTAATTTAATGTGTGTAGCTTTCAGAAGGAAAAGTCCTACATTGACAGAGAAAAAGATCGTACATGGGAGAGGTGCAACTTCTTTCTCTTGTAGGACTTTAGATTACAGATTGCAATGTTTAGTTTTTTCCAAGGAAGGGAAAATATTTTCCGAGAATATAAAAGATAAATAATATAATACCT
>JAWWLV010000180.1:7900536-7916635 GCA_035041135.1 Platyrinchus mystaceus | reverse complement strand
CAGATTGCAATGTTTAGTTTTTTCCAAGGAAGGGAAAATATTTTCCGAGAATATAAAAGATAAATAATATAATACCTGTGAAGGAATGACAATTTATCTATTAAGTTTGTGTAGGAGCTCTTACTTAAAGTGTGTAGGTAAACTGAAGCTAAAAGCAAGTTTTTTTTGTTTTCATAGCTAGTTTAGTTTAATTAAGAACATTTCTTTTTTTGTGTGTAGAAAAACCTTTAGATTCATGTCTATCTTAAATGCTCCTTAATGACTGATGCATTGTAAGTAAATATAAACATACATAGGCTTTTATATAAGGACAGATACTTTCAAACAGTGAAAGTGGTAATACTCTGGCACATCAAGGCCTATTTACAGTGTAACTCCTAGGTACACTTGTACAACAAGCAGAGCCATTCAAACCAACTCAACAGAAGTAATTCACACTGATATTTGGAGCTGTTATGGTTTTATGACAAGACCTACATGGACACTTTCCAAGCCACAAATTATATAACAGAAAAGGTTGGGAGCAAACAATGGATTTCGATATTTGAAGTTAGCATGGCACAGTTCACTGTTAATAAGTAATTGACTGTAAATGCAGTTCTGTAGAAGAGGATTGACCGTGCTCTCTTTTGCAACATAATTACTTGACTTAACTCTTTCCCTGAAAGAGAAATCAAATTTTTGTGGGAGTCTTTTGGAGGTGAAAAAAACCCTTTTTAAATTAACATAGAAATGTATTGTTATAAAATGTATACTTTTTTTAAAGTATAAAGTAATATTTGAGTAAGTCACAGTTGTCTGGTGATGAATGCCTTCCCTGAAGACTCTTGGCTGTTGGGAAGGTGTGAGCTTGATTTGTGTTACTGGCTTGTATGAAGCAAAGCACTGTGGTGTGCGGTGGTGTGCATTGGGCTAATCTTTTGCTGCTGGGGATTTGCCTGTGAGGAGGAAACAAAGCTCTTAGTCTAGTTTAGTTAGTCACTTGTTTGTGTTTTCTTCCCTTTAAAGGAACTAAACTCCATTCCTTTAGACAAACTGTTTCTGCTGATTTAGCCAAAGAGCCACGTTGTATCTAGCTGGATGAAAGCTAAGCACGGTGATGGAGACAGCACAGTTGCAATGTTGTGCCATCCTTTCTCCTCTTAAACATGTCAGAGAAGCCATTGTAGAAAATACAGGAGATTTAGGAAAGGAAGAGAAGAAATGTGGTAAGGAGAGATGGATGTGGATGTTAAATGCCAGAGGAATAGTGAGCAGATGAAACAGATAAATGAGGAATGATGATGGGAATGATGCATGCTTTGTTTTGTGAAAGAGTAATGGAGAAGTGTCTCGTTTGCTTGTTTTCACTCCCTTGTCTCCGTGATGATCACAGCTATCACGGTGCAGAAGGACTGACACTGCACAAGATGCTGTATGACCTGTCTTCTATAGCTGCTCCTCAGTGAAGATAAGTATGCTTGGCTGATCTGGAAGCCTGTAGGTTGTGTCTGTAGTTGCTGTATTTGATAACTGATGTTCTTGAACCTGTGCAACTGCAGATGGACTGTGTTATGCAGTCTGAGGAGTGTCTGTGCCAGCTGTACTCCAAAACCTCAAGTGGGACCACCTAATATCCCTGAGTGGCAATCCTACCCCAGGCCAAGTCTGCCAGGGTCCCAGTTTACTAGGTGCAGATTACACCTTTTGTAGCAAGTGACTGGCTATTAAGACAGCCAGGTCTGACATAAAGAACAACAGATCCCTTGTTAAAGGACAGCAACTGCAGAATTTCCCCAACCAGGCAAAATCCAGGTTATGCCTTACACAGTTCTTTGCAGGAATACATCACCTTTATGATTAGATCTTCAGAGTTTGAAAAGACAAACCATTGCACAATAAAAGGTGAGTGTTGGTGGATAATCATCACGTGTTGCTCTGAACTTGCTGCCTTTACCAATTTTTCTGTCTCCGGTAGTCTTTTTTGCACTGCTTGAGAGCTGCACGTTAACTGGATGTCACGTTGTGTTGCTGTGTGGTGTGTTGGCAAACTCTGCAGTGGAGTGGGACCAACAGTGCCAATACAGCCGCTCCCAGTGCAGTTCTATTTACATTCCCTGTAAAGTGTTACTGTAGCCTCCGCAGGATTCAATTTCCTTTCTATTTTTATATCATTTTCCAAGTCTGTAGTTAATATTGACTGACAGGGCCAGCTGAGAATCTTGGGATTTCCTATTACAGATAATTAAGGAAAATACTAATTCATGCACAGACAGATGCCTTGTTGTAAATTGCACTGCACGAATATCATTGCCTTCACTGCTAATTCTGTTTCCTACTGATTACTGAGTCTGACTTCTCATACTAGGTGCCAGAGGCATGCAGGAGGTTTCCAGCCAGTAGATGTGTAAAGAAAGCTGTAGAGAAGTTTGATCTTACTTTTTTTCTGAAGTGTGGCTTTTATGGGCCAGTTGTCCTAAATTGTTCTGTACCTAGAATATATAAGAGCTTGCATTTCTGCTTTCTTAACGAAGCTTGAAGAAGGAGGTGGAAGAGGGGATTGCATTCATCAAGGACTTCTCTAGTTCACCTTAATTATTACCAAATTGGTGTTTGGTTTTATATTGGGTTAGATTTGGGTTTCCTGTTTAGTTTCAAAGAGAGATTGCTGTCAGGCAGTAGTAAGAGTGGGCTGCTCTGCAAGGTAGGCAAGCCAGGAACTGGGGATGACAGCAAGCCAGGTGTAGGAAGTGGCTAATGCCACAAGACTTCTGGGAAGATCCAGTGGCAGGCCACAGTCCTCACTAGACAAGACCACAGCAATGAGGTGTGTCCAAGGTCTAATGGAAAAGCCGAGTCAGATCCAGATCAGCGAGGGACATCACACATAGTGAGGCTTACCCAAAACATGCTTCAGGGTTAAATGGTACACTTCAGACCTGCTCAGCCAGACCAGTGTGAGGGTCTGAACTTAAATGCTGCTTAAAGTGAAATGGAGTCCTCACAGATGAGCGTGACCCAATGTTGCAGCTGCACTGTATCTGACCTGGCCTTAAGCACAGGGCACTCAGAGGTGGGGGTGGCAGGTTGCAGAGCCTTTTGGTGCTCTCTTGCATCAGCTGTAAACTCCTACACACTTGCCCTGTTCTTGAGCTGTTTCCTAGGCAGGAGGCAGGATACTACATTAAAGGGTTCTATACAGTCTAATGTGCTGCAGCCATTGTTATGGTAACGTAAAACCTTTCTGGATGTAGAAGAACAGCACTTCAAAATTCAACTGAATTAACTACCTTAGGTTCAGCAGGTTTGAAGTGTAATACTTCTGTAAAATAGTGTTTCCTTATTAGTTTTCAGCATAAACACATAACCAAGTAAGATCTGATAGTTTAATCCCTGTTCTCTAGCAAGGAATGTCTCCTGTCTCATAATTCACAACAAGCAGAACAGTAAATGTTGATTGCAAATGTCCAAGTACAATGAAACATAAGCAGAGAGGAAGGAGATCTGTGCTTGCCTTGTACCTTCTCAAGTGTCTCCTGTGGAGTGATATGAGAGCAGGTTTGCTGGAATCACACCAGTTTGCTCTCATCTGCTCACACTGTGTGCCAGCAGCAGGGACACTATGGCAGTTCTGACTTTTACAGTCCTCTACCTGAGGGAGAGCTGGTTTGAGTGTGCAGACTCAGGCCACAGACATCCTGCCTGCAGCACAGGTGCAGCCACCAATTAAGGCAGAGTTGCTGCTTTGGGAGGGAAGGGGGAGGACTTTCCAATTGTAACAGATCAGACTTCATCTGGAATCAGGGAAACAGGCAAGTATGGCCTGAAGCAGATCGCAGGTTACACTTCAAACCTGCTTAACCAGAGGCAGTTCATCCAGTTATTTTTGAAGTCCTGTTCTTTTTTATGTCCAAGTTACCAATCTGAGGGCTCTTTGGATGATGATTCAATGCTACTAGCAGGCCTACTTCACACTAACTTCTTTGCAATGTAGAGAAAAATACAGATTAGATTTCTGGAGTTTAGCATGAAAGATGGGAAACCAGTACAAATAAACAGGACATAAGTCTAACATAACATGAATGTACTCGGTTGAGGTTGCTGAGTGCCCTCAAAACCAGGGAGATGACAAAGCTTGGTAACTCGGTTTTGACAGACTCCATTGGAACAGCTTGCTTTTCTAGCTCTGTTGTGCCTCTATTTTATCTAATTTTGTAAGTTCATATCTCAGCATGGCTAACTCTGAGTAGGGTCACTCTGATATCTAGTCAGTGGGCTGGTTTTTACCAAGCTTTTCTTCCAAGACTCTTAACTCCCTAAATGCTAGGGTTTGCTATGAATTCGAGGCAGAAGAAAGCAATCTATGCACCTCCAAACTGCTGCTAATTCCTTATGTCCTCTCCCTTTGAATACTGCAAAAACAATGTCTAACTATGCACACTTATTCTATTCATATGAACAACCCAGTGAGTGCTGAGACTTATATTTTCTATTCATGCACTGCAGCCATCCCAACCTACAGCACTGGTGTTACAAAGAATGCTGTATCCTGTGGGCTCTAATTTAGGCTCTTAAAAGCATAGAGAGTTGAAGTTAGTATATTTTAACATATAGGTATTAGTGTGTGTGTTTGTGTATATATGGGGTGCCATTTTAGAGTAGCATATGGATCACTTGGCACTTGGTTATGTAATTTATCATAGAATTATAAAATAGCCCTGGTGAGAAAGGACCTCAGGAGGTCTCTCATCTAACCTCTTGCTCAAAGCAGGGTCAGTTCTAAGGTCACACCCAACTGCTCAGGGTTTTATCCAGTTAGGTTTGAAAATCTTCAAGGATGGGAACTCCACAGCCTCTCTGGGCACCTTGTTACCCTGTCTGCCTGCAAAGGTTCTTCTGTATCTGCAGTTGGAATTTCTCTTGTTATTATTATTACATTCATATTGTAAAACAAGTATGTTGGATGGTGGTTCAGGAGTAGTGTCAGATGCAGAACAAAATGCTGAGAACCTACATGGGCCACCAGGTGAAGTGCTGCTGACAGGGAGAGAGGCCAATGTCTGTAAAATCTGTTCCAGCAGGGATACAGGGGCCCTACTCATGTGGCATTTAATTGCAGATGGAACTCAATGTCTGTAATTCAGCCAGAGTGTGAGCTGTTACAAAAGCAGTGCCATGGCACCGAAAGTACTCTGAAGTAGGAGATTATTTGTAAAAGTTGTACTTGATTAAATCTTCTATACCTTGTTTTCCTAAGGAGTTTGGAACATCTTCCTCCCCTGCAACCTAGGCATGATTCGTTTCTGCATCTGCTGCTCATATCTTTGTAGAGCAGCAAAACCAGCATGAAATTGATGTGATCTTCTTTCAGTGCTGCCCAAAAGGTTCTGAATAGCAACCCTGGAACAGAGTGGGCTTGTTGACTGCATTCTGCAGCTGCAGGAAAAATCTGCCTCTAAGCCCAAAGCTTCAAGAAAACAGCGCAGCATCTGTTCACATGAAAGATATCTTTGGGCTTGTCTTTTTTGAAATAATGAGAAATTTAAACTACTGGTTTAAATGGAAACTTGGAAACAGGTTACTTGGGCTTCCCTCATTTGTCAAGAAAAGCTTCCCACTTTGACTGGATGGATTTTCCTCTATTTCATTTAAATATTTTTGCTCCACACGTGGAGAAATTAACATCTAATTTATGAGAATCATTAATCGTGGTATAATATATTATGTGAATCTCTGTTTAGTCAAGGTATGAATACACAGTCTCTTTGATTTTTATGGGCTTGTTCTTTCTATATACATCTCTTTATTTGCATTTGCTTGTCACCATGACAACTTCCCATGAGTTTGCCTGACACTGCACATCACAGAAGTTGGGGTTAACCCGGGGCCTGAGTAGAGAGGGCCAGGGAGTAACAGCTGGGCATCTGATTTCCATGGCAGCATGCGTAGTGCTGTTCTGATGAAGCTTAATGCATCATGTTTAAAACCAAAGCATTACATTCTTTGACCAGATCTTCAAGCTGCAACATACTGCAATTTCTGTAATGTCTTCCTATTCTAATTATGTACACAGGTTTGTGAAGTCATTATTAGACATGTTTGTAGAAATCAATGTTGAACTAGCACCTAACAGATGTATAGCCTGACTTCTAAAAATGGCTCTATGCTTCCTTTAGAAATTGTTCTCTTTATACTCCATCTTAGAAATTTTTTGTTATTGAGAAGTGGGATCAGAATTTAATTGCAAGTATTCTACCATAGAACTAGGCTGCCTTGCTCTTGTCTGTGTCTGCTCTCCAGTAATCTATAACGATATTCCTGCTTGTGCAAATCTGTTTGGTACTCAAAAAATATGTGCAGTCTTTGATCTGAGATGCCTGGGCTGATACTTTGAGAGCTGTGCTGTTTTGTGGTGGTGGGTGCTCATTGCCATGCTGACTCACCACTCCACTCAGCATTTTTCTTGTCTTGGGACACTTTGCACTGGAGACTGGCAGACTTTACCAAAGTAGGCTTTTGGATAGAAAGCTTCAGTTCCTTGAAAGAAGGATCTGTAGGACAAAGAGGTAGAAACTTTATGTGGTTTTGTTCAGCCATATTTGAAAGTACCTCAGTGTTAGAGATGAAACTGAGACAAACCTAAGCTTGCCAGAGATAGTAAGGGCGAAGTTTCCTAAAGCAATGTGAATGGCAAGACCTCCATCAGTGAGGGTTCTTGCCAACTGTTTGGCCAGACTCTGATTTGAAAATCTTGCATGTGTTATTTCCCTGTCAATCCCCAAAGAAACCCCTCAGTCCCAGATTGTCTCAAACAGAAATATTCATGCCCATACACTAAACTAGTTCACATGGTGGAGCCTAATGTAGGGGCTAATTCATGGGGAGATGAACGTGGTGCACAAAGCAGTAGGACTGCTCTTCCTCTTTGTATTGCTCCTGCATGTTCCAGCTGGCAGCTGTGGTGTTTCTGAATGTGCATCATGCATATTGCATCCATTTTCTGTGGGGAAAATCTTGCATCATGTGGGGTTTTTTCAAGAGTTATAGTGGATATCATTTTATTAAAAATAAATAAATAAATAAATCAAGTACCTAAAAAAAAGTTGGTTACTCTTGGCTAAATTATCTGATCAAAAGGCAACAGAGACAACTGTATTTCCACCATAGACAGAGCTGCTTGTTCCAGTTTTTGCTAAAAGGCCACTGGAAATACCTTATTTGAATCATGGTCCCCCAACTGTCATTTAGGGAGTTTACTGGTATTAATTCTTTTGCAAGTGCTGGCTGAAGTTACATTCAGAACTATCTGTATGACCTACCAGACTGACACAGCTGTGACAAACCAGTTCAGCACTACAAACAGCAAGGATGTGTCAGAAGCAAAGTCATCAGCTCAGCCCAGTTGTGCTACTAAATGGGATCTTAATTTTTGGAATCCATGCTAAAAGGCATGCAATTGAAAGCAAATGGAGATGTATTATTTACTTTTTGACTATAGTCATATTAATGAAATTACTAGGAAAATCATTGGAAACATGTCCCAGTGTACTTTAGCAAGCCATAAATCCAGTGGCCTGTCTGAATCTACTTCTACCAGTAGATTTGTAAATTGTATGACTTCAAAATACCTTTAGAGTGATAAAAATGCAGTTTCAAGTAGTTAATAATGAGATGGAGTGAAAATCCCATTTTGAAAAATAAACACAGTTTATTAACTCTAACACTGGATTGTAATACAGTTCATAGCCTGAGCTGCCAAAAAAAAATATTTATTAGTGATCCTAAGGGCAGCTGCATAAATTAATGCTGCTACATTCTCAAGAAATGTTTGGTAACTTCTTTATTTACCAGTAGGTGTCACTGGAGCCCAGCACAGAGCTATTGTTGCTTTAAAACATCTTTTCTGCTTAATCGACTGTTTATTTTATAGAGAAACATTCAGTAGTTGTACCTGCTGATGTACATCCAATAAAAATGAAGAACAGGGATCAATGCTCTTTCAAATATGTTTTTTTCCTGTCTCAGCCTCTGATGACTGTTGGTGGATAATTTAATGGATTGAGAAAGAATTCTGATTTTTTCTCTCCATCATGCCTGAATCTGGTCCAAGCTGATAATGACCAAAGTGATTACTTTATGTGAAGATGAAACCAGTTACAAGTCCTGTATGATTACTCAGCCCTTGCCCAATTTTGCATTTGGTGGTGGGGATAATATGGAAAATCAAGCCAAATACTATTTTTTTGGAGGGGAGGATGGGGGTTGGGGGGTGTGAGTGTGCTCTGTGTTGAAAATTAGGGAGTCTGGGAATTGAATAGGACAGGAAGGACCTGGCAGCCACAGAGCAGCTCTCTGCAAGACTGAGAAAGCACGGAGGGAGCAAAATTTCCTATACCTTGCATTAGAAGACACAACACTGTGCTGAAGTAGACCATGGAATGATTTTTCCTCTTTTAATGAACTGCACTTCTTGTCTGCTATGTGTTTGCTTAACAGGTGATCAGCAAAGGCATTTTGATTGAAATGAGCTTTCAGGTACGCTTAAGTATTTACTATCTGAAAGGCACAAGAAAGCACCAAGTAGACACCTGTGCATATTGTTCAAACCCCTTCGGTATCACACATCAAAAGACAAAAAGGGAGTTAATTTTTGCTGTCCACCAGATATGGTACAGGGTTTACTTGTTATGAAAACCAGAAAGGAGACATTTTGAGTTAGTTGAAGCATCTTAGGTTGAGCCTAAGCTCTTGCATCAATACATTCCTCCAATTTCTTTCAAATGTTTAAAAAAAAAAATAAATTGCTGCACCGTAAACATTTATCTCAGAATTTCAAGGTCACAGATCCAGCAGAGAAGTACAGCATAAGGAGGCTGCCTGCAGGCCAGTGTATTATTAGAATAATAATAATGTGCTTTTGGACAGCAAATGCACTGCCTGCTCTGTTGCCCTTACATGTGGCTAGGTCCAGTAATGAGTCATTTCTTTGATACGTCTAAAGAACCAAGCAGTGCACAGGTTGTTTTTAGCCTTTTGTTATCATCTTTAAATACATTTCTGAATGTACACTGCCAGCACTTGTTAACAGGCCCTCTATTGATGCTGCAGAGTGATCTTTAACCATTTAATGGGACGAGGTTCTATTGTAGGCAGTGATCCTTAAGTGTGAACAGGTTTGCAGAACTGGCACAATGTATGGCCCTGGGTGTACCACGGTCTTGTGCAAGAAGCAGAAGGCACTGCAGCTTTTCCTCATAGTGCTGCATTGTATTCCGATAAAGAGGAAAGGAATTTGTTCAGGGCTGTATTCTGGGAGGAAAGTAGTGAAGTCACTAACTGGTATTTTGTTGCCTCCTACCTCCCCATGAGGAAATCTTCATTTAATTTTTTAATTTTCATTTTATCAGCTTAATTTGCTAGATAGTACATTAATTCTGTCATGATGTTCAAGGACATGTCCATGCAAACCTCATCAGTCCCACAAGTTTTAATTTTCTGTGGATTTTCTTTTCCAGTTGTAGTTTATGTTGCTGTCCTGTGTAGCACTGCACACAACCCTCAGTGGCCACACATACTGGTCTCGGTGCACCAACACAGTTGTTGGCCTGCTATTGCTGGGATTTAATGTTTTGTAACTGCTGTAGAAGTGCTTAGTTACTGGTCAAGTTCTACTCTTTCTAAAATGTAGAAACAAGTACTTGGGAAATACAAAGGTGAAAACAAAGATCGTATAAATTAAAGGTAATGTTACAGGTTACAGGATCTGCACATAAAAGCCACATTAGAAGACAAAGGAACGTAAAGTGTTGGTCATATACCTGCCCTTTTTAAAAGATGAAGGAAGCAAAGTAGCAAAATGGGCAACAGAAATGGCTGCTCCCCCATTGCTGGAGGAGAAATAGAATAGGACAATGACAGTTCCACCAATGAGCTTGTTATAAGAACAATTTAAAACACCAGTTCCTTGTTGTGTTCCCATGTTTCTCTTTGCCCAACAAGCATAATTATGTTGGTGCACTTCGGTAGCTTTCCTTAAGGGCTGCTGCTGTAAAGGCAGACAGAAATTCAATAATAATGTGAAACAATAAGATCTTAAAAGAAGGAGTAAAAAAAATTCAGACAGAGGAAAAGGTTGGTATTCAGTCTGCTTCTCCTATAAGGCTGCAAAAGATCTCAGGCATTTGAGAGAGTCACCCCCCTTTTATTCCTTAACAAAAAATGGGAACATTTTTTGTTCAAAGGACCAAGGAACCTAGACTTTCCTTGTGGCTTTTTAAGATAGGCTGCATCCTTACTAAAAATGCCTTTGGTTTTGGTGGTTTTTTTTTCCCCTGGAACATGTTGGCACATTGTAAAATCTTCAGTGGAAACAGTGCAGGTGGTTGCTTTCTCAGCAGAGCTTGCTGGGATAAACTGCATGGCAGAATAAAGTTCTGACCTTGATGATTATAACAAGGTGGAATCTACTTTGTGCTTTTCCCACTGGTGTTTCACCACAGGTTTTTCCAGTAGACTTACAGGCTGATCACCTGGGGAAAAAACTGCACAGAAAACCACTGAGAATTTAGCCGTAGGTGAATGACTGCTGTTGGTTCATCGAGTCAAACAAGTCTTTCCAGAGGCTCTTACATTGCAGAGATGATGCTGCCTCTCATGATTGCAACAGATGGGTGTGGAGGCCAGAGAGAAAGTGGAGTAGCACAACCTTTTCTGCTGGCTGCCTGGGCCTGGCTCAGTAGTGCCACAATCCAGGGAACTTGTTTTTTTTTCTTTCTTATTTAATCATGGAGAACTGGCACTCATATGAGCATTCCTTGTCCAGCAAAAACTTGTTTTAACCTTTCAGTTACTAAACTTAGTGCCTTGGCTTGACTGTCTCATATGAGGAGATAGTTACATTATGATGCAAATACTGTAAAAAATGATCCCAAACTGTATAAAGATCCCCTCTTTGAGTGCCTTTCAGTCTTTCTTCTCAGGGTTCAGTGTCAGAAATAAGCAATACATTATCCATTGGAAATACCTCACTAGGAAAAGCTGTATTCTTGACAGAAATCACACTTGGGTTGCAGATCTCCCTCTCCTTTCCTGCCCCTGTACATTCTGCTTTATGTTGGCTGTACTGGGTTTGCATAGCCAGGTTTTGGTAGCAGGGGGGCACAGGGGGCTTCTGTGAGAAGCTGCCAGAAGCTTCCCCCGTGTCCAGTAGAGCCAATGCCAGCCAGCTCCAAGATGGACCCACCACTGGCCAAGCCTGAGCCCATCAGCGATGGTGGCAGCACCACCGGAATAATGGATTTAAAAAGGGGAAGAAGAAAACTGAACAACTGCAGCTGGAGAGAAGAATGAGAATACGTGAGAGAGGGGAGGAAGCATATAAAATTGGGAGCAAAGTTAAGCCTGGGACGAAGGTGTTTTAAGATTTAGTTTTATTTCTTATTATCCTACTCTGACTTGATTGGTAATAAATTAAGCTAATTTTTCCAAGTCAGTTCTGTTTTGCCTGTGACAGTAATTGCTGAGTGATCTCTCCCTGCCCTTATCTCGACCCACGAGCCCTTGGTGATATTTTCTCTCCCCTGTGCAGCTGAGGAGGGCAGCGGCAGAGCAGCTTTGGTGGGCACCCGGTGTCCAGCCTGGGTCCACCCACCTGTGCCCAGATGCAGCTGCTGCAGCTCTCGGTGCAGCTGTTCTTGCCCAGTCCCCGAGGAGCTGCTGCTGCTGCACTTCCTGCGCCAGCCTTAATAGCGGCACTAATGAAACGAACCTGTAAGTGGCTATTTTCGGAGAACTTGACCAAAGTATGGTAATTAGTTACTTAAAGTGGCTCTTTACCCTCCCTTCACCTTTGCTACGCAAATAGCCGGGGGAAGTTCTAGCCCCAGCGAATCGAAATGTCGAGGGCCTGTGCGCTCTCACCCGTGTGTGCCCGGTGACATTTGAAGGACAGGAACAGGAGGGGATTGACATTTTGCAAAGAAAAGGCAAAAAGCACCAAAATGTTTAGCATTTTGAGTGGTTGTAACTGGGACATGAAAGCACTGCAGCAGCTGTGAGTGCAGCAGGACATCCCCTTCACCCCTGTCTCTTCCCACTGGGACAAAAGGCAAGGAAGGAAGTACTAGAGGAAGCTGGGAGGACTTGGGAGGCAAATAGTGACTAGGCTGAGACAGAAGGACAGGGAAGAGGCAAAGGAGATGATGATGAGTGGACTGAGAGGCTGCTGGCTTGCACAGTTGTGAGGGGAGCAGTGTGAGCATGAGGAGTAATGGGGAAGAGCTCCTGTGAGCTGCTGTTTGCTTCTTGGGCAGCAACTTGCAGGGAACAGGGCAAGTTATGGAGCTCATTCTCTTTTTGTGGGAAAAGGGGTGGAACGAGGATGTATTGTGCTGTTAATTCACATACTTGGTATGAAGGATACCTAGTGCTATGGTCCCTTTAAAGCCTGTAGCCTCAGTTAAGCTGTCAACTGCTACGTTTGGTCCATGAGGCAGCACTGAGAAACCTCCCTGACAGCTTCTGGAAGGATATGACTGTCTTCATCTGCCCCAAGGGTATCTGCTGCATGGGAAACCTCCCATTTTCCTGCTGCATTGACTACATTTTCTTCTGGAAGAAACTGAAACAGTTTAAAATGATTCAATGATGTCTCAAAACTGAATTATGTGAAAGACTCTGTACTAGGTTACAGCTCATTTTGAAAAGTCTGTTTTGTTCCCCCCACAGAGATCTTGGCCCAGAACCTCAAGAAGGGAACTGGGAGGGTTCTGGAGTGTATTAAGATGTGATGCATCCAAATAACTGTTCTGTCCCTCTTATATGTTCCTTCTACTGTTATACTTTTATCTCTCTTATCTGTAGATTTGATGCATTTAAGCTGTGTTTTTCAGGGCTCTCTGACTTTATTGTAAGTAGCAAAGATGATAGTTTCTCTTGTTGGGGGACAGTAATGGGAAGCTGTAGGACTCATGCCTTTCTCAGAAAAGTTTAAGGTGGAAAAGCTACAGCTGTAAGATGGCTGCTTATCTCCTACTGCTGTTCTCATGGAGGCAAATGCCAAACTGCAGCATTTCATGTCTGGCTTTTTTTTTGTAAAAGGTTTTGTGTGGTTGAGTTTTGTTTGTCTGGTTTTTTGTTTTGTTTTGTGTGTGAAGGGAGATGTTAATTATAAGTAATGGAATTTCACAAAAAGTATAAGATAGATGCCTGTTAAATTCCACCCTCTGAGAATGAAACTCACCTACTGCCAAACATAGATGGGATTTGGCTTTTGTTTGCTCAGCCTTGGTACTTGCATATTTGAGGTAAGCCAGATGAAAATGGAAATAGCAAAGCTTAACATGTTAACTGCCAGGCCTATTAAGACACTAGGTGTGAAATTTTTCAGAAATATCTCAAGTATGTTAGAGGCAGCAAAACTGGCCCATCTCTGCTGTTCTTGAACACAACAACATTTGTTTTCCATCACCATCCTAGTAAAAGGCTTTATTAGGCTTACAGACTTCTGCTGATACCCGAGATAGGATAGGCAGCACATAAATGAGTTTAATTTATCCTCTGTTAGTCATGGGAAATTCCATCGTGACCATGAATCTGCAGTGGTTTAGATTACTCTGTATGGGGAGCCTCCAAAGACTGGAAATGCTGCTGGAAATGTGAAGCTATCCCGGGGGTATAAGGTGTGTGAGAGCTTTCAAATGACATCCAATTACTACCATTAGACTGAAAAGTTCTCTAAGTTACTGAGAAAATTACTTAGGTAGCCCAGGCTCTACCTTAGAAACAGTTTTAAGTTAATTTCAACTCTTTTAACTTCATATCAAAATAGAAACTATTTCCTGATAGTTTCTTGGTGTCAATTTCTTACTCTGGCCACATTCTTCACTTTTTCTGGTTCTCTGGACAAACTTTTCTTTATGTTGTAAAGAACTTCACAGAGTCTCAAGGTATTTTGAGCTCTCACAGTCCCCATGGCTTCCTCTTTGTCTAACAGATCAGTCACCAAGTGAGACTATGCAAAACTCAAACTGGTTTAGCTCACCATTTTACTCTTCAAGTTTAAATACGTATTAGTAGCTCTCATCAAGAGTAGTCCCAGGAAAAAATCTTCTCACTTTTTGCATTCAAATTATGAATTTTAAAGTTAGTAACCTGTTTCCAGTGGCTCTTCAATAATTGTCAGGTGGTGAGATACAGATAAGCTTGTAAACCTTCTCTGACACACAACATAAACCCCAACCATATTTCAAATGAAGCTTGTACATCTCTTTGCAAGGCCCAATCAGTTTTATTTTCACTTTCTCTGGTAGCACCAGTTGTACACTGGCTTTTGAGAGCACATTTTGTCCATCAGAATTAATACCAAGAAGCTGGCAACACATCAGTGGGTATCAAGTAAAGACCAGACTGACTCACGGGATCACTGAACAAAACCATAGTCCTGCATTTCCTTACTGAAGACCAGTGATTTTGCACTTGGTAAATATAAAACTAAGAAAAAAGTAATGTTTCTTAACTGAGAAAAAAGTAATGTTTCTTAACTAGAAGTATTGAGACAACTCTAACCTCTTCCGTGCAGTGAAATCAGCCTCTTAGACTTTTTGTTTCGCATCTGGGACCTGTACATATGAAGCCTCAAATGATGGATGGCAAATATGAGCACATGTTTTGAAGCTATTTTAGGCTCAAGGTTGTAGGTGGTTTTTTGTTCTTTTTTTTTTCCCCCCCGAGTTCCTCACTCCTCTGAAAAATTACCAAACTACATCTGCCAGTGTGATGTTCTTTTTTAACATACTGCTTTTCTAGTCGCGCATCTCTAGTTTTCTATTCCACACGCATTTTAGGAAATACTCCCTATGGAACGTAAAACGTTGAATTTAGCGGCTGTTTGATGCCCACAGGTATTTGCTGCATGGCACAACCTCCGCGGAGCGTTTTGTCGCTCCGCGCAGTGCGCGTACCATTAATTAAAGCCTTAAAGGTGCGCATAAATCTAGCGCACTTCTGTGGATGGAACGGCCCGTGGAAGTGGAAACCTGTGCGAGCCGCACGTTCGCAGCACTGCGCGGGGCCCGAGCGTGTGTCCCGAACCCCGCGTGTGTCCCGGGCCGACCATGTGTCCCGAACCCCGCGTGTGTCCCGGGCCGACCATGTGTCCCGAACCCCGCGTGTCCCGCCGGGCGCGGCCGTGCGGGCCGGGGCCGTGGCTGAGCCGTGAGTGCCGCGAGCAGCAAAGCGGCTCTTTGCCCGGGGCGAGGCACGACAAACTTTTAATGGGCTTCGCGCGGGGCGGGCTCAGCGCCTTCCCCAGCTCCCGGGGAGGGCTCTGTCCTTCCCCGTTCCGGGCCGGCGCTGCCGGAGGTGCCCCGGAACACCCCCACCACTCCCTGCTCGGGCCCGGGCGCTCCCGGGCTGGGGCCGCTCCGCGCTGACCCCGCCCTCCGGACCACGGAGCGGAGGCGGCGGCGGGTCCGTCCGTGCCGGTCCGTGCCGGTCCGTGCCGGTCCGTGCCGCGGGTCCCGCCCGCCGGCTGCGGGGGCCGCGCCGTGGCCTGGCGGGCACCGGGAACTACGGCTCCCGCCGTGCCCCGCGCCGCGAACTACAGCTCCCGCCGTGCCCCGCGCGGGCGCGGCGCAGGCGCAGGGGCGCGGCGGGCGGGGCGCGCGGCGATTGGCGGCGCGGCGGGCGGGCGGGGCGCGCGCGGTGACGGCAGGAAGGAGCGGGGGCAAATGGCGGAGAGATGGTCCCGGGGCCCGTCCCGAGCGCGGCGATAATCCCGGCGCGGAGGAAGCGCCGCCGGAGGAGGCGGCGCCGGGGGCCCTGACGCCCGCGACACCCCGCCGGGGTCCCGCTCTGCCGGAGCGGCGCAGGCGGCGGGAGCGGCGCCGGGACCGGGAGCGGCGCCGGGAGCGGGCGGGGCCGCCGGGCGCCTCTTAAAGGGACCATGGCCCCGCCGAGCCGGGCCCGGACGGGCGGCGGGCGCCGAGCTCCGGCCCGCCCGCGCCGCCGCTGAGCCGCAGCGGGAGCGCCAACCCCGCGGGCGCGGCCCCGGGGGGACCGTGAGGTGAGTTGGAACGGGGGGGGGGCAGCTCCGGGACTGGCGGAGCGGCGGGTGAGGGGG
>JAWWLV010000180.1:7864374-7900436 GCA_035041135.1 Platyrinchus mystaceus | reverse complement strand
GGCGCCCGGGCTGCCCGAAGCCGCGGCCGGAGCCGCATCGGCCGGGCCCGCGCCCGGGACCCGCCGCCACCGCTGCTGCCGAGGTGGGTCCGGGCGGGGGCGGGCGAGGCCCGGGCGCTCCCCGCGCTGTCCCGGCCGCGGGGCCGTGCGGGGCCGCCCCGGCCCGCGGGGAAGTTGCGGGGCGGGGAGCGGGGCCGGGGGCGAGGTGCGGGCCGGGGCCGGGCCGGGCCCCCTGCCCCGGGCACTTGTGTAATGGGGCCGGCGGGGCGGGGGAGCGGCCGGGCGGGAAGGGAAATGACATCAAGGAGCGGGGGGGTGACCCGGTTCCGCTCGCACCCCCCCGCCGCGGGGGGAGGGAGGGAGGAAAAAAAGAAACTGTCACCGTGGGATTTCATCAGCTCCTTCTGCCTTCGTGCATTCAACCTATTTTTCGTTCCTTTGGTTATGTAAGAGGAGCGGTGTGGAGAGGAGCGATGAGGAGGGGCGGCTGATGGGCTTCCTGGGGAATTACCGGGGTTCTTTTTTGTGTCCATCTGGCCCTCCGAGTTAACGCTGGGAAATGCGGGACAACTGCGTGTCGGGTTTTTACGCGTATTTACTTTGCTTGCACTGCTCCCAGTATTGCAGCACAATGCAGGAGAGGGTGACAGGGACTGGAAACAGAGTGCAGTTGGCCAAGTTTTTTATTTCACTCTGACTGAAAAGCAAGAGAGAATTGTAAGTAAATAGTAAAAGTCCTATTCTCTCGATGCTCTCCTGTAAGGAGGCACCGATGTATTTCCTTATATTTAATCCCAGTCTGAGATAGGAGTTTGTAGTATAGTGTATTTATGTTTTCCTGATACTCTTCTTTTAACCTGTTTATATCATATTTAGTGTTAATTTGGGCCTTGATGTTTTGATTCAGATCTTCTTATGAGACGATCTTGATTTCAAAAATTATAAATAGGAAAATATGGCTCTACTTTCTGAAAATGAAGCTCTCTTGACTACAGGAATCTTCTCTGTAATAATAACTGCAAAACACAAGTCATAATTTAAATCTGTTGTTATTTTTGTATGGCCTGGAAATGCAGTGTTGAAAATACTTATTTGAGTATTGTTTTTTTAATGCTACTTATATTTGGATATTGAGGGTTTAGGTGAGGAAAATGTGCTGATGATGGGTGATTTTTTTTCTGTAAGAGTTTTATAGAAACTGACGTATTAATAAATATTTCACTTTAGTTTCTGTAGCTCTAAAACTCAGCCTTTCCTGTCTAAAGTATTTTGGTTGCTGTTATAAATATTTTCAAGCATCAGCAAAATAAAACTGATAATTTACATTTGTTTTGCTGTTCGTTTGCTAAAGTATGCGTGGATAGAAAATAAAAAACTAGAGCTACCTAGAAGGGAGCAAAAGGAAGAATTAAGTTTGGCAATGATGTGTTTGGAGCAGCACAGAGCAGGCTGATGACACTGTGGGGAAAAAGAGGAGGTGGAATTAAAGAGCACTGTGTACTGGGAGCAGCCAGAATCCATCTGCAGAGTGGGATTTCCCAGCAGAACTCTGGTCAGTAGATAAGCAGGAGCCTTTAGCATCTCTCTGCTGAACCCCTGGGGGAGAAGAGCCTTTCCCAATGGGGTTGTTCCTGTATCTCTTCTGCATTGCAACACTGCCTGGTAAACTTCTGGAGTTCACATTTGATCCTTTTAGTTCACTTGGCATTTTCTCCGTGGGTTTCCTCTCTGTGAATTGCTTGGTTCGTACAGTAAGGGGAGGTTGGCCTGGTCTGATAAAGGGAGACTATTATTAGTGAGACAGTTCAGCTGGAAAGAAGTGATAGAGGGACACTTCTGGAACCAGTCTGGCAATTTTGGCAGAAGCCGGACTGGCACTTCAGGTTGAGAAACTGCAAGTGTTTGGGATGAAAACTGAAATATGGAAGAAAGACAGCATACCACAAATTCATTCAAATATACCACAAACAAGAGTTATACTGAACAAATAAATTATGTGATAAGTATACTAGCAATTATTTTAAAAGTTATTTTTCGTATACTCTACTATATATGAAGGTAGTTAAGACTTTTAAAGTTGTATTTCTTTGATTCTGTAGCGTAAATAACTGCCTGCCTTTCTTAACAGACTTTTTTCTAGTGTGGAGAGGAATTTCAGAGAGAAAGATGGACTTGATTAGGTTCAGACTGACTGTAAAGAACTGCAATTTCCTATCCGGGTTTGGGCCAAAAAGAGAGAAATACTGGTTTACAAAACTGATACGATGGTTTTGGGTTTATGTTGTCATTTGTCCAGTAGTTGAAGTATTTGTTTTGGGAAACAAAAACCTAGTGGTCTGTCTTTCTTCTTGAGCTAAACAGAAGTAGAAATAGAACACATGCAAGGAACTCTCACATGTGTTCCTGTTTAATCTGTTCATACTTAAATGTGAATTGGCTACGATTGTAACAGCCAGTAAACAGTCACGGTTTATGCTGGTGTGCTTGAGGTGGCCTCTGTGTTCCTAGAAGTGGGTTGAGAAGTGTCTCTGTTCCTGTGCCATGGTGGGTCAGATTTACTCAGGGGGGATTGTGTACCAGTCCTGACCAGGAGTGATGCAGGTGGCATCAGCCACATCGTATTACTGGGTAATATACTTGTTCAGTAAGTCTGAGCCTGAGAGAAGAACATGGGGCGGAGTTGCCGTTGTTATTTCTGATTAATTAATACTTAAAATATCTACAGCAACTCGAAATATTCTCACAGTTTTTGTATTTAACTGCAAAGAGTCTTTTTTAAGCCACGCTGTGCTATTGGACTCTTGCAGAGCTGCGTGTTCAGATGTGGTGAAAATACTGTTTGTTTCATGATGTTTCATAATAGCAGTGCCTTCAATACTTGAAAATATAAAATTAGAGCAAAGCAGTACCAAAAATAATGTCTTCCCAGCAGCTTTCCATTGTTTTATAAATGTGCGAGCAACTGGAGTTGGACACGATGATCCTGATGGGTCCCTTCTAGCTCAGCATATTTTATGATTCTGTGAATTTTGAGTTACTTTGGTAGAGATTTAGTGCAGAAACTTTTGGTGTAATGACATTCACGTGTGAATGGGTGAGTCTGACAGAGGAGCAGAAGATCTGTCGGTTGCTCACGTGAAATGTGCATGCCTGGTGCTTGTAGGCCCAATAAAGGGTGGAAGTAACAATGATTTGTGCGAAAAAGTTGGTGAATTGATGTTTCTTCTTTCTTTTCCAACAGAGAATATGAAACAGGAGCCAAAATGACATCCCGATTTGGAAAGACCTACAGCCGGAAAGGGGGAAACGGCAGTTCCAAGTTCGATGAAGTGTTTTCCAACAAACGGACCACCCTTAGTACAAAATGGGGAGAAACCACCTTCATGGCCAAATTAGGACAGAAGAGGCCCAGTGTCAAACCAGATATTTCCGAAGTTCCTAAAAAACCCAAAGTTGAAGATGAGGTAACAGAGGATCCATTTGGATTTGACAGTGATGAAGAATCTCTTCCTGTGTCTTCAAAGAATGTGTCACAGGCTAAAAGCTCCTCTCAGCTGGAACCCGGTGAAACTGCTCAGTCTGAGGACTTCACTGCTCTACTTGAAGCTAACAGCAGAATTAATCAGCCAGACAGTGGAGAAAATGTTGCATCCAGCAAGTGCATACCTTTTGACAATACTGTTCCTCTCTTAAAAGAAAAGAGCACAAGCAAAAACATGGAAGATGGAGAATGCAAGGGCAGCAGTGCTAAACTTGCAACTGCAGGTATGTTTGCTCAGCTGTCCAGATACTTCTGTTTTCCTCTGATTTTTGCTAATCTATCTTTAGACTTTGCGTTTTCAGGGGATGGTTAAAATGTTCCAATAAAATTGTGGGACAATTGATTATAAAAAATTGTAGAGGATATACTAAAAACACTTGGAAGCATCCTGCATTTTACACACTGGTATGAGATCCTTGGCACTCTAATCCTTGTGTCTGCAGATTGAGATACAGTGCTTTAGATTCAATGCAGTTTGTTAGACCACCTTGAATAAAATGGAATCATCTTCCTTTTCTAAAATAGCTCAGTGCAATTGTGGTTTTTAAACATGTGTTTTGAAGAGGGATGAGTTAGTGGTAATAGAAGGCTTTATTACTAAGTTTCTGGCTTTAATTTAGTGCAGGTATGTGCTTAGTACCAGGCAGGTGTAGATACAGATTATAACATGTCTTATTTCATTATTTGGATGGAAAAAGTAGTTTTCTGAACTTGGGTTGCACGAAGGTTTTTTGTTTGGCTTCGTTTGTAATTAACACATCTTTGTCATTGCATAGGTAAAAAGCTTCTGGCCTGTGAAACTGAATTCTGTGAGAAGGTCTTTTAGGGGCTGTTTCTGGGTTCTTGAGTGTTTGTAAGGTACTGTAATGCTTCTGAGAGGGAGTTCACAAGGCCCATGGAGCTGAACATCTCTGTAATTTTATTCAGGTCATTTTTGGAGGAGATCAGGTGTTGTTATATCTCATGAGAAACTTTTGTATAATGGGCTGATTAAACCACAGCTTCTGTAATTGGGCAGAAGATCACATTAGCTGAACCTTGATGAAGATGACACCTACTGACTTGCTCTGGGTTATCAAAATCAGCTTTAATGAGAAGAACTTCTATAACTTTGATTTCTCAGATATAGTTGACTTAACCCTAGGCTCAGAAATTTGAGTGGACTTGTTAAGTTACAATGCAGTGGACAAAAATACTGAATAGTAGAAGATATGCATAGCTCAGTTATTTGCAATGTAATTCTATTAGTGATCTAATTGAAGAAAACACAAGAAATGTTGATTTGAACTGTAATTTGACAGACGCATTGGTGGGATGTGTAGTTGCCTTTTGATCTTGCTCTTATTTTTGCTGCTAAAGTATTTCTTGTTTTCCTATGGTTTATAGCAGTTTATCTGTAAGTATGATTCATCTTCAGCCTGGAAACAAAATTTATGGGTTTTTTTGAAGTTTGAATGTAGTTTTCATAAGTGATTGAATAAGTTCATCCCCCAGTATTTACAAGGAGAAGAAATAATAATGAGTTTCCTTGGTTGTTAATGAGCCCATTGTAGCAGAACAGGTTTTACAGTGAAATGGTTTCCTTGTAGAAAAGTTTTGTTAGAACAGTATTTTTCAAGTTGGAAAAGAAAGTGAGAGCTGTGGGCAGAAAAAGTTAATAAAGCTCTGAAAATTCATAGTGCAGGAGAGGCCAGGAGGAACAGACTCCAGCACTTGCATTGGTGCTTCCCAGTTCCAGTCTTGTGGAAAATAGTAAAATACCATATTTAGCACAGAAAAACTTTCTAATTTGATGCTTATTTAAATTCTAGAATTCTTTGTTAAAAGACAATATTATATATACTATGAATATACACAGCTCTAACTGGAAGGAAGCTGATGAATCTTGGTGGATAAGGCCATCAGTGGCTGTTGAGTGTGGTGGTGGTGGTCTGGATGCAGAGAGGGAGACTACTTAACAGTTTACTGAAGGAATTCTGTTCCTGCATGCTGTCCTGAAATATTTGTTAACCACTGCAGTTCAACCAGTAGCAGTGAAGGACAGGGTGGATCTTGACCTGATGATCCTGTTCTTTCTGAAGGTATTAGTTTCTGTTGACACCCAGACAAATGAAGATTAAAACCCATTTCGTATTTTTCTTCAGAAATTGAAATCAACTGAGAATGGATCCTTGCAGAACATCCTAGGAGGGTCTTTGGTTTCCTTACCCTTATTTAAAGGCTGTAGTCTTGGTGATAGTGTTTCTTTTTGACAGTAAGTGTAAATAAAACTCGGATGGTTTAATCTGCTTTTATGCTTATGTGTAAACTGATCCAAAACAAATAAAATTGTCTCTGAGGACATTGCTCAGAACACTGAGCAATTAGAGATAGTGGTATAGTCAGCCAGTGTACATGTAGGTGCTTCAAAGGCTCCTTTGTTGTAGTGACTGCTAAGTCAGGTTTGCCTTTCAGAACTGCAGAGAGTCAGTTTGACTGATTTGGGGCAGGGTTCCAGAGGAGAAGGGAACCATGGGGAGTGTACAGGTATAGTGGATCTACTACTGCTGACATGTGCTCACCCTCCCTGTAGTTATTTCCCCCATCCTGGTGACTCTTGAATTCTACCAGGTTCAACCCTTTTTTTCCAAGCTCAACTACTCCTGAGGAGGAAAGAAAGGGGGGTGGGGAAAGTGAGCAGGTAGAAGAATATTAATATTCCCAGTGTAAGAGGTTGCAATGTGAGCTCAACCTTAACCCACATATAGCAGTGTATCTCTGGGTGCAGAAAACTAGGCTATGTTGGCACTGATATTCAAGAAAAGGCTTGCTGACTTGTTTAAAGTGCAGTTTGCTGGTCTTTGTCCTAAAACTGACTAGACAGTGCATGAGTGAAGGTCTCCTGACTTCCTGAGAGCGTGTGCCATCAGTGTATCTTAATGTACCTGAATTCTTAACCTGGGTGGAATAAGGTTAAGAATTAGTATTGAAAACTGTGCCTTAACAGGGCTGTGCACAAAGTGAGAGGTACAGTTAATTTTGCTCAGTTCTGCCTCCACGTGCATTCCTTTGGACGTTAAAATAAAGGTGATGCAGTGTCAATTAATTTTAACTAATGTTTGATGTTAAAAAGCAGTTGGTTTGGGGGGTTTATTTTATTAGTTTTGCAGCTGTGTAACAGTTGAGGGTCTGTATGTTTTATTTAAAATGGTAGAACTCACTGGTCTCTTTTTTTTTTTTTTAATAGCCTTCAGCTAGTGCTTGTAACAATCTTATTTTAAAGGCTTTGAGAAGCTCTTAATGTGTAAAGCTTCTCATAATCTTACCCTAATGTTGCTTGATCAAGACTTAATACTGTCTGAGGCATGTCCATGAGTAATCCTGTATGTAACAGGTAATTTAGAGATGAGAGTTCAGGTAAATTTGAAACAACAGAAGACTGTTCAGTATTAATAGTTACTGTTAGGTCATCTTTGTGAAGGTTGGAGGACTTGGTATCTAGAAAATAAGTTGTGTTATAGGAAAAATACCACACTGGTAAGTAATATCAAGGAAAAATGCAGCAACTTAGAAAGTGAGGTTTTTATGGGAGAGCCTTACAGGAGGGTAAGGCGAAAACATGCAGAGAATACTTGGGTTTTTGAAACACTCTGGTGGGATTCTGTTTATTTTTTTAAACTATTAAAAGTATTCTGTAAGGCATAACCCAAATAGTATTTCATGCTGTATTCACCTGCACACAAGCTTTAATATAAACACACTCATGGCCTTGCAGAGCAGATCATGAGGTCCTAGTTTTGAAAAACTTTTATAACTTTGCTCTTTTAGAATATTTATAGTAGCTTGTAGGTTGAAATTAATGTAGTACAAGTTTTCAGATGAAAACTAAAGTCAAAGCTTGATGAATTTGAAAAATTGGTATTGCATTTCATTATCAGTGTATGAATATGTTTCAGATTGGATAACTACTTTGCCTACTCTGGGTGTTTCAGTTTAGGGAAATACTTCTGGCATTATTGTGTGAGGGTTTGCATTTTGACTCTGGGTGTTGTGATCACCTGCCCTCTTTTGCTTTAGTGCACACTGCTGAGCTCTGTAACTCAAAACTTTTGGAGGATCCAAAGTCCAAGGGGTTGGTGCTGTTCACTGGAGAAGACACTTGGGTCGAGAGATGTCTCTTATCTTTGCATACCTTGTATTCCTGTTGATGGACTATGAAATAATATTCCTTTTTTACATTAATTCTAAGTGAAAATATTAGGTATTTAATTGTGCTGTTAATGGAGAAGTTTTTTGATTGTGCATGGATTAAATCTGGTTTGTTTTAAAGCCTGTGAGTTTATTTCCTGAAAATGTGTTTTGCTTGCTGTGGAGAAATAGAAAATAGAATGGCTTAAAATGTCTCTCCAGACTATAGAACAGCATGGGAATAGTGTCCCTTTCTGCTGTGTTGTGATGCTAAGTACAGATTTTGTGGTTATTGTCTTGGCAGTGCCCTTTGAGGCTTTTCAAGATTAAAAGAACAAATTATTACATGTAATGTATTTGTGATACTTGCTTTCTTTTTTTTTCCCCCTGAACATTTAGAGTAATAATGACAATAGCTCGTCATCATCTTGTCATTTGTTGCTGTGTACTGGTACTCGAACAGGTCTTTGTTCTGGCAGTAGTTGTGCTCTTGGTGCTTTAAGGAAGCATTTATTTACCTGTTGACTCTATTCGATTCTTTTGGTTTTTCCAGGCAGTGCTCTCGTTTTTTACGTGGGGACTGTGTGGGTATTGGAATCGAATCAAAGTGGCAAATGCACTCCTTCTTCATAACTTGTGCTTATGTGCAGGAGCAAAGGGATGTGACTGTGCTCGGCTGCTCCATGGCCCAGGATGCAGGATCCAGTTGTGTTGAGTTGCTGGAAAAGCACAGAGAGCGAGCCCAGAGCACTTTGCAGGAAATGGTTGCCCTTGGGAAGGAGATGGTTGAAGTCATCTGGTCTGTTCCCGACAGACTATCCTGATAGTACCTCAGTGACTGTGTGTGCAAAGCCTCTGCATCCTGATTATGTGGGTGGGGAGCCCTATCTTTAGAGTTAAGTTTCTACTTCTCAAATGCAGGTTTGTTACATAATTGTGTTTGACAACGAGATTGGGCCGGGTATTGCTTTCAAATGGCTCCAGAGCTTCTATTTTGTGTTTAACAGTGACATGGACATTTAAGATAATAGTTAGGTCAGAGTAATATTATCTTTTCTCCTCTGCAGAGTTGTTGAGAGCAAGTTATTTACTTCTTGAGGAAGAATTTCAGTTTGGTCATTTTTCTGTCCAAAAAATGGAACAAAAAGTTGGGGAAAACTGAATGAGGTCTGAGCATTTGGCTGTCTTAGGAGACAGCTGGCAGCAACCACGATTAAAAAGAACTTCAGCTGTGCTCTGGCTGGGTCAAAGCATTAAGAACCTGATAGGAGAGAGGGGGAAAGGTCTGCCAGAAAATATGTATGCCCATAGAATTTCAGTGTTAGGAGTTTTGTTTGGATGGCAGTAGTTACGATGGGTATGTAGATAGCTGGGTTTTATCCATAAGTTCTTTAGTTGTTTGGGGGGGTGTGTGTGTGTGTTTTTTTCTTTGGGTTTTTTTTTTGGTTTTTTTTTGGGGGGGGGTGTTTGTTTGGGGTGTTGTTTTTTGTTATGTTTTTCCTTTTTGAAGATATCCCTTTTCCCCTTACAGGTAGAATTGTCTTGCTGTGTCAGTAGCCCAAGTTGAAACTGGTGTGATAATTGTTGTCAAATTCTTGGTTTTTTTGTCTACTTTGGTGTTGGCTTGTTGGTTTTTTCCTGGAGTGTTTTTCAAAGTCTGAAATGATTGAAATTCTGTTTATGCTGGTTTGCTAAAACAGCAATACAGAAAAAAATTCGCGACACTTAGGAAGGAATCTGATATCTGCAACATCTTTCTTCTAATGACAGGGAAAATCCTACTATGAATGCCCATGTAAGCACATGACACTTCCTTCCCCTAAATCTATTCCTCCTCTTTCTCATTCAGCAGTGAATTTTGCATTAAATACTTTTAAAATCATTCTTTCTTTATGGACTTGTACAATGAACAGTTAGTTTTTAAAAGATCATACTTTTGACTGTCGCTTAACTTGGATATTTCAAAAGTTGAAATAACTTTGCATTTACAACATTTGGGGCTTGTAGAAAACAAACCAACCCTGTTAACCTGGCTATCTCTGAAGTGGGCCAGATTTTGGGCTCAAGCTGCTGAAGTTTTTATTACCTTTATGGAAAACATTCTTCAAATTCTAACTTAGCTTATATTTTCTTTTAAAAAACTGCTCCTGTATTCAGTAAAGGGTTTCCACATATTTATGAGTACTGTCTGAATTCAGACTGACTTAGCCTAGGTACACATCTGTTTTGACAGTTAGTAGTGCTGCTATGTTATAATATACTTTATTTTTTTTCCATAGAGACTTCCCCTAGAAAAGTTGGTGAAAACAAGTGTTTTTGGCATGTGCCAGCACGTTGTGCTGTCCATGACACTTAGCAGTAGTTAACTTCCTGGACCAGCTTTGTCCTGCTGCTCTGAGCAACTGGTGCCCTTGGGAGCTGCCAGCAGGGAGAATGTGCCTGTTTCCTTGGACTTTCCATCAGAGGTGAACAGGGTACAGCTGGTTCAGGCTCTGACAGCTCTTGTGCTACAAAGTGTAGCAGCTCCTCTGACCATTGCATTTGATGTGCAATTTCTGTCTCTTCATCATTTTATTTTTAGATTTCTGAGACCAGATAGTCTTGCTTGAGGTGTTGTAGAGTTTTTCAAAGCTTAATTCTTTGCTGGAGGACACAAGTCTTCTTTCTGTAGAAAGGGGTTTTAGCATTGTTTACTCAATTTGTCTTTTATTTGAGAGAGTTGTGGACTTTGCAAGTTGGGTGTGCATTGGTACTCTACTGCATGATGTGTTGGGTTTTTGTATAATATTGATATCTGTAGAGTCACATTATAATTAGTTTTATGAATGTGGATAGCTACAGCTGTGAAGCACTGTTAAAAAAAGTGTTGTAGAAGAGTTTTAAGCAAAATTAGAGAGAATAATGAGTAGTAATGATAGTTATTCCACCTGTGAAAAGCAAGCTGTAAGAGTATAGGTGCAACTTGGACAAAAATACTTACCTGGGGAAAAAGGGTTTCATTACTGTAAATATACTAGTGTGTCATCAGTCAAGATAACAGAATATACCAGTTTGAGCTGTCTAAAACAATTCTCTGAGGAACCTGTGAAGTTGTCCAGGCAAAAAGGGAAGTAGTGTTAGTTTGACAAACCAGAGCAACTCTGACAGGCTGTGTCAAAAACCTGGAAAAACACTTCAGGCTCCTGGGACCTTCTGTGCAACCTGTTAAGCTCCTGTCCTGTCCACAGTCCCCTATCCTTGCCCTGTTATGTGCTTGTTTTATGGAATAAAACTGGGGGGGGGGGGGAAGAGGAAATTCTTTTTACTCTGTCAGTTCCTGAAAGTTTTGCAATTTTTAGACTTTCCACCATCTCAACAAGTCTGTAATTATATGATGTATTTTATTATTATTGTGACCAAATATTTTGTGGGTGGGGAGATACTCCTTTTTCTTATGTAGTACAAAGAAGAAATAGTATTGTCTCTGAGGGCTGTTTCTGAGGGAACACCTTTTCAGGTGTTTTTTCTTAAGGAAAACCTTTAAGAAAAAAAAGGGTTAGATGTGTTACAGGTAATTAAAGAAAAATGAAGTTGAAATGTGAGACATTTCAATGTCAGAATTGTCAGAGATGTGAAGCTGAAGCATGTAGGTGTCTCATCTCTAAAAAAAAATTAAATTCTCTTTTTTAAAAAGGAGGTGTGGTTTTTTTTAAGTCTGGAATTGCAGTCTTTGTTTTGTACATGGTCTTAAAAATAAAAAAGAAGGAGGTAGTACCACTATGGCTACCTGTGGTAGTCACAAGGCATTTACTGTTTTTGTTGGATGTATAGAATAGCATTTGTTCCATCTAATAAGGGAGTGCTTATATTAAGTATGCATTTTTTTAAAAAGTTATGAACAGAATATTATTTTTATATCCATCTAGTCTAATTGATACAGGTCTGGATGCATATTTGTTAAATGTTTAAAGGTTTATTACTGAAAAAGCAGTGGGATTTTGACAACTCTATTACATTCCTGCTGTTTGAATGTTTTCATATATGTAGAGGAGCATAAACTCCATTATCTTAAGTGAATCAAATATCTTGACTTGTCTGAACTTGAAATTTTGTCTCTAGTGGTCATTTTATAAAGGTTACTTGGAACAATAATCATCATAACCACTTAAATATAGTTTTACAGGTTGGTAATGTGCATCTTTGTGTGTGTGAAAAATTCTCATGTTTGGTGGGAAAAAGTAGAAGCTTCATTTGTTTGTTTTTTTTTCTTTTAATTCATCAGCAATACTAAAGACATCTCTGTGTTGTTAAGTGACATAAACTAGAGCATAAAATAAAGCAAGAGGTGTGGGAGTGTTTATCAGTTCGTGTTCCATCTAGACCTGCCAGTCATTTAGATTGGTTCTCTTATACTGTGGTAATTAAGTTTTAGAGATTTAAACAGAAAACAAATCATGATTACCACAGAACATTGTTATGGTTCCTGGGGATATTGTGCTTGTACCTGGGCAGGGCAGGGCAGGGGGAAAGTTAAATGCTGTCACTGAATTGAAGTTACTTGGGAGACTCTTTCTGTTATTTGAGCCTCAAAAGAGCCTAATTGCAGTTACAAACAGGAGGAGAAGTTACCTGCCTCTCTTGGACTACAGAACATCTAATAATTCACCGTTAGTTCATTTTTTCATGTTCTTCCTGCAGTCATGCTAGCTTCTGCTGTAATAGTTACTATTAGTAAATGCTATAATTTTTAAAGTCAAGGTTACTGGAATTGCTGTTATTGTACACCTTTGGGCAATTAGCAAGTAATTTGCAGTAATTTCTGGTGTAGAAGCTTCAGTGTGACAGCTATTGACCCACTGATGAGATGAGAACAGTGACCTGACAAAGTACCCTTTGAGGAAGTATTCCTCTAAATGTCACTGCTTGGTTTGCCACTAATGCATTATGATGATCCACTTTTAAAGCCAAACTTTCTACCTGGTGTGCACTAAACAGTTTAGTAGTTACCTTTTCCATCAGCTTTGCTTATTTATTATGGGAGTTGGAAAAATCTCCCTGGTGCAGTTAGTAAGACTTTTGAAGTACTGTGTGTGTTTAAAATTTTGATGCCTCAAAATGAAGGGGGAGGTTAACTGCCACTTATTTGCTGTTTAGGAGTAACCTGGTCTGCTGTATTAAATTACTAACTGAAAATGAAAAGTGATTTGCAACACTTTGTTGGTATTTGTGGAGTCTTCTCAGACAACTGAAGATTCCAGGTTGCTCCTGCACATGCTCAAAACGTTGCATGGCTTATACAAAGCCAACAGAAGTCCTGCTTAGTACACAAAGAGTTGTTAGTGGTGTTTGCCTTTTCAGATCATTCCTTGTGAGTGTAGTAAACCAAGCATCAATAAGGCCATTTGACTGGGATAGAATGGATTTGGTAGTTACTAGTCAACTGAGCTGACCTGAGAAAGTGATCTTACATTTACAGATGAAGAGAAACAAGGAATTGCAGGCTGGAAGTGCTGGGTGTGTGATTTTGCTGCCTAAACTCAGTCTGATCAGATTTTACTCATCTTCAGGTGTACTAAGGCCTTGAAGTACGTCTGCATTTATGATGGTTTTCATGGAGCTGGTGGAGACTGGCATTGAGGAAGTAACAGCTGGCTCAGTTTCCTTGGGTTTGTTTTTGGGTTATTGGGAGCAAGCATGAGAAGGACAGGTGGGTTGGGCAGGTGTGGAACTGGAGATGAGAATAGGAGCCGCTCTGGGAAGAAAAATGTAACAACCTCAGTACAGCAAGTACAAAAAAAATTGAAGCAGAGAAAATAGATGGGAAGTGGGATTGTTCTTGTCCTGGTGCATCTCTTAACTGAGGCTTCAGTTTGTCCAAATGAGGCTGCTGCAATAAGAGTAGAATTTTTTTTCCCTTAATAGGTCACAGACGACTAGATGGGATTGTGTTGTTTGCCTTGTTGCTTGTCCTACAAATATTAGGCTAATTTTAGCACCTTTTAAATTGTTCTAGAACAATTTGTAGAATAGTTTTTCTGTGTGTCTGTAACTACATTATCAAAATTAACTAAAATTCACTCTTAATGAAAAGATTATCTGTTTGATTTTATTACTCGGTGAAATATCCAGTGTGTGTTGGAAAAACTTTTAAAAATAAAAGCATCCTATTAGTTGATATAAATGTCATGAGAATCATCTTTCTTTCAGTGGCCTAGTAGATGATGGCTTTACCTCTTGCCTACTGACAGGGTAACTTCCTGGCAGGGGACTGCAGAAATAAAGTGGCTTCAACTGCTAAACACTGTGTGAGAACTGATGAAGGGACAGAAGAATTTAGGGAGTGGTTTAGATGAACTGATCTTAAGTGAAAGGGTTCAAGATGCACTCCCTGAATATCTTTGCTTTTTGCAAGATAAGAAGCCTGGAATTTTAAAAGAACATGTGTGGAATTATGTATTGTAGAGTAATTGTGACTTTTGTGATGTGCTAATAGCAGAGTGAAAAAAACCCAGTAGACTAAACTTTTTCGGAGTAGTTGATTAGCATTTCTTTGGAGGCAGATTCCTTGATTATTTTTTCCATTAATTTTTTATCAGTGCTACTGATGTGTATCAGCTTTGGCCTCTTCAGTAAGTTTTCCAGGCTTGATCGTGTTTCTTGCTTGAGAGTACAGACTGTAGCTGAGATCATAATGATTCAAGTGAAGACAATGTAAAATAAAACTTCAGGTTTTTTCATCTCAAAACAGATTCCTGAATTATTTGATCCTTGGGTTGTTGTAATGCACATAAATACATGTATAGTCTATTTCTTTCCTGGGAAGATGAGATTTGTTTCAGTCCTGGTATGAAATGCAGCTCTTTTATGATCCTGGACTTTCTTAGGATGGGAAAACTATTCCTTTCCCAGATTTGCATACTGACACTTCTTCCTAACAATTCAGTGTTGTTTAGTGAGCCAAGGCAGCCATATTTTAAATGTACTTATTTTAGTGTTGCTTAGACATTATTAACTCAAGTAAATATGCGCAGATACAGAACAGAAAGGTCTGAAAATTATTTTAATTGAATTTGCTGTTTTTCATGCCTAAGTGTTGTAGTAGTCTTCAGCTGCACAATAACATTAAACATATGGGGGAAAGGTACGCTGTCAAATTCGCTCCTTGATTACAGAAATTCATTTTGGTTGGGCCTCTTGGATCATCACAAGCATCAGATTGAAATGGGAATAATAAGATTTCTTGTATTATGTATTGATACTGAAAAAGACTAACCAGAAATCCATCACTGGGGGGACAGGGATAGGTTTTTTTAGACTTTGAGAAATTTAGTTTTGCATTTCATATATTCTGTGAAGAGCTTTTTTTATTTCTAGCTGAGTATGTGTAAAGGAAACTTAGATGCCATTTGTGAAATACTACTTGTCCTGGCTCCCTGAGGCATTTTGGCTGGGATTGAACCGATTTCCTGCAGCACAGGATTTGGTAGCCATTTCTTTTCCTAGAATTTTCAGCTTGTACCCTTAAATTCTTCCATAAACCATATTTGGATGGTGCTGATGCTCACTTGATGCTCCTCATCAGGAGGGCTGAAAAGGGCAGACCCCTTGGTTTCAGTGTCTGGTGATACTGTCTTGGAAACTTCCAAGAAATTCTTGTTTCCAGAAAACAGCACACTTGGTATTGTTGCGTGTCTTTGTGTGTGTGTGTGTGTGAGGTCAACAGCAGAGTACGGCAGGTACAGTCACCACGAAACTCTGTCACCAAATCCACTGAGCTTTTGTTGATATTCAGGGAAAACAAAGGGAATGGTTTCCCTACTGGTTTAGGGGACAACAGGTGGAAGACTTGCTACCGGCATCACTATTGTGTGGCTGCTGGTCAGCTGGAAACAGAGCGTAAACAAATGACTTCTTACAGAGGAATTTGTTCTCTTGGACAGTGTAAGACTGGAGAAGACTAATTTTTGGCAGCAGGTCTTCTTCAGACAGGCAGAAACTCATTGTAAGAACCTGCATTTCACAGTTTGTATGAATATGCAGACATAGCTAAGTCATTGATTCTTAGGTGTTTTGTGTTTCTAATGACACTACCCCGTTTTTTTCAAGTTCTACACAAAAGTTAAAAGCACTTTTGCTTTGAACTTTCATCTGAAAGCAAAAAGGTTTTGCTTTTAAAGTTCATCTGAAGCAAATCAGACACTAAAATCTATGTACTGTGAAACTTTCATTTGAAACACAAGTGTAGCTGCCATAGTTTGTTGTAAATAAGGATTTTGGGGGAGTGTGTTTACATAAGAATAAAATAAAACAGTCTTATGACCTGTATACAGGAAGGAAATTATTTTCTCATATAATTAAAAAATGCATTGTAGTTCTCTGTCTCTAATTATTCTCTGTAAGCCACTTGTGAGTGAAACATTGGTAATAATCTCTGAAAATTTCACTGCAGACTTTGTCTTTTTTGTGTAGTTTGTCTAGGGAAATGAGTGGTTGTATTTTGGGTGTACTGCTTTTTCATGATGTGCATGTTTTCAGAGTGATGCTTGTTTTAAGGATTTATTTACTAAAAATTATGAGAAGACTTTATTATGGTAAAAGCTTTCAGCTGGAGGGCTTAAAAAGTGTAAACCAGATGGATAAAGACCTTTTCAATGTTTTTTATCATTGATCACTGAATGTTTGTTGTATATTGTGGCTTTGAAAAAGTTGCCCACAAGTGACTATTTTTTGTATTGCAATGTAGTAATAAGTTTATCTTTCCTTGTAGATAAAATCCAGAATTTGAATGAAGATAATGAGAACAGTCATTTTATCTATGGGAATGCTGAAGACAGTAACAAAACCAATGCTGAGACTACAGACACTTCTGGATGCAACATTGAAGCCAAGGACTTGACTGATTCTTGGGACTCCCACATCGGGAAAACAGCAGACTCTCCATCAGAAACATCTCAGACAAAGGGGCCCTTAAGAACTCACTTGTATGAATGGGAGGATGAAACCGAAGACACCAGAACTGGAGAGTATATATTAGCTTTCGACAATGAACATCTCTCAGAGATGAAGAGCAAGGATGAGGAGGGTGATAAAGAAGATACTGAAAATCCAAAGGAAGCCATTAACGAAGAACTTGTGCAAACTATTCCTAGGCCAAGCAACTGTAGGACATACTGTCGATCCAACAAAGCAAAACTGCAGGGGGCAACAAATTTTGACAAGCTGATGGATGGCACTAGTCAGTCTTTATCCAAAGCAAACAATGAGTCAAATAATGATGGTCTGAACCCAGGAAAAAAAGTTTCTTTAAGTAGTGGGACCAGTTTTAGAGGGACGGTGGGGCGGACTAGAGACTACACTGTTCTCCATCCATCTTGCTTGTCGGTTTGTAACGTCACTATCCAGGATACCATGGAGCGCATGGATGAATTCACCACGGCAGCCCCGACGGACCTGGGAGAAGCCGGACGCTTGAGGAAAAAAGCAGACATTGCCACCACGAAAACCACGACCAGGTTCCGACCGAGCAACACCAAATCCAAAAAGGATGTCAAGTTAGAGTTTTTTGGGTTTGATGATCAAGACGAGGGCGGGGGAGATGAAGGCGCCTCTAGAAGTTCTGGGAGTTCCAATTACAAAATCAAGTACTTTGGGTTTGATGACTTGAGTGAAAGCGAGGATGAAGATGAAGAGTGGCAGGTAGCAGAAAGGAAGGCTAACAAAAAGCGAAGTAGAACTGTACCATCTTCTTCTCTACAGTCAACCTCTGAGGGCAATGAAAACTGCTCCCAGGACAGCCAGCTCAGTACTAATGCAGGTACATAGAACTCTTCTGGAATACATATTTAACATTTAATTTTAATTGGCCTTAATCTTTTGTTCTGTTTGCAGTATAGCTGAGAGTTGAGCGATAGCACTGTTTGGAAATCTAACAGTTAAATTCACTTATTTCTGCTGTGGGCCTGTCTGGTGTTTCATATCTGTCTTGAAGTATGCTTTATACTCCTTGATCTCTTGCCAGAGAGTTGTTTCTTTTTGAACAGAAGATTCTTACCTTACTGGTGTGTTGAGCACACAGTGCCTGTGCCTGGAAGGCAGATATCTTCCCACAGAAGCTCCACATCAACCCAGACTTACGGAGCCGAGTGCAGAAATTTAAGTAACTCTGAAGAGATGTGAAATATCTCTTTGTGCTTTTGAATGTGTTTGTAGGCAGTTGGGACGTTTCTCGAGTTCTATCTTATCTGAGGATGCAGAGCCTGGGAGAGGCTGCAGGGACCCACAGTCAGATAACTGGCTTTGGGAGAGCCTCTGTGTGTTCATGTTTTTCTGCTCCTGTTTTCAGTTTTTAGGTATCTCCCTGTTCTGCACAGGTGGGGTGGGTGTGGGTGTGTTTACTCACACACAAACATGAGTAAAACTGTGCACGTGGCATTTGCTGAGCAAGTTCTGGTGATTGAGATCCTTTGAACAATTAGACTTGCTTGGAGGTCGGTTGGGTCCTGAGTAATGACTCAGATCAAGGCTGGGGTGTGTTGGTGAAGAACAGAAGGAATAACTCTGGTGAAAGGTTGCTTTTAGCTTTTTCCTTTTGAAAAAGTCCGATGCCAAAGAATTGTGCATGTTGGAGTGAGTATTTCAATACACTGCCACTGTTCCATGGAACTTTTTGGTCCTCCATTTTGGAGCATGAAGCATAAGAAGTTTTCATCCATTCACTGAAGTGGTTACATTTTTAAGGCTTTGGTAAGACGTATTTCACTATGATGAGGAGAGGGAGAACTCAAATCTTGCCTTGCAAACGTTGGAGGGATTTTTTCCTACAAATAGCTTCTGCTAATATAATCCAAAAATAAAATTTCATAGGAAAAAATGTTCATTTGTCTGTTCTAATTATAGCTGTTTCTAAAACCAGAATTTTTTGTAAGCCTTTTAATCAAAGGTAAATGTCACTGCTAGGGTTTTTGTTAGATTTGAAAAGGAACAAATGGATACTGATGTTCTATGAGAAGATTGTGTTTTTAACAAAAAAGACCTTGATTTGCTTTCATAAATTTTACTTACGATGAGACACTTGCATTCCAGCTTCTTAGGAAAATGGGCTTAACTTACAGGGCCGCCTAAGAAATACTCTGTGTCCCTGTCTCTGATGAGTCTTTGTTCAGCCATTTATTCCATGGGAAAAAAATTGCTTGTACAGTTAATGCAGCTGAGATGCTGACCCATCAAATAATCCTTTCAGCTGCTGTCCTCAGGAGTCTCAAAATATCTACAGTTTGCATTCAGCACTCCATTTACCGAGCAGGCCTTTATACCTGAGGTATCATAGGTTATTTCTCTGAAATATTTTCCTAAGAGATTTTTGTGGCACAGGTAGATTTAAATTTATGTTTTGTTAGTTCTTAATGCACTTCTCCAATTCTCCGGTAAGAGCTACCTCTCAGTGCCTCTGCTGAGAGATGCTTCCCCTTTATTTTGCATCTCCTTTGCTCATTTGATTCCTGTTTTGCACTGCTGTAACTAGGTGGGATTTGACTTGCAGTTTTTCCTGACATTTGAAAGGGTAATGCCCTGTCATGCAGATTTTAAAAACAGGGAGTCTGATGCTGCCCTAAAATTGGTAGGACTCCTTGATAAAGTTCATGCTGTCTTCTCTCAGACCTTGGCAAATTTTGGACATCATGATCACTCAGAACAGCCCTATTAAGATCTTTAAATATAGTGATGCTGAGTCTGACAATTCTGGACTTGTGGATCTAAGCCTGAAGGTGCAGTAAAAGTGACACTGCTCTGAGGTATCATCTTTACATACTGAAAAAAAGGGACTTCTGTGTCCATGAAAAATGCCAGCTTTGACTCCAAGCATCAGAAAAGGCCTTCAGTACTTCCTGCACAATAAAACTTTCCTGAAATGACAAACAGTACTGAGAGTTGCTAATGTCACCTGAGTTCTGTATGTGCTGTTCTTTTTTTGTACTAATGAATAAATGCACAGATAAAAATCCAGAGTTCCTGTTCCAGGTTGACAGGTGAGATGCCAGATTGCCTCTCTGAATTTCATTCCCTAAAGTTGCTAAGACTGATTTTGGTGTTCCATGCATAAGGAACGTTACATGGCATAATCAGTTTTGCAAGAAACTTGCTGCTTACTCTGCTCTCTGTTTGGTCCTACTTTGCCATAATACTGATTTGGTTACTTACTGCAATCCAGGTGTATTTTTATGAAACATATTTCGGAATCTTAGTTTAAAATATCTTATTAAGATTTTGTAATAGAACAGGAAATGGACTATTCCTTCCAGTCTAGTAGTTCCCAATTGAGGGAAAGTAAGTTTAACAATACATATTGAAATGTTTCTACAAATGAAATTTAAGAAGGTACAAAGACTACAGGGACAATATTGTTAGTTCAGGAAAAAATGCAAAATAGGTAAATTCAATTTTGGTTAGGCTATCTTTCACTGAAATGTCTTTTCTGTTGCTCACTTTATGATAGGCTTTGCTGCTGAACTGGTTAAAAATCTCCAAAAAAAGCAACACAAATAAAACCCCCAACTTAAAAAAAAAAAAAAGAGAGAAAAAGCTTCAGATTTTAAATTCCTAGATGCTGTTCACAAGCTTTTCTTTTTAATGAAAATACTTCATAACTTTATTAGCCTTAGATTTTTGCTGAAGCTTTGAGTTCTAGTTTATTTTTTATTTTGCCACTGTAACCTAAAATTGTCTCATTAGTCAGTGCAGCAGCCCAGAGAAGCAAAAGCCCCTTTGACTCGTGAGCTTCCCAGCTGTATTCTGCCAGAATGCCGGGGGCTGAAAGTGCTGGTGAGACTTTCCTAGGTCTGAAACACTCCCTCTGTCATCTCAGTAGCCAGAGCACAGGATGACTCCAGTGAAGAGGAGCTTTTAATACCAGAAGAAAATGCCTGACTTGACTGTAGTAGTCAATGGGGAGTTGTATCCAGGAGAAATCTGTATTGCAGCCTAGTCTTTTGCTTTGTAAATCAGTTCTGATATACAGCTTAACCTTTGTGTCATGCACTCGTTTTTACTTCCAGTGATCAGGATGGGATTCCTATAATCCTTCTGGATCATACACCTTTTGTATATCAATATCTAGCACTCAGTTAATTTCTGGTGAGCCAACTTGCCCTATTTTTTTTTTTTTTTAATTCCTTTGCATCTTTTCAAAAAGCAAATCACCTGTTGGGTAAATATTTTAAGCCAGTTAAAACTACCTCAAAGTGCTCAGAGGCAGAGTCCTGTTTGGACTTCAAAACCTTCTGCAGAATTACTCTGAGACACTAAAACAAAACTATGTTGTTGTTCCCCAGGAAATTTCCTGTGGTTGTTGCCTTCTAGTTGATCTTTGAACATCTTTCCAGTTCTAGCCAAGACAGGCAAATTATCTCAAAGATTTTAAGTGCCTTGAAAATGGTTGGATAGAGGAGCCAAAGACCTTACATGCTCCCATATTGAGAAAACGGTCAATATGCCCAACTTCTCCATGAGGGGGCAAAAAAAACGGCATACAGGAGAGAGCTGGTGGAAAACAAGGGTCACTGCTTAGCAAACAATTCATGTGTTTGCCTCACTCTGTTAATGGTAACAAAACACTTCTCCAAACACTGTTTAGCTTAAATTTGAAAGTCTGCTGTGATAATGTATGCAGAGTGCTTTTAGGGTACCTAGAAGGCCTCCAAAAGCACTGCTCAAATAAAAGCATTCCAGGTGACCTTACAAAGCTAGTAAGTGTTTGATGTGCTAGCAGCATCAGAAAAATCAGAATTATCCTATTGCAAGTAGGAGTTTTAATGTTTTTATCAAGAAGTTTCTTTAAATTTAAAATGACGTAATTTGAATGGGGTAGTTCAGAATCACATAAGAGTAGAATTCAAACAAAAAAACTTAGGATGATTTTAAAATTGTGACTTAGTTGATCCAGAGCTCTATTAATCATTATTGAAGACAATGCCAGCTCCAGCTCTTAGCACAGGGCACAAATTGCTGCTCTGATTTGGTGAAACATATCTTGCATTTCTAGAGTGATCTGCATGTTTGTAATTGTTGCAGTCAAGTAAGTTACTTTCCAGCTTTTAATCTACAATAGGAAGGTCCTGTTCAGTTGGCTTTCTTTGGGAATTAAATTCAGGGCCTGACTTCTACTTTAGAAGTATTTCAGGATTTGCAAGGATGTGCATCAAAGCAATTTGATTTTACTCCTTAAATTGTCCATCACACAACTAAACAGCAAACGGGTGGGCTGGGATGCCAGAGGCTGATTCCAGGGGGTGCCTGGCAGTAGAGCATCATGCCTGCCCTGGTGCTGCCAGGCTTGTTCAAATTTACTGCAGTTTCAGAAACGTTTGGGCCTTATTTTAGGAATACATCCTTCAGACAAGTTTTGTATCCTGGAGGGTGCCATTGGATATTTGCTTGCCTGATTTGCCTTTGCTTCCCTTCTTGCACAAGTACTTGGCCAATCCTGCTTACTGGATGTGGGTGCACTTGGGATTAGAGTAACCAATCCAACCTGCTTGGATTTTGGCAATGCAGTTTTCAAATAGCACCAGCTTTTCTGGAATAGATCAATTTTCTAAACAATTTATCAGATGAAGCAAGTGCATCTCTGTGCCTGTCTTGATTTCCATCTTCATTTGTGCCAAGTAAACCCTTTCCCTTGTCTCCAAGGGATAAAGTTTCTAATACAACACAAGTTTAAAGAAAAAATAAGGGGAAAAATTTAATTAGATGAGTGAATTGCAGATTTACAGTCCAAGACTGAGTAGTACAGGAATTACTGGTAAGGCAAGTATTGAATGCATTGAAAGGCCATTTCAGCAGTTCCTTCTAGCTGACTCTTTCCTGAGCTGATGACTACATTTTTTTCTGCTTACAGCAGAATAAGCAAATACAAACAGGCTGCCTTCATGAGAAGTGAAGTAAGATCAATTCTTCAGTCCTGTAATTGTAGTGTGAAATGTTCTCCTAAATCTCCTAATCTCATACTTTTGAAGAACCCAGTCTACTGTTTTATTCACCTGCTGCTCAGAGTTTTATCAGTAAGCCATAAGGAAGCAAATGTAAAAGGTAACCTGGGATTCTCAGGAATATGGAATGGGAAGGAGTAGCTTGAAGTTTACCCAATGGACAAGAGGTGGTTGTGACCCTGTACCTTGTTTTGCTTCTGTGTGCTGTGACAGTCCAGTCAGTAAACCTGAGCTCCAGCCAGAACTGTGTTTGGCTTTAAAGCTGATTTTTCTGATGAAGATTGATTGTTCATTATATAATTTCAGAAGCTATACATGTGGAATTGTCAGATCTGAGAAATGCTTTAGCAGTTCAACAGCTTTCAACATGGTTGCTTCATGTCTATATTTACCTTTAACAGATCTGGAGTTTTCAGAGGATGCATCTGGTGTGCTTGAAGGCAGTAAGAAATCCACAAATAAACAAGGTGATAAATCTAAGGAAAACACCAGGAAGATTTTTAGTGGGCCAAAGCGGGTGAGTAATAATACTGAGTTCTTATTTTAACAAGCTCTTCAGTATTGGTGTTTGTTCTTATATATGTAACAGAGCTTTTGTCCCAGTTTATATCTGCACTTGGATAATTTGTTGGCTTTTAATATTATTTCTGCAAAAGCAGAACCTTCAAATGAAAAATTTGTGGATGTGTTACTGGAAGTTTCACTTTTCAGATTTGTGTTGCTGTTGCAGAGCACCAGCCCTCGGACCCAGATGCAGGTGATTTTTGTGGTGATTGGATGTAGATGATTTTTAAAGCAAAGCATCAGTAAATGCTGTGTGTTTTATTTTGTGGTTTGTTGGCATTTGGGGGGAATTTTTTGGGTCTCTTTTCTTTGCTCTCTCAAGAAACATCTATCATATTATAGAATTGAACTTTTCTGAAGGTTTCAAAATGGGCATTGGTATAGTCTTTATAAGGGCAAGTGCCTTTATAGCATGTAGAATATTGAGATTTTCTTTCAGTTAAAAAAAGAATTCCTGATCCCACCCCAGTATTCCCAAACTATGTAGTATTGAGTATGAATTTGCCCTTTCATACTGTAAAAAGAGCTTTTTCATTTTATTGTTGTTAGGTGGGGTTTATCTTACCTATTATAATAGGTTACTCAGTATTTTGAGGCTTTTAAAAATGTGCATTCAGCAAAAATTGTGTTTACTGTTAGGGGAAGGTTTACAGTAGGGGGATCTATGTAATCTCCATTAAATGGAGCTTTTATGACCTGAATGTCCAGGACAGCCATTTCCAGTGCTTGAGAACTGTTCATGTGCTTTTTGAAGAACTCATTCCCGTCACCTGAAGACAATACCTGTGTCACCATCCTGGTAATCCAGGACTGCTGTAGTAAGAGAAAGGGGGACATAAATGTGTGTGTCTCCTTTCCCTGTGAGTTCCACAGGTTTTACAAGAGCCAGCAGTGGCATGTTATTATAGAAACTCTCTGCTGCGTGTGTTCAGAATGTGTTCATCGGTCCAACAGTTCTAAGATTTATTTTTTTTACTTATTTCCTTGTTAGTTTTCCTAAGGAATTCTAATAACTAAATCACTCTAAAATTTCTCATGAAGATGCCTAATTACTTTTGTTATATGATAGTTTCACTTTAAGTAATTTTTCAAGGTGCTTTTTGTTTTGGTCTTCCAGAACCAGAAGCTTTATTATCTCCCCAGCTGTGTTGGTACATAATTTTTTTGTTTAAAAATGTGGATTTGTTTTATTTCTCAAAACATGCAAGGGAATATTTTCCTGTGGGAGGATATGTGACCAGTAAGTCCTGTCAGCTGTGATACCCTTTGGATGAGAAGCTGCTTTGGGACTGGGCAGAATGGGAAGCTCTTGTCTCCAGAGTTTGTAGTCAGATAAGTGAGAAGAGTCTTTTCAGAACTGAAATAGTATTTCTTGAAGATGAGAGTTACTCAGCTTCTGATGATTAAATAATCTTTTTTTAAAAATCAGCTTCTTATCAGAGAACACGTTACAGTAGACACAAACAGAAGTACAGGAAGTGTAAATTTAACAGTACCTTTTTTGCTGAATATTAACAGCATAAAACAGCTGTGGGTGTTCTAGTAAATACAGAAATTTTTGTTAGCATTTAAATATTTATATGCTTCAAATATTATTCTATGATAGCATTTCATGTGTTTCTTGTTTAATTTTTACTCTTTAAATACTTGAGGGTTTATGCAAAAATGATTTTAATTAATTTGAATGCATATATCATGAAGTTACAGGGGGGGAAAGACAGCAATGTATAAAAGAGAAAATTATTTCAACTCTGGAAAGTTCTCCGTTGGGAATAAACTTAATTCAAGTGGGAAAGGTGAGAATTAAACAGCCTTTTTGACCCTGTAGTGATATAATGGACTTAGAAGTAGAAACCGATGTAATGGAGATTCAGATTTTAAACTTTAATGTTCTCTAATCATAAGGCTGTTACATGGAGTTACTAAAAAAGCTTGTAAAGCTTGTTCTGATGGTAATTAGAGATGCTATAATTATCTTCCTAAACTATAGATATAGACTCTTAATCTCAATTGTATCTTAAGGGAATTTTCATTTGGAGAATGAAAAAGAAAAGAAGAACTAGAAGTATTAACCTGACCATAATAACTAAATGATCTTAAAAAAAAAAAAGTCTCTGGAACTTCTTTACTGTCTCAGCACCAATTTTTTTTCTTGTAGGAACTAGCAGATACAGTATTTATTCAATATTTTCTGCTAGGTGGTGATGTTAGAGGTGTGACACTTTGCATCACTGAGCTGCCAAGTAAACAGGTCTGTTACTCAGGAAGCAACAGAGGGTGTTGTTAAACTTGAGTAGATCCAGAAAGGTCAACTCTTTTTTCCAGTTTGTGGTCAGCAGGACTCTCACCAACGTTTGTGCTTTTGAAACCTGACCATTGTCCTCCAGTGTCAAAGTCCAGTTCTTGAAACTTGGAGCATATGTGTAATAAAATATTACAGACATTATTGACTTAGTGAATAACAGCGTTTCTAGACACTGCTTTTAGTGTAAGGAGACTCACTGAAATCACTGCCTGGTTGCAGAAGCCACAAATTATGATGGGTATGTAAAGTCTTAACCAGAGTGGTGCTTTTAAATGAATTAAACCTCTTTATCCTGAGCCCAAGTTACAGGAGGAGTGTTACGTTCCATAGCAACATAATTATGTACTTACAGTACATAAATATTGGCATTACTTGACTTGCAAATTATGGGTGTGAAGCATACGTGAGTAACATCTGCAAAAGTTTGTTTGCAGCTGTTTACAATTTTAATTCAACTGGTTGGATGGCTCTTGCTCTAGCATGTAAGTTTGGGAGCTCTGGATACACCCACCTGCTGGCCCCTTTGAGCTTAGTTCCCCTTCTGTGATGAAACTAATTCTCTATTATCAGGCAAAACCCTGTAGGGTAGACAAGAAATTTTTAGTTGCTGTGGTCTAAATCTACTCAGAGTAAAGACTTGAAAATAGAGACCATAAAAATGACTTCCTGAGATTTCTTGCTCCTGCTCCTCTCACAACAGATTTTAGCTGGAGTCAGGAAATAAAGAGAATCAGTTTTTGTAGGAATACTCTGGGACGGTTTCCAGTGGTCTTAACACAAAATATCTGTCTCTAAATAGGAACCTGGGAAAAAACTTTAAAGGGTGAGATAAAGAGAACTAGTCTATCCCCAAATTTCAGTTAAAATATGTGCATTTCCCTTATCTACTCACTTTTGCAATGAGAATTGAATGCTTATTAATGATTGTAAGCTAGCTTAATTTTTTTTCTTACGTGTTGCAATGCCTGGAGGAATTTCTCTAAATTCACTTGTTGAAGTCTCAGCTTTAGAATACCTGTCTGGTTTGGGAGTCTGTGCATCCCCACATGTGCACAGTGAATGGGAATACATGAATGTGCTTTTTTCTTCATCTTGTTGTGCACACATGGGGTTGTACAGGAAAAAATATGGAAGAATCTCTTTGCCACTAACTTGATTATCATGGTGTTTGCTTCAGGCCACTCAAGGACTGGACCATGGACTTTCCTGTGTGTGCTGGTTTGGGCTGGGATAGAGTTACTTTTCTTTAGAGTAGCTCTTATGGTGCTGGTTTGGAATTGTGCTGAAAATGGTATTCATAATTCAGGGATGGTTTTGTTATTGCTGAGCAGAGCTTACACAGAGTCAAGGACTTTTTGGTTCTCATCCCACCCCACCAGTGAGGAGGCTGGGAGTGCACAAGAGTTGGGAGGGGACAGCTGACAGGACAGGACAGCTGACCCCAAGTAACCCAAAGGAAAATTCCATACCATGTGACATCTTGCTCAGCAATATAAAAAGCTGGGGAAGAAGGGGGGACACGTTTGTAGTGACGGTGTTTGTCTTCCCAAGTAACTGTGAGGTGTGCTGGAGTCCTGCTTTCCTGGGGGGATGGCTGAACACCTTCCTGCCCATGGGAGGTGGTGAATGAACCCCATGGTTTGTTTTGCTCACATGCATGACTCTTGCTTTCCCTGTTAAACTGTCTTGTATCTCGACCCATGAGTTTTCTCACTTCTGCCCTTCCAGTTCTCTCCCCTATCCCACCCAGGGCCTGAGTGAGCGATTGGCTGGGTGGGGCTTAGTTGCTGGCTGGGGTTAAACCACAGTCGTTTTTGGCACCCAACATGAGGCTCAAAGGGTTGGAGATAATGACAGATTTGGTTGGGATGTGCTAGATCAAATTTGTAGCTGTTATTGCTGTTTAGCTGTTGATTGACAGGCGTCTGTGCTTGCCATGGGGCTGTGTTTGCCTTACTGTGTCAGAGCCCAGTGCTCCTTGGTGGCTGCTTTTTGGTTTTGCTACTTGCTGTGTCTGAGAACATTTTGATAACCATGCTTTTGGCAGTGTTATTGCTTGAAGGTTATTCCACTCGTGTGGAATGCATTCATCAGGAAAAGCTGAGATCTTCTTGGATTATGCATTAAAAAACAGGGACCAAAAAAACCCCCAACCCCAAACCTAACAAAACCCCATCTGCTATATGGGCTGGTTTTGCTTAAAACAATAAAAATACTGACAGAAGCATTTGGTTATGGTGCTTTTGCTCTCATTTTGCACCACCTGCTCGTTCCTGTTTTCTTGCTCCTTGAGTTTCCTGACGTTGTGAATTACTATAAAAATAACTCACTAAAAAGGAAACATTTAACATAAATCTCAGTCCAGTTCACTGGGAGACTGTTAACAATTGTATCTACTCAGTTGAGGAACCCAAGAAGAGAGATTAAGTCGTCTTAACCTGGTTAAGTCAGCACTGCAACTGAGAAATGCTCACTAAACACAGCCGGCGTTAGCAGGATTACATGCAGTACTTTGATCAAGTGACATTAGTAGAGTTAGTCCTGACAGTAGTGTCGAATACATGAATGAAATCATTGCTGAATTCATACATGGCTTAGCCAACAGACTGCTGCTAACTCTGTATCCAAGAAAAAAGCTTGGTCTAGTCATAACCCTGTAACTATTTATCGCTTTTCATGTTTTATTGAGGTTTTAAGGATAACTTCTGTACCCAACAAAGTACAGAAATGTGTGCAAGATTTCCAAGTGTTGTTTTTAGACAGGTCAGTTGGAAGGAAATGTTAAATCACTGCTCTGTAAAGAGCACTTATTTCCAGTTACCAAATGCTGAAACAGGAGAATTTTTTTTCCCTTCTGTGTGACTTCTGTCTGATCTGCAACTAGTCCATAGTTTGTTATTTAATTGCAGATTTCTTGTCCTATAAGCAGGTTTTTTCCATGAGTAGGTTATTTTCTTTGAGTTGCCATACTCCTGTTATAAATTTTAGGCACTGTGAGAAACTATCAATACTTGAAAATAAAACTTACTTGTGATCCTGTTGTTCCTAATAGGATTTGCAGTGATGCATGTGTACATGCAGTAGTGCATGTGTTAAGGGTATAACCAGTGAGACCTTGTACAGGTTGATGGCACCTTTTTCCACTGCTGACTGGAAGGAACTATGAATACCGGTTCGAAACAAATGCTGTGTCGAAGTTAACTAGAAGTTCAAGATGAAATGCTTACACCTGATCTTTGGAAGTGTTTTGAAATGGAAGAAGTACAAACCCATGCCTGGCTCTGGGTTGGCTTCATAGTCTGAGGGCTAATGTGACACTGACGTGTGCGTGGGAGGGGACAGAAACTGGGCTGAGCTGTGGTCTGTAGTTTTCCACTTAGCTTGTGTTATACTTTACAGTAGATGTTTATCAAAGACATCCTGTAAGTAACATTTCTTTTTGCTGGCCTGCAAATGAATCAGCATTTCCCTGACTTAAACTTTTAAAGATTTTTCTTCATTTTTTCATCTTTATAGATGTGAAGATTAGTCTCTCCTAAGTGCACAACCCTATGTGGTTTTGCTTAATTATTTTTCCATAGCTTGTTTTAATTAAGTAGTCCTGAGGAAGCAGGAATGGAATCATGATTCTGAAGTTTTGCTCTATCAGTCATAGCCCTTTTCATAATTTAATGGTAGGATCAGAGTAGACTAGCCAGAACTAATTTGAAAAAAGAACTGCTTATGTTCATCGTGCATAACCTTTAGGAAAAGAGTGTCCTACCAAAAAGATGAACAGTTTTAATAAAGCATTTTTATCAGCGATATTAAACTGCTGATAATTTAGCATATTGAGCTGTTATTTGCATCCTAATTTAGAAAGTCAAAATCTTATGTTTTTAGTAGGAAGGGTTATTAGTTGTCATACGCTGTTGTGACTGTGCTGAGGAGTCAAAGCTGAATGGCAACAATGGAACTATCCTGAGGAATCTCTGGCTGGTGTCAGTTCAGTGCTGAGCCCGGGTCGGTCTGTCAGCTGCTGCAAATAGTGCTGGCCAGTGCTGACAGCCTGTGTCTGCATGTTGCTGCTTCTGCAGAACATTCATTTGCTGGCTGGTGCTTCTGGCAGATCATTTGCCCAGTCCTGAACTGAAGTGGTTTTTGTGGGTTTTTTTGTACAAATACTGTTTGTTGGAATGATGCACAAGAGGTGAGCTCTTCTAAGTGCCAGCCGATTATAAACAGCTTGTGTGTTGTAAGCAACTTTCATGTTGCTGGAATAAAAATCAATTTTAAAAAAGGATAAAATATGACAAAAGGTAAGAATAAATCTTTTTATCAGATAGTTGATTTGTTAAAAAACACAACTTCATATTTATACTATTATTTCACTTAACCTTTACAAAACCAAATTCTTCTGTAAGCATATTTATTTAGTACTGGCTTCCAAATGCTTACCATGTAGGCATTTTTTTATTATTATTAATGTAAATAGACCAAAACAAATTCTTAATGTTTCAGCTAGTAAGCAGGACACTAATGAGGACTGGCAGGTTTTTAGATTAGTCACCTAAATTGAAGAGTGAAGTAGCCACTGTAATTTTACTGAATTCTGTTGGGATGTAACACCTTGAAACCATTTCAGAATGAAAGCGAACACTAGGAGTTGGTCTCCTAACTCCAACGTAAGGATTCTGATCAAATTTATTTTCTTCCCACTCCTTCCTATTAAACAGTGGGGAAGAGAGTGTGTTCTGGTAGATGCTGAGTTGTGATCCTTCAGCCTGGCAAAACTGCTTCCTTGGGTGTCCTCCATATGCAGCTGTAGGGTACAACTGTGGCAGCAGCGTTCTTGGAAGTGCATGTCTTCTCTGCAGTGCCAACAGAGTTGTTACCAGCTTTGTCCGAGAAGGTGGGGATGCAAAGTGCAACATAGAGGTAAGAGGCTTAGTCCTCGTGGAGACAAGAGGAACAAATGAAAAACAAGTGTGGAAATCCTTCTCCCCCTCATGTGTACTTAGGCTTTTCAGGAAGTAGAAAAATCAAGTTAAGTGGAAAATGTTTAATGTCACAGTGGAAACTTGGCATTTTATACTTGCAGCTCCTACTGGCATTAGCTTTTAGGCGAGAAGCAAAGATGCATTAAAATATTTTTCAAACTGAATTCTGTCTTGCATCCTCACATTCCCTGCACACACACGCCCCCCATCCCCCAGTTTTGTAGTTCCCAGTAATTAACTCAGTGTTTTAGTAATTTGGCAATCAGGATAGCTGAGGAGGATAAATGTTACATTGCACAAGGCCTCAGTCCTGTAGGAAGTTCTCAAATGGGAAAAACACTCAAAGAGATTAAAATATACCAGTTTCATTTGCCAGAGGAAGCTTAATTTATATGCAGATGAATATGCAAAATTGTCTTCCCAGCTCCCGTGTACTGTATGAGCATGGTTGGTTCACTCAGCTCTGTCTGTGATTTGATGTACATGAGAGAATTGCACAATGTAACATGAGCACGTGTTGAGGGTGAAATGGTTGAGGGCCCAGTGTCCTCATTATACCCATTTCTGAGTTTTTACTTTGGGTTAGCTTTATTCTGACCTGATTTAGGCAACACCCAGTAGCAGCTGCCATGAGGTAGGTGCTCTCTGGAGGAGCATCTCAGGTTTGGTTGCATTGGGCAGGAATCAGGTAAGTGTGCTCAGCCTCTGGTGCAAACCCCAGTGTTGCAGCTGAGGACATCTGGGAGATTTATTTGGATGGTGTTGAACTGATCCAAAGGGAAGCGCTCGTGTGGGTGTATGCACAGCCAGCCGTGTGCCCTCTGGAATTTCATTGCAGTTACCATTTTGTAGGTCTTTGCTCTTAGTAGATTGATACACTTTGGGTAGATTACAATTAACGGGGGGGGTGTGAGGTGTAGGGGAAATGGGTGTGTTTGTCTGCGGTGTCTCTCTCCCTTTTGCAACCAAGAGGGCAGGAATTTTGTCTGAATGATTTGTACTAGGATATATTTTTGCCAGTGCAGTTTCTTGCAGGTGGATGCAGGTTTTTCTTTTCTCATGATTGAAGTGTTGTGTGTCCAGTATTGTGCTGATAGGTCTAAACTATGGTACCCTGTCCCTTTCAATTAGACTTAACATAGACTTCAGGCCGAGTTAATGGCCATAACCATATGGCCTCTGCTTCTGAGCTGACTGGTTTTGAGTACACTCAGTGCAAGCAGCATACAGAGCACCATCAGTTATTTTTGCTAGAGAATTAATCTCGTGTTTATCGTACTATCCTGTTTCTCCAAGTTCAGTTTTCGTATTTCACGTGGGTGTTTGACCCATTTTCTTGTGACCTGTGGACCTCCTTTTGAACTTCAAGGAAAAAAAAACATTTTGCAGTTCTTCACAAGTTTGATCCAAGAAAAGCTGCACTGACATTTGCTCATTGTGTTTGGTGCTGATGCTCTTCCACATGGTCGGACTAACAGCTTGTAGTCGTGTGTGCATAGTGTGTTTTGTGTTTAAAAGGTACAGCAGCTCACAGTTAAATGATCCATGGCACCCAGAGGTGACTTATTGGCACTAATCTGCTACTGTGATCCAAGTAATGGAGATTTGGTTCACATTTTGAACACTGGAAAAATGACTTGATCCTGGTGTGCTTCTGGTTTTAAACTGCTGTTGGAAACTGCTATCTTACTGGAACCTAAATTAACTTTTTTTTCTGTTCTATACACATGGCTCAGCCTGTGCTGAATGGATACTCCATCTTCTTCTTTGGAAGTGTGATTTCTCTTTCAATGCTCTGAATGATGTTCATTCCTCTCATTGTTCAAAGAAACAGCCCATTATGAATAGGTCTGTGCTGCATAACATGCTTGTTACCTTCTTCCTGTTCCAAGTGAGATATGAAGGACAGGGCAGTACTCTTAATGATCATGAATACTGAGTGGTAAATCTTATATATCCTTTATTGGGGTTTTTTTGGAACTTGTAGTTTTGACAAGCATCTGGCATACGGTGTTACTGAATGCACTTCAGATATAAATAATGCATTTATCAGGATATCTGTTAAAATATTCTTGCGTTTTCTTTTGCCATTGTCTTCTACCTTGGAAAGCATTCTTGCCTGCAAATAGATGCTGTCTTTCTCATTTTGCTCTTATTTTCTGTGTGACTCATATCCCTGGCTCTTATTTTCTGCTATTCTTACATCTATGAATGGCAGGCAGTGCTGCATCAGTATGTGCAGAGTGCCAGCTCTTGAAAATTTCAGCGTGGAGGCTTTCAGGGATGGGAGGTTAAGCATGACCCATAGTTGATGCCATTTGGAGATGATCTTATAAAAGTGACAGCTCTGTGCATTTTGTGAAATCCCTGGCATTAGTTCTGGTTTTCCATCTCCACTTACCCCCAAAGAACCACATGCAGAGTCCCACAGTACCATATGCTTTATACCCTCCCTGGAATGTTTGCACTCCTTCAGACATGTATCTCTGTGTAAGCAGCTGTCAGTTCTATACATATGAAAAAGGAAACTCTTCTGCTATTCAGCAGAAGCTCTTACAGCTGATTAATATTGCAGAACTTATTTGCCTTAAGAACACAGAATTCAAAGGAGTGATGTACTTCCACTTGCATCTATTCTAAGTTAATCTTGAGAGAAAGACTTTTTAAAGAAAAGTCTGCATTATTTGAATAATTGCAACGTTCTTTTCTTTAAGAGAAAGTAAGTCAGTTTCCTAAATCACTGCTGCTTAAATATCAGTGTTGCTTCTTCAGGGAAGCTTGTTATCACAAGCATTTGAGTTGCCTTAAAAAATCACCACCAAAACCAAACCTACCAGCCTCTTTGCTTTTGTGATCAAGCACTTCTGAAAAGCTTTTCTTCACTAGCATTCATGTGATCTTTGATGCTTTTCCTGCCTTCAGCTGTCACACGGTAATGCAGAGCAAGTCTACACAGTGCTCACTGGTTGATCAGAATTGGCACAGTTTCTTTGCAGTTGTTTGGGAAATTCGTCTTAAATTTTGTGTTGCAAGGGACAATGTGGAGGTTACTTCAAGCAGTGGTTGTAAAGGAGGGATGTATTTGCCATGTCGACGTCCGTGTGGGTAGTAAGAGAGGCTCCAAAGTCTCTGCATAATGTGTTAGAACTGATTAGAACATATTTCTTTGGAAAGCAGTGTTGGATTTTTGCAGGTGTGTTTGGGGGTAGAGCTGTGTGCAGTCAGTGTGAGACTGACCAGATACCGGCAGGTAGGGATGTTGGGGAGCAGTGTCTGCTGTCTAAGGAAATATTACTGGGAAGGCATGGAATCACAGGCCTAATCACTTTTTTAGATCAGTTCTGATCTAAAAGTGGAAGATACCACAAGGGATGGTGGCTAAAACTAACCTAAGCTACCTAAACCGTAGGTACTTGAGGTTTTAAATTATTACTATTTCCAGATACACTTCGATTCTGTTACAAGAGAGCTATTAAATGAAGATGTCCTTGTTTCTGAGAGCAAGCATTTATAAGTGGCATTGCTTGTTTTCTTACATAAAATGTAGCGCTTTTTTCTATATTGCACTGGTAATGCTTAAGCAAGCTGCAAAGTGCCATGTCACAAAACACTTTGGGATGCCCTAGCTTTTGGTTCAGTAAGGGATTAAGGAAAATCAGGGAAGAAAAGCCCATTTTTGACTGTTAAATAAAAAGCATGCCATCTTTGGAAGCCTCTGAGCCCCGAGTATTTAGAAAGAATTTGTTTTTATCTGTTTGCCCTGTTGAACTCTTTCCTACGCATCAGCTGTTGCTCTCTGCTGAAGAAAACACCCTGATGCTGCATGGACCTTTTGATTGTGCTGGCACAGCTGTTTGTGTGCTGTGTTCTTACTGCAGACCAGAGCACTGGCCTCGCTTTCTGTGGCTGTGCCCCCTCTCTGTGTGCTGTGAGTGCAGCAGAGGTGCTCAGCTTGGCAAAGCCAACATTGCAGGCACTGCTGTTGCGTGGTCAGCCAGGGCCTCTCCCAGCTGCTGCCTTGCTAAGACAAGCTCCAGTGCCAGTGTGACTCTGCTCCCCCTGTGCCTGCCAGGGGTTGTGCTTGGCTCATCATGGAGCACAGGGTCTGAAGAACAAGGAATGTGCAGGCAGAGGCTTTGTGTCCCAAGCATGGCATAAAAGTCGTGCAGCAGAGCCTGCGTGGGTCTGTGCCCCGTTGTTTCTGCATGGAGCTAAAAGAAAGGCACAGATGTAGGATCCTGTTGTGTGGGTTGCATCGCCCTTCAGCATCTCATGCTGGGTGTGCTGAGCCTGACACTGCTGTTGCAGGGACCTGGAAAGCTTCTGTGCAGCATGGTGCTCCCAGACAGGAAATTCAGGAATATTAATATATTAGTATCCTTTAAGCAGGGATAGAATACTGTTTGAGACTATAACTGAGATTTGGGACTCTTAATAAAGAATATCCTGTGCTAACAGGACTTCTGGCAGCTGTAATGCAGTACACTGCTGTCAGAATTGTAGTAGTTAAGCTTCCCTGCAAGATTAAGAATTATTATGCATCAGCTGAAACTGATATTAAATATACAGGCTGGATGGAAAATGGATTGAGAGCAGCCCTGAGGAGGACTTGGGAAGCCTGACATGAGCTGGCAATGTGCACTTGCAGCCCAGAAAGCCAGTTGTGTCCTGGGCTGCATCAAAAGTGGGGCCAACAGATCGAGGGAGGGGATTGTCCCGCTCTACTCCACTGTCATGAGACCTACCCGGAGCACTGCATCCAGCTCTGGGACCCCAGCACAAGGATGTGGATCTGTAGGAATCAGTCCAGAGGAGGTCACAAAGGTGATGAGAGGGCTGGGATGGCTCAAATATGAAAGTGGCTGAGAGTGCTATGTTTGTTGAGCCTGGAGAAGAGAAGACTCCGAGGAGACCTTAGAGCACCTCCACTACCTGAAGGGGCCTGCAAGACAGCTGGAGAGGGCATTTTCATGAGCACATGTAGAAACAGGACAAGGAGGGATGGCTTCAAACTGAGAGAAGATGTCTCTGTCTGCCCATGGCAGGGGGGTTGGAATTAGAGGATCTTTAAGGTCCCTTCCAATCCAACGTAAACTAGTCTGTGATTCTGTGATGTGCAGGTTACTTGACAGAGTATGTTATTTCCTTGAACTATCCCATATACCAGGATAGGGCACCCAGAAACTTACACCCTCTCTTCCCAGTCTTAAATAGACACTGAGATAAATTGTGGAACAATGTTGAGTAATACAAGGAAAGAAAAGTGTCTAAAAATACTCAGTGGCTCTTTTACATTACAGGCATCTATGAAACTTGCATCTTCCTTCATTTAAGAAAACATCTTTGTTACTAAGTTGTCCTTCCTTTGTTCATTGCAGACCCTGAGTCAGATTGTGGGTTAAAATTTGCTGTTCTGGAATGTATAGGAGAAAATAGTTAATTTCTTAACCATTTTTTCATTGTTTCTTTCAAATAAGCATCTGTGTGGCACAGTCTTCCTATTTGTGGGCCCAGGTGTCTTCTTGTAACTGTAGCAGCATGAA